>CM060605.1:14800707-15133207 GCA_030578255.1 Tiaroga cobitis
TTGTTTTCAGTTGTGTATCGTTAATTTACCTTGTTTGTGTTACTACTCAAGTTCATCCTTTTCCTGAGTTTGGTGTCCAGTCTTGTTTGCATTACTGTCTGTGAAAGTTGCTTTATTTCTGAGCCTGTTGTGGATTAATTTGAAACTCTGAAACTTCACCTTCCTCTTCATCATCTGTCTGTGCAAAACGTTGCTAACAGTATGAGAATCAGATGAACACCAAAAAAAAAAAGATAAACAGCAGCAGTTGGTAGAGAAACGTCTCAGGTTACGTATGTAACCCTGGTTCCCTGATAGGGAACGAGACGCTGCGTTTGAGATGCGGTGGGAACGCTCTGCGTGATTGCGTCATGAAGCACGTGTAAAATCAGTCCAATGGAAGCCCGATACGTCATAGGTGACGTCATAGACCAGGAAACTATAAAGCACCCTTGCAAACAGACCGCGCCAGCTTCTGAAAAGTCTGAAGCAAGTCGATCAGGGTATGCAGGAAGTATGGCAGGCAAACGCAGCGTCTCGTTCCCTATCAGGGAACCAGGGTTACATACGTAACCTGAGACGTTCCCTTTCAAGGGAACTCGAGCTGCGTTTGAGACGCGGTGGGAACCCCATACCCACTACGCCATAGTGACAAATGCCCGTTCTGTGTGAAGTCCTTGCGCACACTAAGAAGCAAGCAACCTTGCCCCTGGAGTGGAGAGGTCAAGGTCATAAAACCTGACAAATGTATGCGGAGAGGACCATCCTGCCGCATTACAGATATCAGGAAGGGAAACCCCCGAAATTAAGGCCGTAGAGGCCGCCATACTCCTAGTAGAATGGGCCCGTACAGCCATAGGTGAAGGCTGACCGGCCGCTTCATAAGCTAATGAAATAGCCTCGACTATCCACTTGCTCATAACCTGTTAAGATGCAGGGCACCCTCTTCTGAGTGACCCAAAACATACAAATAATTGCTCTGACTTACGCCACAGGGCAGCTCTGTGAACGTAGGCATCCAATGCCCGAACTGGACATAACAGGTTCAAATGTTCCTGATCTGGGGTATTAAAAGGTGGAGAATAAAAGGCCTGCAGCACTATTGGGCCCCCAACATTGAATGGGACCTTAGGAATATAACCCGGTCTAGGGTATAGAAATGCTTTCACCATACCAGGTGCAAATTCCAAACATGAAGGAGCAACCGACAGGGCATGCAAATCTCCAATTCTCTTGATAGATGAAATAGCAAGGAGAAATAACGCTTTCAAAGTGAGGAATTTTTCTGAAACCTCTTCAATAGGCTAGAACGGAGCCAGAGCCAGACCCTCAAGTACAATGGCTAAATCCCAAGCCGGTGCTCTGGAGTGCAGTGCAGGTCTCAACCTCAATGTACCACGGAGAAAACGAGTAATCAGAGGATCTCTCCCAATAGAAGTACCCCCCAGAGGGGTATGGTAGGCCGATATAGCCGCCACATAAACTTTTAAGGTGGAAGGAGATAATCCAGCAGAGAAACGGTCTTGCAGAAAATCGAGAACTGAACCAACAGGGCAGTTAACAGGATCTAACTGACGCTCACCACACCAGGTGGAGAATAGTTTCCATTTCAGCGCATACAGTCTTCTCGTGGAAGGGGCTCTGGAATGGAGAATGGTCTCAACGACCTCAGTCGAGAGACCGGATTCTATGAGCCTGGCCCCCTCAGAGGCCAGGCCCACAGTTTCCACAACTCCGGGCGAGGGTGAAAAATCGTGCCCTCTACCTGGGACAGCAGGTCCCTCCTGATTGGAATCTCCATGGGAGAGCCGTTCAGAAGAGACACCAAGTCCGAGAACCAAACTCGAGTCGGCCAGTAAGGGGCTATTAGTAGCAGACGGGCCCCTTCCCGGCGAACCCTCTCCAGAACCCCCGGGAGCAACGATATCGGGGGGAAAGCATAAAGGTACAGCCTCGGCCAAACCTGCACCATCGCATCCAGTCCGAGAGGAGCTGGGTGCGTGAGAGAGAACCACATGGGACAATGAGTTGTATCTGAGGATGCGAAAAGGTCTATCTGAGCACAACCAAATTTCTCCCAAAGGAGCTCCACCACCTCGGGGTGAAGTCTCCACTCCCCGGGCCTCAGCCCCTGCCTTGACAGTATATCTGCTCCCACATTCTGACGCCCCGGAATGTAAACTGCTCTGAGAGATAGCAACTTTCCCTGGGCCCATAGGAGGATCTGATGGCCCTGCTTGCAAAGGTGACGTGACCTCAAACCCCCCTGATGGTTGATATATGACACCACCGACGTGTTGTCCGTACGGACCAACACATGATGGCCTCTCAGGTCTGGCAGGAAATATTTGAGAGCTCGAAATACCGCCATCATCTCCAAGCGATTTATGTGCCATGACAGTTGATGGTCCTGCCAAAGACCTTGCGCCGAGCGGTCACTCATGACCGCCCCCCATCCCGTGAGGGAAGCATCCGTCGTAAGCGTGACGCGTCGTGACCTTGATCTTGCGGAACGGATTTCCCCTCGGAGAAAACCCCTTGGTTCTGAGCCACCACTGCAGGGGTCTCATGTACAGCAGGCCAAAAGTAATCACGTTGGACGCTGCTGCCATGAGCCCCAACAGTCTCTGAAACTGTTTCACAGTGAGTGACTGGCCTAGTTTTACATTTTTTACGGCTGTGAGAATCGCAGAAATCCGAGCAGGAGATAGATGTGCCTGCATTGTGGTCGAATCCCAAATTACACCTAAAAAAGTGGTCCTCTGAGCAGGGAGGAGAAAACTCTTCTTGATGTTGAGCCGCAACCCCAACTCCTTTATGTGAGACAGAACTTTCTGAACTCTGCTGTTTAACTGGCGCAGATCTAGAATAGGACGCAACCCTCCATCCTTTTTCGGAACAATGAAGTAACGGCTGTAAAACCCTGACTCTCTGCTGGGAGGAGGCACCCCCTCTATCGCTCCTTTTTGAAGAAGTGTCAGAACTTCCTGCTCCATAACCAGAGCCTGCTGTGAGTCCACCACTGTGGGAAGGACCCCTTGAAATCTGGGCGGCCGAGAACCGAACTGAATTCTGTAACCCTTTTCTATTATATGCAGGACCCATAAAGAAATATTTGGCAGAAGTTTCCACGCTGCCAGAAATTCTGATAAGGGAACCAGTCTCTCGAGACTGGCCTCTGGATTTGATTGAACAATCATTTCGGCGCCCTGAAGCGGCGAACCGGCAGGGATCAACCGAACTGACCGTTCTACAATCCTCCTCAGAGGATTGCATGGGGACGCTGACACCTCGGTGCCCTGAAACGGCGAACCGGCAGGGAACAACCGATGTGGCAACGCTGCGACTCTCCTCGGAGAACCGCCCTCCGGAGGGCGCCAAAGAGAAACGGTTCCTCGGAATCGTTCCTCCCCGGAGGGGACCACCCTCAGAAGCCTGGCACACTCGGCGTCAGGACTTCTTCTTAGTCCAGGTTCTCTTAGACATGACAGTCCTCAGATCCTGTCTGCCCCCAGCAGGCCTGGACTGCGAACGCCACTCGGGAACCCCAGATTGTGGAGGAGCCCGAGCAGCAACGCTCTGTTTCTGCTGGTATCTGTGTGAGGAGCTCGTAGACGGACGAGGCTGCTCAACCTTTATATTGCGTGCAGCCTCGGGGACATTAGACCGGCGAGGAAGAAACCTCTGAAAAGCAGCCGCTTGTTTTTTATTTTCTTGAAACCTATCGACAACACAATTTATAGCATCGCCGAACAGACTTGTAGGAGAAACCGGTGCGTCCAGAAGAACAGATCTATCTTTGTCTTTAATCTCAGAAAGATTCAACCATAAATGACGTTCCGTGGCCACCAGGGCTGCCATAGAACGGCCCACAGATTTGGCCGTCTCCTTGGTGGCCCGGAGAGATAAATCTGTCGTGCGACGTAATTCTCGAATTGCATCAGCACTAACTTCCTCACATTCATCTATGTCCCTCAGCAGGTCAGCCTGATAAGCTTGTAATATCGACATTGTATGTAAGCATGCCGCCGCCTGACCTGCTGCCGAATACGCTTTACCCACCAGCACTGATGTATTTTTTAATGGTCTGGTGGGTAACGTCGGGGCTTTCAGTGATGACGCTGACTCGGGGGAGAGATAGCTCGCAAGCGTCTCTTCCGCACGAGGCATCGTCAAATAACCGTAATCATCAATACCTCTAACTTTACTGTAATTACTAGTTTGAGGATTATGAACTCTGAAAGACGCCGGTTTATTCCATGATCTGGACACCTCAGTGTGAAGATCAGGAAAAAACGGGAGTTCCCGACGAGGAGGTCGTGATCTAGATGGTAAATAACGATCATCTAGAAGACTCTTTTTTGATTCAACATCAATATCATCAGCTGGCCACTCAATATTTAATTTAGTAACAGCACGAGATAAAACCTCCATCAACTCCTCATCAGCGGGATATGAGCTGGCGAAAACTCAAAATCCCCCATATCAACGACATCCAGTTCCTCAGAACTGGATAGCCGCAACATTGGTGCCTCAACCTGGGGAGGAGAAACCGCAGAGCAGGCTCCTTCCTGGGCTGGGACACCGGATCCAGCAGGTAAGGGCTGAGAAAGGGCTGGGCCCGTCTCAAACCCCGCTACTAGATCCATCTGTGAACCCCACGATGCACGGCGCCGCTGTGCCTCGGCAGCAGCGGGACCCGCACCACGGGGAACACGAACCGAACCATCCTCCTCAAAGAATGCCCGGCGGGAGCGGAGAGTTTTCATGGACAAACTCATGCAATGCTCACAATCAGCCCCCTCGAGGACTGACTGGGCATGCTCTACTCCCAAACAAGCAACACACATCTGATGTGTGTCCCCACCCGTAATGAAACGAGGGCAGGGAACAACACGACGTTTGTAATCTTGCTTGCTCGCCATCATGAGATATATAGCAATATGATCGTACAGACAACAATAAATAGACAAGGACAGAATCACAGAGAGCGCTTGCTGAAGACAACAGAAGCTGGCGCGGTCTGTTTGCAAGGGTGCTTTATAGTTTCCTGGTCTATGACGTCACCTATGACGTATCGGGCTTCCATTGGACTGATTTTACACGTGCTTCATGACGCAATCACGCAGAGCGTTCCCACCGCGTCTCAAACGCAGCTCGAGTTCCCTTAAAAGGAAACTTCATTAATCCAGACAGATAGGTGGTAGTATAAAGTCCACTACACAGCGAGGTGAAGAGGAGCCAGTGCCTTGAAAATAACATATTGAGCAACCTTATTCATAACTATTATTTGGAATGCATGCCTAGCTATAGTTTATATTTTGAATCCACTGCGTTAACCTATCATTTCACAATTTATATATATGCCTCCATGTGGCGAATTCACCTCAAGCCACACATGGCAAATAGCTATAAAACTCACCTAGGTGAGCTTCAATGAGTCTACTTACACTGCTTGCTCCACCTGGGAGGCCACCGTTTTGCTTTGGCCTCATTCTCTCCTGCTTTAATGCAACAGTGATTTCACAATTCGACGAGAATGATTGAGACCATCCGAAACCTCTTATCCTGCTGCAGAAGTCATGTTGCGCTTGATATGACTCAGTGACCTAAGAAAATTTCCCCCTGCAAATGTGCAAGAGCTCTGTCTGACTAAATACGGTACATGAATGACAAAAATCTCTTTGCTATTTTCACGAGTCATGGGAGTCTGGCCCGAGGAGAAGTGCTAGATTATTTTGTCCTTTGGCGTAACGGTCCTTGCATTGTAATCACTTTCCTGGTCTGTAATTGAATGTAATTAGAAATCTGTGTCTATAATGAGTAAAAATAGCAGGTATTGCTGAAAGGCAGTGTCTTTCCATCTGTCTTAACATTAATGAAAGCCTCATAGCAAGTTTGTGGTTTACATGCCGGAGACATTAACATTATGAGGATAATTTAACCTTTATGTAACCCTTCCCCTTCTGTTTATTTGTCAAGCCTGCAAGCATGATAAAATAAGAAGATATTGTGTTTTGGAGAGGGTTTTTCGAGTCATCAACTCAACAAAATGACTCCTCATAATTTGAACAAAATGCAAATGCAGAATTCTGCTAATGTGAAGTTCAGCGTTGCTTGGGAGGCCCCACGTTTATATTTCATATCAAAATCGTTTGTTATTGTTTGTTTTTAACAGATATCTTGAGTGAAATCACATTTATTGTAAAGCAGATGAATCAGTAACCTACTAGTCTACTACCCATAACAAGCTATATTTGCATATATTTTCATAAAGAATACATATATCTATCTATCTATCTATCTATCTGTCTGTCTGTCTGTCTGTCTGTCTGTCTATCTATCTATCTTAACATTGGTTCAGCCAATGGGTTGAGTTGGGGGTGGGGCTATCTGTTTGTCCAATCAATGGTTCACTTTAAAGCAGGGTTCCACGAATCCGGTCCTGGAGGGGCCACTGCCCTGCTTTGTTTAGCTCCAACCCTAATCAAAAACACCTCAACAAGCTAATCAAGGTCCACAGAGTCCGGTGCAGTACAGGTGAGTTTGATCAGGGTTTGAGCTATATATCACACATATATTATATATAAATATTCAGTGTTTTCAACCACATAATGTTTATTTTAGGTTTTGACATTTAAATTCACATAAGTACTAAACAAAACAATACATTTATAGTTTGTAAAATACACACTGATGTCTATAGAAGCAGCATTAATAATCCTTTCCATTGTAATTAGACGACACTTTTTATTCATATCAGATACATATTGTGTAAGTAACTTTAAAGTTTATTCTATTCTTCTCCCAGTTCACCGGCCACTTACTTTCATGTATTGAAATATAGCTCATATAGCTCAACTAACGCGATCGTTATAAAGGTGTTTCAACAACAAAACAGAAGCACTCGCATATATTTGACAATCGTAATATAAGATATTCATGCTATAGCTAACAAATTTATGAATATTTTGAATAAAAAAGGAAAAATTAAATAAAAGCAGATCATCAGTCATTCAGTGCTATTGTGGCTGCGGTGTGTCACATAACAAGCAATGACGTGTCACCATGGAAACAATAAAGTGATAAGTTCTAAATAACGGTCGCCGTAAAAAACTCACGCTTGGTGGTCAGCCAGAATATGTTAAACTTACGTGTAAAAGGGTTAAAGTTTGTAAGTGTGGGGGAATTTTTCTATTACTTAGCTACTGGAGGCCCAGGTCAGCAGAATGACACAGTTACAGATGACAAGCATGCTGTTATTTCAAAAAATGATTGTCTGCCAATCACACTGCATGGCCGAACCTAACTGTAGTATGAAATTCAATCAGAGAAGCCCATCAGTAACAGCAGTTATCCGTGGAGTGGGCCGTATTGACCCATTGTCAGTGAAGGACAGGAACATGACATGACGGAGAGGTCTTAACATGTATCTGTTGGCCAACTGAGCACACATTATTGATAGCCTCCTCTCGTTTAATCCAGCACACATTGACAATCTCTTTGCTTAGCATCGGTAGTGGGTGTTGGAGTCTCATTCATAATGGTCTTGTGCTCAGAAAGTAAACATGCTCGGTGACAACGCGGCAGACTGAATGGTAGGACTGTGGCTCGGTGATGAATGAGGATGGATCAGTCACTTCCTCTCCTCTCCTCACCTCTCCATCTCCCCTGTCGAAGAACAGGAAATGCAGTAGAGACCAGATTTAGATCATTGCCTGGATGCTCAATCAGATAGGACAGATGGGTAAGATGTGTGCTCCATTTCATACAATTTAATCTGGAGTCAAAAAGCTGTTAGAAACACAGCCCTGTAATAATATATATTTTTCTGCAGAGGTTTACGGAAAAGGGCATTTAAAATGTAATTTTATCCATACAAGAGATTTATTTTTGTATGGAACTGCCATAAATCTGCAAAGGAACAATTTATTTTATCACAGTAGAAAAAGCAAAGAAAGTCATTTTAATAATGGATACTTGTCAGTATTTAAAAGTGAACTCATTCATTTTACCTCATTAAAAAGTTGTACCCCTGAGAAATGAAAAGTATTTGCATATATATATATATTGTATTGGACTTGACTGGAGGGCTACCGTCATCCGGTGTCTGGAGAGTGTCGAGCCTAGATCCGGGACACAGCCAGCTCCATTGGTTCCTCGCTTCACTGCTGTTTAGCCAGAGACCGTCCAACCAGAGACCGTCCAGCCAGAGACCGTCCAGCCAGAGACCGTCCAGCCAGAGACCGTCCAGCCAGACCCCGTCCAGCCAGAGACCGTCGCCTGCCCGCCAGAGTCTGAGCATGTGTTGTCAGAGACTGTTCATACTGCACTTGAGTCTGCTCTGGAAGACACAGCGCTCATTGTGGTGTCCGTGGCTGTTTTGTGAGGGTGGGCAGCACACACATCAGCTACAGCCCATGAGTCCAGCCCAGAGCTTCCTTTGCCGCTGGTCCCGTCACGCCCAGAGCTCCCGTCACCGCTGCTCCCGTCCAGCCCTGAGCTTCCTTCGCCGCTGGTCCCGTCCAGCCCAGAGCTTCCTTCGCCGCTGGTCCCGTCCAGCCCAGAGCTTCCTTCGCCGCTGGGCCCGTCCAGCCCTGAGCTTCCTTCGCTGCTGGTCCCGTCCAGCCCAGAGTTTCCTTCGCCGCTGGTCCCGTCCAGCCCAGAGCTTCCTTCGCCGCTGGTCCCGTCCAGTATAGATCCTGATCCTTCTCTGCTGGTCCTGCCCAGCTCAAAGCCCTCTTCGCCGCTGGTTCCGTCCAGCCGAGCCAGAGCCCGGTGATCCTGCGCCAGAGCCCGCTGATCCTGCGCCAGAGCCCGCTGATCCTGCGCCAGAGCCCGCTGATCCTGCGCCAGAGCCCGCTGATCCTCCGCCAGAGCCCGCTGATCCTCCGCCAGAGCCCGCTGATCCTCCGCCAGAGCCCGCTGATCCTGCGCCAGAGCCCGCTGATCCTACGCCAGAGCCCGAATTCCCACCCAGCCTCCCTCTCCCACTTCCTCCTAACCATCACGTTTTGACCTTTCCTCCACCACTGCCTGGCAGCCCCACTGCTCCCCCGGAGTGCTTCGAGGAGGTGGAGTCGCTGTGGGTCTGCCTGTCACCAACTCCATCAGGGTCAGGGGATCCCCGGTCTCCTCCTCGGACCTCCTCTACCTGGACTCTGGCTCAGCCTTCCGGTCCATTACCTCCACCATGGCTCTTACCTCCCTCACCTCCGCCGTGGCCCTTCAGCCCACCAGCTCCTCCGGGCTTCTTCGTCCTTCCGGTTCCCCCTTGGTCCTTCATCGACCCGCCCTCGCCCTGGGACTACCCTCCTCTGGCTTCGCCTCATCACTCCATCCTTCGGGCTCAGTTGGGCTCTTCTCTCCCTCCGGCTCCACCTTGGTCCTTGGTCGCTCCGGCTCCGCGGCGGTCTTTAGGATCCCCGTCTTGGCCTCGGTCGCCGGAGCCGTCGGTCTCACTATGTCCCTCGAGTCTTTTGACTTCGCCCTGTTTTGTCGGTTCGACGGCTCCACCCGGGTCTCCTCGATCACCTGCTCCGCCTCTATCAGTCGGTTCCCTGGAGTCGTCAGCCCCTGCCATGGCTCCTCCCTCCGTCCTCACCACCGTGGCCGCCCGAAGGGTCCTCACCGCCGTGGCCGCCTGAAGGGTTTGCTCCCCCTGCACGTCCTGCTCCGCCCTGGCCGCCTGCACATCCGGCTTCGCCATGGCCGCCTGCACGTCCTGCTCCGCCCTGGCCGCCTGCTCATCCTGCTCCGCTCTGGGTCTTTCTTCGGTGCGAGGTCGCGCCTTCCGGAGGGGGGGAGTAATGTCACGTTCGTGTCTGTTTTGGTCTTCTGTTTTCAGTATTAGTCACATGTCTTTTGCTTTTCCGCCACTCATCTGTTTCCATGCCAACCGTCATTAGTTCATCTTCATCACCTATCTCTTGTTAATCACCTTCATCCATGCCACCTGTCTTCACCTTGTTAGGTTTGATTTGTGCTTGTATTTAGTTTGCTTCTGTTCAGTAGTCTTTTGTCGGTTCTTGTAATGTTATAGTGTTTTTGTGAGTGTACCCTCTGCCTGCCTGTACCTGTTTGATTTTGAGTAAATCTTTGCATTGGAGCTTTTTGCCTCAGCCTGTCTTTATCTACACCACAACTGTGAAAAACGGTACATTTAATGTAATTTTACTGTAAAATACCATTAAATTTACGTGAAAAAGAACAACTCATTGCATAATTTGCTGTGAAAAACTGTAAATTGACATTCCCACAATTCCCTGCGTGACACTTCACATTTGATTTATTTTTGTTGAAATAACTGTTTCTTCTTAGTTTTCTTAGTTCTTTTCTAATCAGTTATGTACATTAGGGTTTTATGTTACATTTAATGTAGTTAAAGGGGTAGTTCAGAATTTTGGACATCGGGCCTCATTTCCAAGTTAGGCTTAGTGTTATTTATCAGTAGAGTTTTCAAAAATTTTCATCCAGTCGTTCCAGTTGCATAGTTCGCCGGTGCTAGGCTATCGCGAGTCAACGGTACACCAAAAGCAAATAAATTACAACGCCAGACTATCGATGTAAATGTCTGTTGAGAGAATAATGTTAGAAATCAAACTACCCTTTCATCGCATTGCAATAGTTATACTTTGTTCCCTGTATTTATTAGCACAGTCTACAGCAGCGGCGGAGTGATATGTAGCTACTCAGGCAACCGAGAGAGGTAGTGATAGAGTTAGAGAGAGGTAGTGCAGGTAGTTCCGACTGTAGTGCGCTTCGGTTCTGTGTTTACTTTTTTCGGCGCAGTACTACTAACCGGAGCAAAGTAAAATTCCGCCGCTGCTGAGAAACTAGTTCCTGTAAATGTATTGCGATCATTGAGATGCATTTTTAACATAATTCTCTTAACAGACATTTACATCGATAGTCAGGCGTTATAATTTATTTGCTTTTGGTGTACTGTGGAGTGGGTAAAACTGTTTTTAATGGCAGGCTAGCAGATACCGTTGACTCGCGCTAGCCTAGCACCGGCGAACTATGCAACTGGAACGGCTGGATGAAAACTTTTGAAAAATGTCTAATAAATTAATAAATAAATAACAAATAAAACTAATAAATAACACTAAGGCTAACTTGGAAATGAGGCCCGATGTCCAAAATCCTTAACCACCCCTTTAAATTAATGTTCATTGCATTTTTAAAATTTCATGTGTGTTACCATGATGGTGTTTAATGTTTGTGCGAATAACACTGTGCAGCTTCTATATAATACTATTAACTTTCTTATGGAAGACTGCTTGTGATGAGCTTTGATTTATCAAAGATCATTGAAACTTACTGTATTTATCTCAGTCAATGAGTTTAAGTTATATCTTAATCAAACATTCCAATCTGTCTGCACCTGCTCTTAATTTAACTTAATTCATACTTTGTTTGTTTGTATTATGTTTTTTGTGTGCTGCTACCTTGGCCAGGGCTCACTTGTAAATGAGATGCCTATCTCAATGTGATTTTCTTCCCTGGTTAAATAAAGGTTAAAAAAAAAAAAAAATTCATGTGACTCATCACTGCTGTGATGATTGTTAGTTGTCAGTGTATTACAATGGTACAAAACAGATATTAATACTTCAATGGGTTGTTAAATTAACATTATATCAGATAATAAATAATGGTTTATTACTGTAAATTTTAATTTAAGTCTGTAAAACCAATAACGGTGATACCATATTTTTGACGGTAAAGTTCTGGTAACCACAGCTGCCAGTTTTTTTTTTTTCCGTAAATACAACGGGATTTTTTTTACAGTGATTACAGGGGGAGATCATTGATTAATACAGACTTCTTTTCATGTGGTTTCATGCACACTACTGTTGTGACCTCAAAACAATTTTACCATAGGTAATGTTTTGCATGTTTTAATATGTATATCACATAATCAGCTCCATATGTATGGCTTTTCTGATGAGCTCACCTGATAAAGCATTGCATTTGTGATGTGAAGCACTGGGGTACAAGTCCCGTGAAACACGGGTCACAATAAAAGAGCTCAAAGATTGTAGAAGCAAGCTGAAATGGCACGGTTGCTTCAGCAAAATATTTGTTATGTCACATTTATGTTTGTTATTGTTTAGGGTTGGGTTTAGTGTAGGTGGCTATTTTCAAACGCGATGGACCATTAACCTTTTAGCACCATTTAGCGGACATTTTCTTTCTGAACTGCCACGATACATACAGTACAACAACCAACGTAATAAAACATTGCCAGGATTACGTTACGATCTGTTTTGTGTGAAACGGAGCTCACTTTTAGCGCCATTCACTATAAATGTCACTTTGAAAGTGGTGCAATAATGTAATATAATTTTACAAAAACGTCACCACATGCACATTTTTTCAGTAAGCCTGAGCTAGGAAAAGCACTGTTGACAAAATACACTCTTGGCTAAAGCCCATACAATGCCTCTTTTTTTTTTCTTTTCATTTTTGTCTGAGACTCAGCCCATCACTACTCTCTGTGCGGCAAGATAAACCAAGACTATTTAGCTTAGAGACCACACAAAGCCAGTGTATCTGGCTTAACAATAAACACAACAATAGTGCAATTAGAAAGACAAGTCTCTTCAGCAAGTCCTCTTGATTGTCTACACTTGATCTATGCCACGCATGGTCCCTTGTTTGCAGTATGAGAAGCAAGCTCAAATTGAATATTATGATAAAAGGCATTCTATTGTTGCCAATGCACGCTTCCCCCTCCACAGTCTGTTGAATAGTGTGCCTGTTGATGAGCAGAATTGGACACACTAATTGGGTCCCATCCTGCCGAGCACAGAATATTCTGTTATCCTTGAGCTAAAGTTGTTTAGATATCACATATATAATGCCTAAGCGTCTGCTTTCAATACAGTAATTGCTCTACGCACTATATCTGAATTCTAACGAGAAGAGCTAGGTACAGTAGAATTTTTTTTTAAGAGGAAAGCCCTCTCTGAGAATACATGAAATGGAAACTGGATGCACCCACTGATTTTAAAATGCATGAGATGTTATGCCTTAAACACAAATTGTTCTAATGTACAGCCGGCTTCTTGTAAAATATAAATCACCTAACTTTACAGCAAATTCCCTTGAAATGTATGCACAAAGCAGCAGCTGAAGAAGAAAACATACTTTATTCAGGCTAGTTTAAGAAGTACAGTTGGTGTGTTAAATATATTTCTCAGAACACTGTGTAAGATTTGGTAAAATTAACAATAATTTGTTTAATTTTTATTATTTAGAAATTAATTCTAGACCCAGCACATTAACTCTTTCCCCACCAGCATTTTTTTAACTGCCTGCTACTGCCAGCGTTTTTGATCATATCTTATCTTGAACATGCTCTTTGCTTTAATAATAAAAAAATAAAAAATAAAACACTAAAAACTCATTTTATTCTAGCTTCATGCATTCATGAATTCGTTTTATATCAAAAATTGAATGCGGGTAAGTTTCATAAAAAAAAAAACTACATTTTGAGCAAAAATCTGAGAAAATCATGTTTTTGTCAAAGACTACGTCTGAATCGGATTCTGAACGATGATCAAAACATATATGGAGGAGATTGAGTCCGCGGCTTCACAGTCCTATACCTTCTCTTTGGTCGACAATTCATTCAGTAACGTTTGGCAGTTTTGATTTGTATGCTGTTTCATGCTGATGATCATGTTATTTTAGATATGCATATGATTGCATATGATATCGCTTGTTTCTGCATCTTCCTCACAAGTGTTTTGATCAGAAGATGCGTAATAGCGCCCCCTCCCCACCCCCACCGTATTACCACTATAGTGTTCATTTCAGCTGGAAACTGTAGTAAATTGCATGCATACAGTAAGTGTGTTTTGCAAAAATGTAGGCAGAGGCATGTTTTTTCCCCCCAATAAGTGTAGGTCATAGAAGTCATAGATAAGATAAGTCAGGAAACCATGAAATCTTGAGTCAAGTATGTTGAAAAACATGAAGCAAAAGCATTCTAGGCTAATAGCAATGTAATAATAATTTGGTAAGCACTCCTCGATCTTCTATACTGGATAGTTGGGATGTTAAAATTAGCAGTATTCATTATCACTGCTACAAGGACGCTATATTGAATCTCACCAGTCCATAAATGTGCCAGACAATGTCTTTATTTTCAGAAAAGTTTCATCAAAAGTGTTTTGCATCCTCCTCTGGCCAGTCTCCTTTAATTTAATTAACAGTGGGGAGGTGTAAATGGCCTATGACAGTCTGTGATAGAAAGGGCAGGGGGTCATTTGCCACGACCCCAAGAATTTGTCATGGAGACGGACTCACTCCGTACACCATCATAAAAAATTAATCACAGGTTCCTGGCCACCTCATTAATTCAGTAAGAGTGCTCAAGCACAGGATATGACACGTGATCATTAACTGGTTATTCTTGCAGGTAATTGAAGGTGTAGAGACTGGGCATTCGGATTGGCTTTGCTTGCCTAAAATAAAGTTTGGCCAAGCCAGAAACTTCCAAAGGCATTTTAATTCTCTCTGAGCTTCATAAGGGTAAAATGACCTTCATTCCTTTTTCATAAGGCGTTGACTGCAGTGAAGTGCCTTCGCAGAAAACAAGCTTTAATATCACATGCAGATATAATTTCACACAAGTTCAGCATTTATGTACGGTCCAGAGAACAAGGCATTTTGAGGTTACACTTCGTGAAATGTACGAGCTGCAGAACACAACATCAGATTTTCCTGTGTGCAGTGATTTTCTGACATTTACATTGTGAAATTGCACCTATTAACCACACATTAGCGTCGTCACCAGGGTAAAAATCTCCATTGGGTTTTCCCACTGCATCGGTAAACGCACTGCTTGTCGTGGCATTTGGAACACTGCAGGTAATTTACATCCAAAGCCCTTGTCGTGACGGTGGCATAACACGCAGGTGCTTAACGGCTTCTCCGTGATTATGCTCTCAAACAAACAGGTGGGCTGATTTAAGGGAATGAGGGGCGGCTCCAGCGAGGAGGACATATGCTGCATAGGCTCATTGCAAAAATCCAAAAACTTACTTATTCAAACAATTCACTTCAGTTTCCAGCAGAATTTAACCCTTAAACACATACCTCGGGTCTTTAGTGACCTGGGATGTCATTTACTACCGTCATCCTCATTCATTTTAAAGTTAGACATCAACCTTCTTAGTATCAATTTAACAATATAACAAGAAAAAAGTATAAAGTTATAAAAGAATGCCTGTTTTCCCATTCATTTTTAAAAATAAATTGTATAGGGTCATTAACGACCCGAGGTGTGTAAGAGCGTAAGTATATTTTTTTCTGCACAACAATAATTGAATCTTTGAAGACTAAATAAGTGCAATTCACCTTTATTCCACACGGTGTAAATGTCTGATACACAACGATGAAGTGATTTTTCACTCATAGTTACCGCAGGCAGAAAACAAAAGAATAGAAAGTATCATCATCAAAACTTAAAATGGCTCAGTGATTTACTGTAGAGCAAGTACTGAACGCAATCAAATATTAGTGTCACTGTCACTTGATGGTGGATCTGGTGAAATATCTGTCAGCGATCAAAATACTGTATTGATTTTTTAGACGTTGAAAATCACATTCAACTCTTTCAGAAAAAAAATTAACGCGCTTTTAGTGCCACTCACTGGACGTTTTACAACATAATATGATTTTTCAGAAATATCCCCACAGGCATGACGTTTTTCCAGTAAGCCTGGGTTGGACATAATAGCAACTTCGATAAGGTCCAGGTCCATTGTTTTGGGATTGAATATTGTGTCACCTGCCAAGTTACTGAAGGCACTGAGAAGTTGAAGTTGACCGATACTGTACAAATGTCAACAGTAACCTTTTAAAACTCAAATCTCTCTCAAAACGCCAGAAAGATCTTGGCTGCAACATCTAGATGTGTGTTGGAGAGAGCAGGCACAGATATTGCACTGCCTTGAGACAGGTTGAGTGCCTCTGCTAGTAAGTGCAAAGGAGGAAGATTGAGACAGTATTTCAATGCTGTTTTATTTTCTATGACACAAGTGTGGTGTTGTCCATAACTCTGCTTAAGAGTTCCAAGATGACCCATGCAAACACTTGACCCTTAAATGAATCTTGTCTATGAGCGAAGGGGTGAGAAGGAGTTCCTTGTTCTCTTGATACCTCCCTACTAACATGATTGACTGATAGCATATTCCTTATGTCCACTCCTTGGAATATTACCTTGGTTTATTTACATTGATTTGTAGGTGTTTTGTTCTGCAACAAAAGATGACAAAGGCAGGATCTTCAAAAGAGTTCGACCTGGAGCTGATTTGAAAGGTGTCTAAATCATGCACTCTTCTGTTTTCTTTTTTGGCTTCCTTACAACTGTCTGACTGAACAGTCCTTATCCTAAGGGATATTTGGAGGTTGTGTTTGTCCAACAAGCAACCGCAGAGGAGCTTCAAGTGGTAATTGGACCTGTCAGCCTATTTCAGGCAGCAGCACCGAGATATTAAAAAGACTTCACCCCTTATCATTTGGTCTAGGAATATTCTCCCACACTCAGTCCTTGGACACCACAAGAACACTTCAGGAATATAAAACAGCTGTCAGCACACTAGCCACTTAATGCAGGGATACCTCACTTTTGACTGAAGGTTTGGATGGATGGATAGATAAGGTTTGAATGGATGGATGGATAGATGGATGGACTGGTGAAATGTTATTGAAAAAAATCTCAACAAACAGATTTGCACATTTAAATTTTTCTATATTCAAATCGACATGAGCTGTTCTTGTATACATAATACATTTGCCCAGAGGCATTAACAAGATATGGAAATCATGTGAATAACTGCCTTATCGTTACATGGGCTTGAGTCTCATGCACGATTATATACATTTGTGTCAGAAAGTATTAAGAAAGGCATGCTTTGCCTCAAGCTAACAAATCTGAGCTGAACAACAAATGAAAGTTGCCAAATCTCAAAAGGACTTATACATCCAACAGTCCCTTATACCTGCCAAGTAATTTAGCTCCAGCTGTCACAATCATGTCCCGTAATTGTGGGGCGTTATTAAGCTCCGGCCTCAGGGTCAATCGTGTTTGTTCCTCAAATGACATTATATCTCATCTACATGTAATTTACAATATCAAAAATGTTTGCGCTCAATTCAAATTCGTCTTAATACCTTTGGAATATCATCTAGTTTAATAAACTCTCAAGTGTTATCTAGATGGTATCGCTCTCATTTTATTAGATGCAGCTCTGTGGAATTATGCAGATTGTTGGTTGGATTCGTGGGTAACAGGGTATTCCGAGACCTCAATCCCCAGAGATCCCCCTGTGGCTTTTAAATTCATCTATACCTCCATCTGCCTCTCCTTCCATCATTATTTATAGATCTCCCTCCTACAGAACAGCTGACCTGAAAACATGTTTTTAACAAAGGCAAATAAGACAGCATTGGCCACATGTTGGAGAATTGCCGTTTTTGTTGGAATTCAGGGAAGTACAGAGTTTTAGTGATCACACAATTTATTTTATGAATAAATGGTTTTACGTGTCTCTTCGTAATGTAATGAAGAGACGTGTGCACAAGATTCAAACTGAATCATGTTAAAGCATTAATAAACAAAACTACACATTTAATAAAAATCCTGACATTGTTACTTTTTTCTTGACAAGAAAATATTGTATATACAATGTTAACCTCAAGTGTAACAAAATTACTTTAAGTATATAATAAGTCAATATGGAACTAAATGAACCCTGTTAACTTTCTTAATTCATGTCCCTGGTTTCATGCATGAAATAAATAATCAATCAACCTGAGGGTTTGTCTTCATAATTATTTAGGATTGTTATTCTGGTATGTACAGTAACACACACTTTACCTCAGCGATTTGATTATTATTATTTTTATTTTTTTTACCTATTTCAGTTGGAAATATGTCACAAGAACGCTCAACATATTCAACAAGTAACAAGAATTGCATTGGTTAATTTATACAAACTTCAAAGTGCTTTTTAAACTGAAAATCTGCTTTGCCAATCATGAACAATGTGATACTTGTAGAGTAAACCGCAACATCTTTCATTCTTAAGAGCTGGCATTTACATTTAGATCCAAAGCTTTAATTCGTTAATGCAAATAAGGCAATTTGTCTTTCCAGGGAACATATTGTTAAGTTGCTCCTAAAGGTCTGTATATGGTTTCCATTTGTTGATAATTGAGCCCTGCTTGTGGCTACATTGTTGTGTGCAAAACTGCATTTTACCAAACACTTTCTTTCTTGGTAAATGTCACAATACAAACTGATGGACAAAAACTAATTCCGGGTTCCATGTTCTTTTCTAAAAAACAACCAAGAAAAAAATGTTATTCCATCTTGTTGATGGAGTGCCACCCAGTTGTCTCATACAGACTCCTCAATTAAGAAGCTATTTTTTTGTATTCACCCTTACTATCCATTCTTTGCTCATGCATACTAATTTGCATTATCCTCCCTAAGAATAGATTAATAACTGCCAAGCAACTCCATCGCATTATAATTGCATTCGTGACAGTGATCCTTGTGCGTCAGCGCTGAATTCAAAGAGGATATTAAAAAGAAGCAGGTTATTCCAGCATCATGCCTATTTCCATCTCTCCTAATCATGCACATAGACCATGTAAAAGGTCAGTTTTGTAAATTGATGGATACCATCTGCCATGAAGCCTCTCAATATGCTGACACCCAGATGGAGACAGAATACATAACAACGGCCAGTCAATGACAGATAAGAAATTTATATTTTTTTTAAAATGTCATGTGGCCTAACCATCAAGTTAAAAGTAACATCATATTGTCCTTATATTGCAAATGGATGTAGACATCTTAGGGTACGTTGACACGACTGTGACTACGTTTACAAGCTGTCAATATTCGGGTTATGGTCGGATTAAGGTCACTATTCGGGTTTCTGAAACATTTGGAATAACCCATTTACATGCGTGAGGAGAGAGAGTTACTCCTGTATACATGGAATTTGTAATCAATTGGCAATATCCCGATGTAAATGGCGACGCACGCTTAGCGTCTGGACGTGCGGACAACCTTAAGGCGGAATATGCGTCATTTCCGATTCTTCTTCCTGTATCCAAAGACAACAACAACAGCAGCAGCACGCGGATAATGAATAGTTCGGGGTTTACACCACACTAATAAAGAAATTGGTTTCCTCCTCGCTCCAAAAGTGTGGTGCTGTGCTGCGTCTCGCCATGTTTACCTCTACTTCTTGTTTGCTTCCGGTATATTGCACGAAGGTTTTTGTATGCGCCAGACCAGAAGTTCCTCTACTCAAAAGACCAAAATTCCTTGCGAATACAACATGCGCAGAACACAAATCAATGTTCCTTTTGATGGGGATATGCCGATACGAGTTTACATGACCAAATATTCGGGAATTATGAGCATTTTTGGGTTTTTGCTGGTGTTTACATGGCCGTGCGTGACCGGGTTATTGCTAATATTCCGGTTTTGAACGGGTTATTGGCTGCTTGTAAACGTAGTCAATGATGTACTAAAAAGGGAAAAGTTTTTTTTTTTCCACATACAGACGACAACGTTGTCAAAATAATCCCCGTTCACACGGACTGTTGCAAGGCCAGTAGATGGCGATGTCACTTTGTAAAGAAACATAAGCGCCTATAGAATGACGTATATAGCATGACATCACCGTTTTCAAAAACGTTTTGTTTTCTTGTGACAGTGACTTTTATTTCATATTAAACAACTAAATAAATTAATTTTGATTAAGAAATTAAAAATATGCTCATCATAGAAGAGGTGTATTCAAGTCACTATGTCATAAATGCATTTTCAATGTATTTTTGAACAATAAGCTTCACATCATTGATCTCACTAACAAAATTATTAAATGTTTGTCAATTTTGTGCCACTTAATGTGAGTGAAATTGAGACCCAGTTGTATGTGGCTGTTACAGAACAGTTTACGCCAGCATGTGTGCACACTCGTGACTTTTCACAGGTGCCTTGTGGCCTGAAATCTCTCGGGCCAGTTTTCTGTGAAGAGAATTCGCAGAACTAATGAAATGCGACAGGGATTTAGACGGCCTCGGAGAACTACTGTAAACTGCATATTATGACACGGCAGAGCCACATGGCCCCAAGATTCTCCTAATTAGAGCTGAGAATGTATTAGTCAGCAAGGGATTGCACACGTCATCGGATTTCTGCCTTTTCTTAACAAGATCTGCAAAGTCAGACCTTATATTTGCCTTTATCACATCTGATAAGCCTGTAATAGGACATGACAGATCTTCACCGCCTTTTTCATTTCAGTTCGGAATTAGCTGTTATGCTCAAAGGGGATAATTTAAATTTTTTAGAAGATGTTGGGCACTGCACATTTGCCAGCATGATGCAGCATTTTTTTACCATATAAATTAATGAAACAAAAAATGTAAAGTCAGTACGCAAATAGTAACATTTTTAGGCCCAACCATGACACATGTTTTGGTTCTGCCAATCTCCCCATGGATATTGGTCTCAAATATTTGAGACAATATCTCAAACAGCTGGGATTATAGACAACCCTGTGGTTATAACAGCACTTTTTTTGGCACAGTTCATCTTCTGGGATTTTGTGGCCTTATATCCCTCCTTGCTAGACACTTGATTTTATTGCAGTGGAAATCACCTGCCCCACCTACTCATTCCTTGAGGAGCAGAGATATTCTTCAGTTGCTGTTGTTTTGACTGGAAAAAATGAGATCTTTCAATAACTTTTGTAGAATCTGAGATTCTTTCCTATATATAGTAATATATATATATATATATATATATATATATATATATATATATATATATATATATTACGACTCCGCTTATTTGAAAGTTATAAGTTATGAGTCTCATATCTAACCAGGCTACTATTTTAGTACATCAAGTTAAATGAAAATGAGAAATGTTGCTGAAATAAAATAAGTTTACTTTCTTATATATACAATTTATTTCAATTTAAAGGTACACTATGTGACTTGTGGCCTCTAGCAATTAAAAAAAAAAAGGCTGAATACGTCAGTAGCTTTACCAATTATTAGACACGGTACATCCTTGAAAATAAATTCGGTACAACAAGCATAATGAAATGACCCTTCACAATAGATAATTTACAATGAAATCTGTTTGAGAGCTACATATGGCAATATATCTGTTAAAGGTAAAACCAACACATTCTCATCCTTTGGCGTCATATAGGTGACGCCATATGACATTTCGTCGAAATACAACGCACATGGCTTTAGCGTCAATATAACATGCACTGTTATGGGTAGGTTTAGGTCTGGGGTAGGGTATGCGTCTCATATTGACGCTAAAGGATACCAGTCACCTGTATGACGCCTTGGGTTCTGCGTCTCATATTGACGCTAAAGGATGCCATGTGCGTAGGATTTCGACGAAATGTCATATGGCGTCACCTATATGACGCCAAAGGATGAGAACGGGCTCGTAAAACACCTTACTCACCTGTTGAGTAATAAAAACGTCATTTCCGCGTCGCTTTTACAATATTTCAAATCTCTAAGTTTTCTCATCTTGGAAAAGCCAAGCCAATGTTTGTTTAAAATTGCCTAGATGTCCCTTAAAGCGTACGAAAGAGATACAAAGCTGCCCTTGCTGAAAAATAATGACATTATGTACTGCAATGCATGTCATTTTTGGTAATATTCTCTAACATTAAACAAACACATATTAAAATAGTTAACTTTGAGATATAATGATTTAAAAGGCAAATACCACAGAAAAGAAAAGTTGGTAGAGTAACAGAATTGTTTAAATATTTGAATACATATTTTTAAAAGGCACATTATTTCTTAAAAAAACTGTTCAGTCATGTCACAGTAAGCTTGGGGATAAGAAAAACACCTCCTTCAGCACATGCAAGGTCATAACAACAATAAATCATGACTCACTGATTTCTCTCTGCAGCCCATGGCTTTTTCTCTCTCATTTCTGCACAATGACAGTGCTCTTGTTTCTGTAGATGTAAATAGTATGGAATACATCATGTGACACATGATAATGCAATATCAAGGCCAACCGCAAGAATGTATCTTACTTTTCATCTCCTTGTCTGGCTGTAATACAATATTTCCAGATTGTTTTCTCCCCAAGAGCAACCAGCTTACCATTGATCTGAGCGGGACTGATACAGACTCTGCTGCGGTGTGTCATTCTAATGAACCAGAAACTGAATCCGGCTGCAGTGTCTCTCTCTCTCTCTTACACATCTTCTCTCTTTCTTGCTGTCATTTTTCTGTCATACTCGTACTTGCACTCACAAACACTCGGATGAATGCATATGGTCACAAAATATGGCTTAAGATCACTTCCAGCTTTCATAATCCAAAATGAAGTGACAATTTCTGTTTTTGCTGTTATGCATATAGATGTTTTTCATAAATAGCCTAAAGAGATTCTGAACAAACAAAGACAGTGTTATTCCACATTCCAACCACCAAGGCTGCAAGTGAATTCCAAGGCTAATTCCATAGCTATAGTTTTATCGTCTCATAAATACTCAAAATTAAAATAATATTGTTAACACATTAACATAATGATGTGCAATAAAATAATATACTGTATATATACACACACAAATATATATATATATTTTTCAAGATCTTCGCTGACACTTTATTCTTTAACTTTTTTTGGGAAAACAATTGTTCAATGTATTAGAAACTATGCCACACTGTGGGACAATGGTATATATATATATATATATATATATATATATATATATATATATATATATATATATATATATATAATTTAACATGATAAATGATTTAATGTTTTATTATTAATGGTTTATAATTTTTTTTCTGATTATCATAATTTCAAACATTTTTATTTGATTTTCATATTTTATTTTTGAAAGTCTGGGTCTGGTACAAAGGGGGGAAAAACAATAAATCAACAACAAAAAAGTTTGTTTTGTTAGTTTTAATAAAAATCAAGCTCTAGGACATGAAACTGCACAAAAATAGCTCCTTCCTTGCAGTCCACATAACTTTGTGAGGCTGTGGCAGCCTGTTCAGTAAATAATTCATCAAAAACCTCAAAAGTTATTATCTTGCAGCGCTTTGGTATATATACTGGCATCAACAAATATTAACAGAGTTGAATAAATTAGTTTCAACATAACACGTATTTCACAAGCCATGTAAAAAACCTAGTTTGACATTTGTACCACTTTACTTATTTCTGTCATGACAACTCTCAGAGTGTTTGGCATAGTAATTTATATGTCAATGCTGACATGTTTGGTCTCTATTTGGCAGAATATATTTTCTACGCTGCTGCTGTTGGTTATTACTGCTGCAGAGCAAGTACGGGACTTACTACTGCCAATACATACACGACATGCTACTGCTGTACAATTAATTCATTCAAGAATAGCATTCATGAATTACCCGTAGCAGATCTATACAGGTGGACCTGGGGAAGGTGGAGGGTTTCTGAAAGTGCGGTGCAAACTGCTACAGCAAATGCTGACCAAGTATTTGACGGTTGAGCAACGAGCTCATTGGCTGCAGATGCAACAGGAACCAATCAGCTGTGCCCTATAGAGAATGATTTGATTGCAAGCAGATTGAGTTAAGACCCTGTCAGCCTGCGCTATCTAGAGTTTCATGACAGAACTTTTTATATATTCTTCTCAGTCACAGACATCAATTTGTGATGGGCTGTGTCTAAACGTTCACATTATAAAACTGTACACATTTTATGCCGGTTTAGAATGGAAAATTAATGTTCATTTTTAGATGAACTATTAATTTCAGAATGTGTCACATCTTACCCCACTCTCCCCTATTAAATGTGAAAATTAATTAATTTGAATTATTCCAGGTAAAAGTTTATTTCCCACAGAGCTTTCCCTGGCAAAGTGATGTACCTCAGCATTAGTCTAAAGTGCAAATTAACACCGCCCTGCAGCTTCACACCAGCTTTCCACCGAGAAGACCATTGGGAGCTGAAGCAACTTCCCAAGGCAATGTCACATCCCTGTTTTGGCCCATCTGTCAGGGACAGCCCTGTCTGTGCACCAGCAATGCCAAAAGTGAGGGCTCCACTTCAGCGTGGCACCTCTACAGATGGCACACTGTAGGCACCAAACCACATCTTAGGCTCCCACGTCCATGTGCTCAATACCGGTGGCTCTGGCCTGTCTGCTCTGGACGCCCGTTTTCCTCAGGATTTGAAGAGCGATGGCAGGTTACGTACTGGCTGAGGGTAATGAAGACAGGGGATTCCAGTAGGAGAGAAATGCTGACTTAGAACACGTTGCAATAACGAGAAAATGTAATAGTCTACATATTAGTGGCATAAAATGTGCCGAACAGACTAGTTAATACTAAGCCTTATAATATGATTCATGAAAGTACTTAAAAGAGTTATGGGTATAATGGGTTGTTGAATACAAGATAAAATGAGGTTTACCTCAGAAAAAAATTCTAAAAGCATCATTGCATTGCCTTTTTTAATTTTTAAGAAGCACACAGGGACAAAAAACAAAACAAAACAAAAAACACTACAACCACATAATGACAACAATAATAACAATACTACTAATAATAGTGATAATATTAATAATTACATAGCACCTGTCAGGGCTTCAAGTTTCCTTTATATTTTTAAATGTTTACTCTCATGAAAATATTCAAGTATTTGATTTTAGCCCAGGACAGTTTTATAGGTTAGTAAAACACAAATCTTAGAAAGAAATTGGCTGGTCCGGATAAGTCGGATTTATATTTTTTTTAAAGTTGGCAGGTAATTTTATTGCACCACCACTAACGACAAACTTATCTTTTTAATCTTTCATTTCAATTTCAATAGTACATAAAGAAAAAATGGAGAACGTCCTCGGGTTACGACTGTAACCCTTGTTCCCTGAGAAGGGAACGAGAACTGGGTCGAATGACACTTTGGGGGAACGCCCCTCAGCGTAGCACCTCTAAAGTATGAATGAAACTAAGCCAATCTCTGATTGGTGTTGCTTCATGACGTAATGTGTGACAGCACATAGACGGAAGCTATAAACTTCCTGCTCTGCTACTGTTCGGACGCTCTTGCTTACCGCTCTGCGCTTTGCTCTATCACTTTTATATTTTTATATTTCATCTCCTTTTATCACCTAATTTTAACTTCAGCTAATCAACACAGTGCTCAAACGCTTGGATTACTACAAAAAAAGCAGAATACTTTTATTCAACCAGCCTCCCACTGCTTACATTCCGGGGAAGAAAACACAACTGCCTACATTCTAAAGGATAAGAGAAAATGCCTCTTCTGGAATCTACTTGCTGCACTAACTGCCACAGACTTTTACAAAGGATTGTAGCTCTTGAAATAAAGTTATTTGTGGGACCACCAAACCAGACGGAACACACAACAGAGCTTCGTCATGGACGCCCTCAGCCTACAGCCGGTGAGTCCCATGAATCTAATCCTCCTTGACCGGCCATACTGAGTGTAGGGAAACAAGCCGATCGACTTACAAATCGGTGGCACAAACAGGGAGCGAGACCCAAAGGCACTCGAGACATCAGATTGTCACGAGCATCACATATTGCCGCAGTAGCCTCCTCTACCCCAGATACGGCTCTGACAAGGATTGCAAATACTGGTCTCCTACCACCGCCTATACATCTTGAGAACAGATTTGAAGTATTAGTGAATGTAAATGAGGAATCCCCAAACGTGATGAATGTGTTTGAACAAAGATTGAATCAGCCAGTAGCTAACACTGTTGCTAACTGGCGCTCAAGGTCAAGCAGACAGCGGCACTCAGCTCAGAGCGCAGCCGAGCACAGGACTCTGATAGTGGGTGACTCCATAATCAGAAACATTATTAGCAGGGATACAACTACGTGCTGCCTTCCACAAGCAACGACTTCTGATGTAAACAGGGAACTTGAGAACATTCTGATAAAACATAAGACTGCAAATCGACTCATCATTCATGTGGGGAAAAATGATATTCATAAAGAGTAGTCAGAACTCCTTAAGAAGGATTTCAATGAACTTTTTGAAACACTCAAAAGACTGAGAGTACAAACATTCATCAGTGGACCACTCCCAGCAAGAGGAACAAACAGATTTTCACGGTTGCTTGGGCTTAATACATGGCTCCAAAAAACCTGCAATATAAAAGGAGTAAACTTCATTGACAACTTAATTCTTTTCTGGAGTCAGAGGCAACTGTTTCAACAGGATGGGCTCCACCCAAACAAACTTGGTTCAAGAGTGCTAAAGGACAATATCTACTTCTCCCTCAATCATCCTTCTGCAGTGTGTGCCAATACACTCAACCTGAATGGCACACACACACCTGGACACAGTATGAATGACCACAGGACTTCACTTCAGCACCTGGATGGACATGCGGCTGACACGTCAAGCAAGGACAATGATAACACCACTCAGCCAAAACAACCTCTGCTCACGGACACAATCTCAGCTGAGCCCTGCCCACAGAGCTCACCACAGACAGACTGTGACATACTAGAACTGCTCCAACATTCAGCACCCAAGGACGACTTGCTGGAAAACCAGGACAGCATTTTACAGCCTCCAATAACACCAGAGAAACAGCCCCCTCCAGCCTCTACCCTATTACCAGACATGTTATCCCTATCTCCAGCATCTCCACAGCATCTTCTGTGTTTCTCAGAGAAAATGGAAAAACTGGTGTTTGCTGGAACCAAACTATCTGCAAGCCCCCAGACATCAACCAAAAAAAGTCAGCCCCAAAACCACGAAAGCCTGCGGGCCCAGCTCGCTCTCCGCTTGTGAGAGCTCTTCGGCCTCTGCAAAAACGCCAGGGCCCACACCCTCCTCCATCGGCTCGAGGTGAACCAAAAACAACTGATACCAGCTCTCAGTGATATGTGCCGGGTCCTCGCTATGATAACAGTAACTTTCTCAAATGTTTACAGAACAAGCGGGAACCCATTGTGCCTGTATCTTTCCCTATTGCTGTTCGATTACATGATAGAAAGTCTAAGGCCCTCAAAAGCCGTACAGCAAACCCATCTAATCTGGTGCCTATTGCACGCCAAACTAAGACAAACGTAACAAAAAGTAAGACTGTTAAGTTAGCACTTTTAAACATCCGCTCACTTAAAAATAAATCACTTCTAGTCAATGACTTAATAACCACATACAACCTGGATTTTATGCTTCTAAATGAAACTTGGCTAGAAGACAGCTGCAGTGCAACAGTCCTAAATGAAACATCCCCTCCTAACTTTACTTTTATGAGTGTCTGCAGAGCTGCTAGGAGAGGAGGGGGAGTAGCTGCTCTTTTTAAAGATGTCTATCAATGTAAGCAAACATCATTTGGTAACTACCCCTCTTTTGAATATCTGGGTATTGTGTTAAAAGGTGCCCCACGTATTTTACTTACCATTATTTACAGGCCTCCAAAATACTCTCCAGCCTTTGCTGAGGACTTTACAGAACTGTTATCAACAATTTCCTCAGAGTTTGACTGTTTTGCTATTACTGGAGATTTTAACATTCACATAGATAATGCAGAAAACAATATGGCAAAAGAAATCAAAACTGTTTTAAAAACTTTTGATCTGACTCAGCATGTACATGGTCCCACACACAATCGTGGACACACTCTAGATTTACTTATCAGTAAGGGTTAAAACATCTCATCGATTGTTATTGAGGATGTAGCACTGTCTGATCATTTCTGTATTTTCTTTGATATATTGATCTCTCCTGCCATTGAAGCTAGAGCTGTGTCTGTCAAGAAGAGATGCTTAAATGAGAACACTAGTGTGCTATTTATGAAGGCTATATCTTTAAAACCAAGCATATCTGCTGACTCTGTTGATTTTCTCCTTGATTCTTTTAACTCAAAAGTCAAAAGTGTAATTGATGATATTGCTCCAGTGAAAGTCAGGTAGAGTGTTAGACAAAAAGCACCTTGGAGAAACACAACAGTTGTGCAAAATATGAAAAGAACATGCAGAAAAGCAGAGCGCATGTGGCGGAAGACAAAACTTGTAGTCCATTATAACATCTACAAAGACAGCATCCATGCTTTCAGTATGGAACTAGGCAAAGCTAGACAGACTTTCTTCTCAAATATTATAAACAGAAACTTAAACAACACACGCACTCTTTTTACTACTGTAGAGAGACTGACAAACCCCCCAAGCCAGATTCCCAGTGAAATGCTCTCAGACGGCAAGTGCAGTGAGTTTGCTTCTTTCTTCTATGAGAAAATTAATAATATCAGAAAGGTGATCAGCACATCATTGAGCCGCACTGGGGTCAGACAGTTCAGACCACAACCTGAGAATGTAGTTACTATGTCTATTTTCAAAGAAATTGATGGCAAAATTTTGGAAGAAACCATACAGCACCTTAAAACATCAACCTGCGTCCTTGACGCACTACCCACATCTTTCTTCAAAAGTGTGTTAAACAGTTTAGAAGCAGATCTCCTAAAAGTGGTTAATGCCTCACTTCTTTCTGGTAGTTTTCCAAACTCCCTGAAAACTGCAGTTGTCAAGCCCCTCTTGAAAAAGAGCAATCTGGATAAGACTATATTAAGCAATTATAGACCGATCTCAAATCTTCCTGTCATAGTCAAGATCATTGAAAAAGTTGTCCTCAATCAGCTGAACAAATTCTTAAGCTTGAATGGATACTTTGACAATTTTCAATCTGGATTCCGATCGCATCACAGCACAGAGACAGCTCTCATAAAGATAATAAACGATATTCGCTTAAATACTGATACAGGCAAATTATCAGTGCTGGTACTACTCGACCTCAGTGCTGCATTTGACACTGTCGATCACGACATACTTCTTGACAGGCTGGAAAACTGGGTGGGGCTTTCTGGGATAGTCCTAAAATGGTTCAGATCATACTTAGAAGGGAGAGGTTATTATGTGAGTATAGGAGACCATAAGTCTGAGTGGACATCCATGACATGCGGAGTCCCTCAAGGCTCAATTCTTGCACCACTCCTATTCAACCTGTATATGCTCCCAATGAGCCAAATAATGAGAAAGAACCAAATCTCTTACCACAGCTATGCAGACGACATACAGCTCTACTTAGCCCTATCGCCTAACGACTTCAGCCCCATTGACTCCTTGTGCAAATGCATTGATGAAGTAAACAGTTGGATGTGCCAAAACTTTCTTCAGTTAAACAAAGACAAAACTGAAGTCATTGCGTTTGGAAACAAAGAAGAAGTTCTTAAGGTGAATGCATACCTTGACGCTAGGGGTCTAACAACTAAAAATCAAGTCAGGAATCTTGGTGTGTCTCTAGAGTCAGACCTTAGTTTCAGTAGTCATGTCAAAGCAATAACTAAATCAGCATACTATCATCTGAAAAATATTGCAAGAATTAGATGCTTTGTTTCAAGTCAAGACTTAGAGAAACTTGTGCATGCTTTTATCACCAGCAGGGTGGATTATTGTAATGGACTCCTCACTGGCCTTCCTAAAAAGACCATAAGACAGTTGCAGCTCATACAGAACGCAGCTGCCAGGATCCTGAGCAGAACCAGAAAATATGAACATATCACACCAGTCCTCAGGTCTTTACACTGGCTCCCAGTTACATTTAGGATTGATTTTAAAGTATTATTACTGGTATATAAATCATTCAATGGGTTAGGACCTCAATATATTGCAGATATGCTCACTGAATATAAACCCAACAGATCACTCAGATCATTAGGATCACATCAGCTAGAAATACCAAGGGTTCACTCTAAGCAAGGAGAGTCTGCTTTTAGCTATTATGCCAGCCGCAGCTGGAACCAGCTTCCAGAGGAGATCAGATGTGCTCCTACAGTAGTCACATTCAAATCCAGACTCAAAACACTTCTGTTTAGCTATGCATTTACTGAATGAGCACTGTGCCACTGTTTGTCCGACTGTTTTTACTGTACTTTATTTTATTTTTTAATCTAAACTGTTTTAATTATTCTTATTTGTTTTGATTATTTTAATTTCTTTATTCTAAACTGTTTTAATTATTGTTATTTCTTTTTCTTTTTCTTTTTTCTTTTTATTTCTTCTATGTAAAGCACTTTGAATTACCATTGTGTATGAAATGTGCTATATAAATAAACTTGCCTTGCCTTGCCTTGCCTATAAAGGGACGCCGGCACACATGAGATGTCAGCTTCTGTGATGAAGCAAGCGCTCCCAGGCAGGGGAAGGCGTGGCCAAGGGACGCAGTTCTCGTTCCCTTCTCAGGGAACAAGGGTTACAGTCGTAACCTGAGGACGGTCCCTTTCAAGAGCATTAAGAATTTACATTCAGAGGTCCTTTTCATGGCGGAAGTCGGACCAGTTGCTGGTGTGTTTCGGGTCACCCAAGAAGGGGCTTCCCGCTTCAAAACAGACCATCAGCAACTGGATTGTCCATGCGATTTCCACGGCCTACCAGCTGCGCTGTTTCAAGGGAACTCAAACTGCGTCGAATGACACTTTGGGGGAATGAGTGCCCACTACGCCACAACGCGCCCTGCCTTCCCTAGTGTGAAGCTGCTCACAGGCACACTTAGGTCGAAAGCACAAGAGAGCCGGGTGTTGACGGAATGTCCAGACTATAAAACCTAATTAAGGTATGAGGGGTGGCCCATCCTGCTGCATCGCAGACCTCCTGGATGGGGGTCCCCGCGAGAAGGGCTCTAGAGGACGCCATGGCTCTGGTGGAATGAGCCCTCACGGCCAAAGGTGAAGGCATACCGCGCAGCTGGTAGGCCGTGGAAATCGCATGGACAATCCAGTTGCTGATGGTCTGTTTTGAAGCGGGAAGCCCCTTCTTGGGCGACCCGAAACACACCAGCAACTGGTCCGACTTCCGCCATGAAAAGGACCTCTGAATGTAAATTCTTAGTGCTCTGACAGGGCAGAGCATGTGAAGTCTCTCTTCATCCGCTGGACAATTCTTATGGGACAAACAACACCAAATAGGACTGACAGTTTGACACAGAGCGCTTGCTGAAGAACAAAAAGCTGACATCTCATGTGTGCCGGCGTCCCTTTATAGCTTCCGCCTATACGATCCTAACGTCACACATTACGCCATGACGCAACACCAATCGGAGATTGGCTTATGGCGCTTTTCCACTGCTGGTATGGCTCAGGGGTGCGTTTCCCGAAAGGATCGTTATCCAACTATGATCGCAATTCCCATTGAACTCTATTGGTAACGACGGAAACACACCAGCAACTGGTCCGACTTCCGCCATGAAAAGGACCTCTGAATGTAAATTCTTAGTGCTCTGACGGGGCAGAGCATGTGAAGTCTCTCTTCATCCGCTGTCACGTGAGGTGGAGGATGAAAAGCCTGCAGAACCGTAGGCCGTGCCGCACTGGACGGCACCTTAGGCAGATAGCCGGGCCTAGGGTGAAGGATGGCCTTAATGTTGCCTGGAGCAAACTCCAGGCACTCGTTAGATATGGAGAGCGCCTGGAGATCTCCTACCCTCCTCAGAGAAGTAATGGCCAACAGAAAAGTAACCTTCAGCGACAGGTTCTTGGCCTCAGCCGACTCCAGCGGTTCGAAGGGGGCCTCAGCCAGCCCTTCGAGAACCACTGCCAAGTCCCATGTGGGAACCCTGGTACGAGCCGCAGGTCTCATCCTCCATGCCCCACAGAGGAAACGTACGACCAACTGGTGTCTCCCCAGAGGCCCATCACTCAGAGGAGCGTGGAAAGCCGCAATGGCAGCCACGTACACCTTGAGTGTGGACGGGGTAAGACCAGTGGAGAAGCGATCTTGGAGGAACTCCAGCACTGAAGCCACTGGGCAGTTAACTGGGTCCACCTCACGCGCTCTCTACACCAAATGGTGAAGGCATTCCACTTTAAGCCGTGCAATTTCTTCGTGGAGGGAACTGGGAACACTTCCCTTAAATCTTGATGTACTCGTTACATCATAAGAAGAATGGGATCTACGCTAATATTAGTGTCTTTGTTTATCCCGAGGTTTTCCCGCAGCCTGCCGGATCCAGGCCGTATCCAGATCTGACGAGGGAGCTTTGCCTGGACCCGATGACAATGCAGTGCTGAGGTGTCAACTATCCTCTCCCTATGGAGGATCCCTTTCCCACTCTACAGATAAAGCGTTGTTGAAAATCCGGCTCGCGTACCCCGAAGTGATAAAATAAAACAAAATTTTGTATTAAAATTTATAGGCAAGACAAGTAGTTTGTTTAGGCATGGGTTGTATGGAATTACAAACCTGCGCACGTATTTTCAAAAGCACATAACTATAGAATCAATTCTTAATGAGCATAAGAACGCATGTGAACGCCGTCAGCGTTAACCTCTGAGGTCTAAGAGTTTTTGGGGTCCTTGAGGTGTTCTGACATGCTCTGACATTTGTGCTTTTTTCAGTTATTTATAAACATGTTAATGGCAAAGGTGCAAATTCACTCAATATAGCACAAACTGGGCTACCGTAATTTCTGAGCAACAATTATGAAACATGTTTTTATTTTTGAGAGAATATTGCTTATGCATGGTTATTGAAAAAACTAAAACTTAAAGTGTCTGAAATAAGGCCACAAAACACATACTAAATATGTGTCCACAAGACTTTTGACTAATCAGTGTTGTTGCCTAGAATTTTTGCTTCAAAATGATCTGAAAATTATCCTGCCTAATCATTTACACAAACACATACACTGATTTAAATTTTATTAGGGACCTTTGGTTTGGAAAGGCAATATGCGTGGAGGCGTGTTCACACCTGAGAAGACAAAGGCCGGATAATGTGCCGCATAATGAGCTGCATATTAATTAGCCCTTTCACACAGGTGTGTCACAGGATCCCAAAGAATGCAAGGACAAAAGAAATTATCTATATAGCCTATACATATTTTACAATTAGAAATTGTAACCAATTACAAATAGGTTACAATTACAACAACAATTACAATTTTAACAATATTTCAAGTGTATTTCTTTGTAAAAAGTATACATTTTATCATACGTATTAAAAAAAGGTAAGGATTCATTAGTTTGAATATTGGAACAAACACTATAATAACATCTTAGTTGATAATTCAATATACCTACTTTTTGACAAAACATCATACTATAGTATATTTAACTATGAGCAGAAATTGGTGAACAAAAGCGTACCTATTTAATGTGACAGTAGTCTTTTTTTACAGTCAAAACTTTATAATCTATCCAAAACTAATCACAAAATCGTGTCTAAACATTCATATTTAGTCTGTAATATATTGTGTATGATATATTAGTATATACATGTGAATTTGCAGCTTGTTGCTTATACAGACATTTTATTTCAACATATTTCAGTCTATTTTTACTCATCTTAGTAGGCTATAGCAATATAGTTTGTATGTGTTGTTCATGTAAACATAACGTTTACTAATATAGGTGCGAGAGTGAATGAACAAGGCACAGACACAAGCTGTATAACTGTAGTAAACAAAGCGCGTGCGCCTATGCCGTTCACTCATCATTTAGCCTACACACAGACACGCAATTCATATTTAAACAGTCTTTTTGCGGTTTACAGTTCGACAAATTCAATATCGTGATTAGAACAAAGCACTAGAATAAATGACTTATTACATCAGCTGGATCCGTTGCTCCTCGAAATGAAACTACCAGCACTTCTGGTACATTTTCCAGGGTTAGATATTCCTCACAGCGAAAGGATATGCTGTGTACACAGCTGTACAAGATACTTACTAAACACGATGTGTTTTATAATCCAGCTGGTGGGCGTTGGCATGTTTGATCGGCTTGTCTAAGATCATTTGCGTTTGAATAGCGCACGCTCTCCGTGGGCGTGGCACATTAATTAGGTGTAATGAGCTGGAAAGAAAAATACTGACATCTCTCACTTTTCATACAGATTACATAAACTGAGAATATTTGTTTTTTTTTATATAAATTCATTCATTTAAAAGAAGAGAGTTCAAGTTTTATTATGGAAAAACACTCGTGCCTGTATGACAAGTATTCGCGGAATTAAAAATAATCTTAGGACGCGTTTCAGAATGGACTTCACTGACAGAGAGAAGGCAGAACGCGCATCATGTTTGTTTTTCTTTATTTGGCGAAAAGCACAACACTTTGTTTTTATTGTGAGTATCCACAAAAAAATAGACACTTATCAGGATCTAATGATGTACAACACTTAATATGTAAGATCAAAATCAACAGAGTATTTTGAGTTTCTTTTGCACTGATAAGAAAAAAGCGAGACTATCGCGCCGGCGCGATGGCCGACCTCAGAGGGTTAATCACAGGTTTGCGTTTAAAGTTTGTTTAGAGAGAACGGCGTCGTCTTAGTGGCCCCTAATTTAAAAACAAATGATCATTTCAACGGAGGTGAATCAATCAAAACTAACTTTAGCTGGAAATAACATTATTCAAGAACCGCTATGAAGCCGAAAACAATCTCTGTTACCTTAAATTATATGTTTATCTCTGTAAAGCTGCTTTGGAACAATCCATTGTTAAAAGCGCTATATAAATGAAGATGACTTGACTTGAGGGAGCTCTAGAGCTGAGTATGGTCTCCACTACTCCAGCTGATAGGCCGGCCTCTAGGTACTGTGCCCCCTCAGGGGCCAGACCTACAGTTTCCATAACTCGGGCCGAGGGTGAAATATTGAGCCCTCCGCCTGTGTCAGCAGGTCTCCCACGGAGGGCCGTCCAGGAGCAATATAATGTCTGAGAACCATACTTGGGCCGGCCACAACGGGGCTACCAGCAGTAGACTGATCCCGTCGCGACGGACCCTCTCTAGGACTCCCGGGAGCAGAGCGATCGGGGGAAATGCGTACAGACGTGCCTCGGCCACGTCTGCACCATGGCATCCAACCCCAGCGGGGCTGGACGGGTGAGGGAAAACCACAGTGGACATTGGGTTGTCTCTTGAGACGCGAAAAGGGCCACTTCCACTGGGCCGAACCTCTGAGATATTGACTCCACCACCTCGGGGTGAAGTCTCCATTCCCCGGGCCTCAGCCCCTGTCTCGACAGGATGTCTGCTCCCTGATTTTGACTCCCCGGGATGTATGTTGCTCTTAGAGACAACAATTTCCCCTGGGACCACAGGAGGATCTGATGCGCCAGTCTGCATAGAGGGCGAGACCTCAGGCCCCCCTGATGGTTTATATAGGCCACTACCGACATATTGTCTGACCTCACAAGGACGTGATGACCCTTGAGGTCTGGCAGGAAGCTCCCCAGAGCCCGGAACACCGCCAACATCTCCAGGCAGTTTGTGTGCCAGGAGGAATAATGGTCCTGCCATAGGCCTGTCATAAAGCAGCCGTCCATGACCGCGCCCCAGCCCGTGAGGGAGGCGTCTGTCGAAACGGTTTTCCGGCGACATGACCCTCCCAACACTTGGTTTCTGTCCCAAGCTTTCTTCCACATAGATAGGGAACGAAGGCATCTGCGCGTAACCCTGATCATGCGGAACGGGTTTCCCCTCGGGGAGAAGCCCTTGGTTTTCAACCACCACTGAAGGGCCCTCATGTGCAGCAGGGCGAATGGAATGATGTTGGATGCTGCTGCCATGAGCCCCAACACTTCTCTGAAAATGCTTTACAGTGATGGCTTGGCCAAGCTTTAATCCAGACACTGTAGCCAGAATGGACTCGACTCACGCGGGAGACAGTCGTGCCCGCATCATGATCGAGTCCCACACTACTCCCAGGAACGTAGTTCTCTGGGCTGGTGTCAACACGCTCTTTTTCGTGTTGAGTCTCAACCCCAGGTTTTGGATGTGGCCGAGAACGACATCTCGATGCCGAATCGCCTGCTCCTGTGACTGAGCCAGAATCAGCCAGTCGTCTATATAGTTGAGCACCCTGATGCCCTGGAGCCTCAAAGGTGCTAGAGCTGCATCCATACATTTGGTAAATGTGCGGGGGGAGAGAGCTAGGCCGAACGGAATAACCCGATATTGGTACGCTTCACCCCCGAAAGCGAACCTCAGGAACTTCCTGTGAGATAGAAGGATGGATATATGGAAGTATGCGTCATTTAGATCTATCGTGACAAACCAATCCTCGGATTGAATTTGACTCACGATGGTGGGAATAGTGAGCATCTTGAACCTGAATCTCCTCAGAGAACGGTTCAAGTGCCTGAGATCTATTATTGGACGCAACCCCCCATCCTTCTCGGGAACTATGAAGTAGATGCTGTAAAACCCGGACTTCCTGTCCAGAAGATGAATATGTTATATAGCCTCCTTTGCCAGCAGGGAGCTTACTTCCTGTTCCAATACCCGACCCTGCACTGGGTCGACTACAGTCCAGACCACCCCGTTGAATCTGGGTGGGCGGAAACCGAACTGCAGCCTGTACACATTTTGAATGGTGCGCAGGGCCCAAGGAGAAATATTCGTCAGATTTTTCCATGCATCAAAATATTTTACCAAGGGAACCAGGCTCTCGAGCCTGGCTTCGGATATTAATCGGGATTCGTTCTTGACCCCCTGAAGCGGATTTCCGGCAGTTCTGGACCGAAAATGATTCTCGATGGGCGGACGCGATTGCTGCCTGACGTCTATTGCGATCTCAAAATTCACGTCTATTGCGATCTCAAAATTCCGGCCGGTTGATAATACCTAGAATATCTAAATCGACTGAAGGCGGTAGATCCTTTTTCTATTTAGCACCAAAACTTTGGAACAGTCTTCCTACCATTGTCCGGGAAGCAGACACACTCTGTCAGTTCAAAGCTAGACTAAAAACACATCTCTTTGACCTAGCATACACATAATACATTATAGACTTCGATAATTCAATGTTAGGCTGCATAGATTAGGTCAGCCGGAACTGGGAACACTTCCCTTAAATCTTGATGTACTCGCTACATCATAAGAAGAATGGCATCTACGCTAATATTAGTGTCTTTGTTTATCCCAAGGTTTTCCCGCAGCCTGCCGGATCTAGGCCGTATCCAGATCTGACGAAGGAGCTCTGCCTGGACCCGATGACAATGCAGTGCTGAAGTATCCACTATCCTCTCCCTATGGAGGATCCCTTTCCCACTCTAAAGATAAAGCGTTGTGAATTTCGGCTTGCGTACCCCGAAGTGATAAAATAAAACAAAATTCTGTATCAAAATTTATAGGCAAGACAAGTAGTTTGTTTAGGCATGGGTTGTATGGAACTACAAACCTGCGCACATATTTTCAAAAGCACATAACTATAGAATCAATTCCTAATGAGCATGTGAACGCCGTCAGCGTTAATCACAGGTTCGCGTTTAAAGTCTGATCATTTCCCCGGAGGTGAATCAATCAAAGTTAACTTTAGCTGGAAATAACATTATTCAAGAACCGCTATAACGCCAAAACAATCTGTTACCTTAAATTATATGTTTATCTCTGTAAAGCTGCTTTGAAACAATCCATTGTTAAAAGCGCTGTATAAATGAAGATGACTTGACTTGACTTGACTGACCGCAAACCTGTGGGGCGGACAGTGCAGCCTGCATTCGCTGGAAACCTATGCGTCCCGAAACGTGTTTAACGGCGGAAGAGCAACATCGATTTCCTGTGGGCTCCTCGAAAGAGACGACCTCGGTCGCTCCACCACGGGTGGGGCCGCCCGCAGAGAACCTAGGCTGGCTAGGACCTCTTTGAGGAAGCCTTCTTATCCCTCAGGTCGCCCTGTTTAGGCTGAGGCTTCGCCTGAGAGTGCCGTCTATGCCCCCAAGCTCCTTGAGGAGGGGCTCTAGAAGCGGTACTCTTTTACCAAAAAATACTGTTTTAATATTATTACAGTCTCGTAATCTACACGCTGCCTCAGCAAACGCGAGAATCGAGCCGTAACAATATATTTGACTTTCATCCCTCGAGAAGAAAGTCAACAGGTGTGAGGCTGAAACATCCGACAGCGCATGGTTTATTTTGTAGGCCTACGCGTCGAGATATTTCTCAATGAACACTGCCAGCACCCTCAGGGTAGACCGAGAGTAGAGTAGACCGAATCTACGCGCTGCCTCAACAAAAGCGAGATCCGAGTCACTATAGATTCTTTATTGCAATGCAGACCTTAAATCTACGCGCTGCCTCGGAAAACGCGAGATCCCAGTCACTGAATCTTTATTGCAGAGTAGACCAAATCTACGCGCTGCCTCAACAAACGCGAGATCCGAGTCAATAGATTCTGTATTGCAATGCAGACCTTAAATCTACGCGCTGCCTCGGCAAACGCGAGATCCCAGTCACAGAATCTTTATTGCAGAGTAGACCGAATCTACGCGCTGCCTCAACAAACGCGAGATCCGAGTCACTCGATTCTTTATTGCAATGCAGACCTTAAATCTACGCGCTGCCTCTGCAAACGCGAGATCCCAGTCACAGAATCTAAATGCAAAGTAGACTCGTAATCTACACGCTGCCTCGGCAAACGCGAGATCCGAGCCACTATAGATTCTGTATTGCAATGCAGACCTTAAATCTACGCGCTGCCTCGGCAAACGCGAGATCCCAGTCACAGAATCTTTATTGCAAAAGTAGACCCGTCTACAAGCTGCCTCGGCAAACGCGAGATCCGAGCCACTTGATTCTGAATTGCAATGCAGACCTTTAATCTACGCGCTGCCTCGGCAAACGCGAGATCCCAGTCACAGAATCTTTATTGCTGAGTAGACCCGTAATCTACACGCTGCCTCGGCAAACGCGAGATCCGAGCCACTAGATTCCATATTGCAATAATTTAGGACAATTCTTATGGGACAAACAACACCAAATAGGACTGACAGTTTGACACAGAGCGCTTGCTGAAGAACAAAAAGCTGACATCTCATGTGTGCCGGCGTCCCTTTATAGCTTCCGCCTATGTGCCGTCACACATTACGTCATGACGCAACACCAATCGGAGATTGGCTTATGGCGCTTTTCCACTGCTGGTACAGTTCAGGGGTGCGTTTCCCGAAAGGATCTTTATCCAACTATGATCGCAATTCCCATTGAACTCTATTAGTAACGACGGAACTTGCGACCATAGTTGGCTAACGATGCTTTCAGGAAACGCACCCAAGTACGGTTCGGCTTGGCGCGGCACGGTTCGGCTCGCTTCGCTTTTCCACTGCGTGGTACGACTCGGCTCAGCACGGCACGGCTCGGTTCGGTTTAGCTCGGTTTTTTTTTTCACTGCAGTTAGTACCGCTTCTAAGTGGATGGGATTATAGCAGTGCCCTCAGATACTGGCTATTTAAATCTAGCGGGTTTGATGTATCTCAAATACAATGACGCTGGTAGTGACGATTCTGTCTGACCAATCAGTGATCGGCAGTGTGTTCACGTCACATTTTAGTATCGGTACGGTACGCTTGGAACCTCGACAGAGGTGGTACCATTTAAAGCGAGCCGAAGCGAGCCGTACCGTACCGTACCATACCATGCAGTGGAAAAGCGCCACAAGTGAGCCGTACCGAGCCGAGCCGTACCGTACCATGCAGTGGAAAAGCGCCAAAGCGTGCCGTACCGAACCGTGCCGTACCGTACCATGCAGTGGAAAAGCGCCATTAGTTTCATTCATACTTCAGAGGTGCTACGCTGAGGGGCGTTCCCCCAAAGTGTCATTCAACGCAGTTTGAGTTCCCTCGAAAGGGAACTGCTTATGTTTTGCCATTATTTAAAGGGTTGATCCAACTGTATTAAATAATTACTATTTCGAAATTGTCTATATTTTAGCTAAGGTTTTGGTATCGCTTGCAAATGATCATTTAAAATAGTTCCTATCTTCAAAAAATATCTTATCAAATTTACAATCCGGTTTTAGAAAAACAGCGATTTTAAAAGTACTAAAGAATTTAATGGTTTCATTGGATAACAAGAAACATAGTTTCACTTTTTATCGATTTGTCAAAAGCTTTTGATATATGCATCATGCAATTCTGAAGCATTTAGGCTTCTTAGTGTAGGTTTATCAGTGAATGCTGTTGGATGGTTTGTTAATTATTTAGCGGGTAGGACTCAGTGTATAAATATTAGGGGGGGTCACTTCTAGTACTCTGAATATGATTAACGGTGTACCACAGGGATCTGTCCTTGGGCCATTATTAATTATTTTATATATTAATAATATTGGGATTAATATCACACATTCTTATTTTCATTTATATGCTGACGATATGGTGATTTACTCTGCGTCAACACTGGATGAGGCACTGAGTCATCTTCAAGTCGATTTAAATGCAGTTCAGCAAATACTGAGAGATTTAAAGATTGTTTTTAATAGAATACAAAGTCAGCGCTCTCAAACTCAAGCTCAATTGCTACTCTTAAGGTTCGATGATTGAACAAATTTCTCAATATAAATATCTGGGATTTTTAATTGATGATTCCCTCTCTTTTGGACCTTCTGTTCAGCACTTTTTGAAACAATTAAAGTTGAAACTAGGATATTCCATAGAGCCAAGTCCTGTCTTTGAAGCAAGGAAGAGATTGGTAGCTGCTACTTTGGTTTTAGCTGAAAAAGACTAAGTGAGCAAACTCATAACCAGAATCCAAGGATACATTAAAACCTTTATACAGCAGGAAGATTTTTTTTTCTGAATAATTAATGTAAGTGCTTTACCAAAAATACAGGTTTTAAATTTCTGCTTTTAAACCCTCCAAGACATGGTTTTCTGTCATTGTTAATTGTGCCAAAAACATGGAATATAGATCTTAGTCTGGGTAGTGCCATATTTAATATTTGACAGGAATGAAAACAAGGCTGTGAGGGATAGAATACAGTGCGTTCAATGGATTGTACTGTTGTTTAACAACTATTGTTCAGATGAAGCATCTTTCAGAAAAAAAAATCAGTAGACAAAAAACTCCATAAAAGCTTTTAAAAGTTGTGTTGTAAAAATTTACTGATCTAGCACATTTATAAAGTTTGTGAAATTGTAAAGACTGCACAACTACATTGTTTTCATCCAGGTTAAATTCAGTTGAATCTAACCTGACTAAGTTCTATATAGTCATATTTAATGATAAATAGGCCTAATGCTTCCTCATAATAAAATATATGTTCGAATCGACAAATGAGTGCAAGACAGAGAGACAGTCACATACATGAAGCTCAGCTGCTCTCTTTGGAGAAGCAGGCAGGCACTGTTTCGTTTTTTTCTTTAAGAGGTGCTGAAAAAGGTTTCTGTTTGTATCTTCTTTTTTTAATACTACCTTTTTTTAAGCTGCTGTCTGTTTGGGTGTGCTGTGCTGCATGACAAACCTCAGTGCTGCAGAAGAAGTTCAACACCAAGGACAGCAGTTCTATTCTCAGCATACTGACTTCACTAAGACATATCCCAAAGTATTAATGGAATATGTGTTTAGGCTCTTCCCAGTTTACTGAGTTCATACCTTTGTACGCTGCAGGGGCTTAACAATGAATTTGTTTCAAAATTAATAATGAATAATTAATGAATGTATTGCGGAAGTGAGATTGAATGCATAGATTGCATAGTGCATAGTCATAGTGTGTGTATGTGTGTGTGTGTGTGTGTGTGTGTGCGTGTGTGTCCATGTGTGTGTGCCCATGTGTGTCCGTGTCCACAAAGATTTCAAAATCCCAAGTCCTTGTCCTTGTGATGCATATATGGAAGTATATCTATTTCTTTTTGTATCTGCTTAAAATAAGCAGATAATTTAAAAATCATAGTACTTTAGTATTTTAGAAATACCAAGGTCCCAAAACTTGCTAATGAAGTTCAGGGGCATTTTTGTCTGTGTCAGAAAAAAATTAAAATAAATGCAAGGTCACGAAAATGAAAAATAGCATTTCAATAGGTAAATGATAACAGAACAATAACTGATTTTTCACTTTTAGGTGAACTATCCATTTAAATTTTGAGAACAGAGCAAATATGGACTAAACTTAACTAAACATTAAATAAAATAAAATAAAATAAAATAAAAAGGAGACTAATAAAGACAAATAAAAAACTAGATTTTGTTGAAAAGTAAAGTATTTGGAATAATTACAAATATTACTTATATTTAAAAAAAATTTTTTAAATGGCTGTATTAACCACAATATACAATATAGCCACAATATAGGCTGTTTTGTCAAAGATCTTTGCAGCACCAAAACGTGCAGTTGTTATTATCAGGCAATAATTTGTATTGTGCTCCTCAGAAAAAATACTGTGATCTGGGTATGGCCATGCTTGTAAAGCATGAGATGTAACATAAGTGTAGATCAATTGGATTGATTTTTATTTTATGTACACAAAATTGGACTAAAAAATGGAAAATATCCCATCAAAATGCTGGAAAACTGTACAAAGAAAACTTTCAAATGCAGATAAATGAGATTCAGTCTTTGAGAGTGCTCAAATCTAGCACTCAGATCCTAGCATGCTTTACAGTGAAAATTGGCTCATTTTTGCATTGCAAATTCAAAGCACTTGTTTAATTCCCTGCATTAAAAAAAAAAAAAAAAAACATTGACAGAATGATTTGCAGCTGTGATTGACAAGCAGGGACAGACCGCTTTATCCCAAGCAGACATCATTTATCCACAGTTGTCAGACACACTGATAAGTAGCAACAACAACAACAGACAATAGGAGAAAACGCTGGTTTTAAACAGGGTATAGACAGAGTCAAATTACTAGTTTAATAAATAAGATAAATTGGGCTAGAGAAAAAAAAGGTATGTTAAGAAAAAAAGAAGGTTGGCAGCAACACTTTACTCAACAACACCTCAAATTCTACACTCAAAAAAATGATGTGTTGGCTTTACTTAACTTTTTTTTTTGTAAACAGGTTCCACCGGTTCCACATAACTTGGTTTTGTTAAACAAACATAATTTGTTCATGTAACTTCAACATCATGGAAGTCATTTTAAGCCATCCAATCAAACTCTGAGCTGAGTGTTAAATGAACACTGAAGCAGTGTTAAAGTTAATGAGTAAATTAAGTAAATAATTGAGTGATGATTGAGCATTATTGAAGACACCTGATGTTAACAAGCAGAATCACTGAAGGAGAAAACCAGAATTTAAAGTCACCATTATGGAGATGAGTGTTTGTTTTAGTTGGGCTCTTGACCCTTACATTATTAACTTAATATTATGTTTGGCTATACATGAGTTATAACAGCCAGATGATCACATAGAAAAGGTGATCTGGTGCTGTTGGTTGTGTCTTAACATAAACATTATATGTTGAAACACAACACCTCAACATTTGGTCAGGTGGAACTGGGGATTGAACCATCAACCTTACGGTTTGTAGACAACCTACATGAGCCACTGTTAAGTTTACCTTATGGATTACAACAGCACTGCTGTTGTAGATACCATTTTTAGCCTTTTCAATAGAATTCAAATGATCAAACCAATAAAAAAAGAAACTTCTAAAAAGCAAATTAGTTTATATAGGCACACACAGACATCAAGAATCAGCCTGTGAATCTCAACAGTGGTGACTATTATAAAGCATGTTGCAGTGCATTCTGGGTGCCACCAATCAAAATGAATTCATGGCTCCCAGAATAAATAATGAGCTTATGTTCAGAGGTGATCTGTTTGTCACCATTGCTGAGATTCATACGCTAAATATTGATGTCTGTGTGTGCATGCATACACGTTTTTTTTTTTTTTTTTTTGATCATTTGGATTTCTTTGAAAAGGCTAAAAAAAACGGTATGCTCTACAATGGCAGTGCTGCTATAATCCATAAAATAAACTTAACTCAGAAATTTGCTTATGTATGAGTTCAGTGATTCAGGTCAAATGATTGTGATATAATGATTATGTTAAAACACAACCAACATCTACAGATCACAGTTTCTAGTTGATTATCTGGCTGTTATAGCTCAGACAAAGCAGCCAGACAAAATATAAAGTTAATAAAGTAAGGGTCAAGAGCCCAACTAAAACAAACACTCATCTCCATAACGGTGACTTTAAATTCAGGTTTTCTCCTTCAGTGATTCTGCTTGTTATCATCAGGTGTCTTCAATAATGCTCAATCTTCACTCAATTATTCACTTAATTATCTCATTAACTTTAACACTCAGCTCAGAGTTTGATTGGATGGCTTAAAATGACTTCCATGATGTTGAAGTTACATGAACAAATTATGTTTGTTTAACAAAACCAAGTTATGTGGAACCGGTGGAACCTGTTTACAAAAAAAAGTTAAGTAAAGCCAACACATCATTTTTTTGAGTGTAATGAGCATTATATCTCAGTGAAAGAAGTCATCCAAACTGGCAGACAAATTGAAATAAATGTTGATTATAAATATATATCATTCAATATATATATATATATATATATATATATATATATATATATATATATATATATATTTAAAAAACAAACAAAAAAAAATATATGGAATATGAATGTGAGGCAATATGTAAAGCGCTTTGGTGGCCATTGGGTCTGTGAAAGCGCTATATAAATGCAGTCCATTTACCATTTACCATATATATATATATATATATATATATATATATATATATATATATATATATATATATATATATATACACACTGCTGTAAGCAAGTAAGGCATGCTGCTGCTGTATAATAGCATACATCTACAGAGGTGGAGCTGAGGAGGGTGGAGGGTTTCTGAAAGTGTGCTGCAAACTGCTATGCAGAAGTTGACTGAGTGTTTGAGCAGCTAGCTCAAGCAGGAACCAATCAGCGAAATTTGTGAAATTTGTGAAATTGAAAAGTGAAATTTGTCATGTTGTCATCATCAGTGCCAGTTGCATCACTTTACACATTTTCTCCCGTTACCTCATGGGATACTTAACTGTCCAGATGTCCATTTCAGAATCTCAGCGGAAGTAGTAGGTCATCCTGGTATTTTTTGTCTATGAATGCTATGAATCGTCTTTTTACATAATGATTTTTGCTTACTTTATAGTGTGGAACAATTCATATTCGGATGCAAGGTTAGTTTTCCACTGAGTTCACTGCAATGCATTCGGGTTTGATGTTAGCACGGTGCTAAGCTAATAACAATTACAGGATATTCTACTAAGCATTAAACGCTGCTCAATGAGTAAATATACACACAAAAAACAGTACATGCCAGTGAATTTGTCCCACTTTAGGTACCATTAGTGAGTAGATTGTGATGTTAGATGGATGTAATTAACAATTAACCAACAGTATCATCTACTCCAATCAACCGGTTCTAAAACATGCAAATGCCTTTCTCTCTTGTCTCTCTCCCTCTCACTTTCACTGTTTCCCTGCCTCTCTATATAGCATTCAAGAGTACACTGCTGTCCTCTGTGTGACAGTATTTTGGTGAGCACATGCAGCAACGACATCCAGCCCTCCTCTTGCTGCAGTCTCAAAGATTTCAGCTCCTGCCTCTGAGGGCAGGTGTCTCTGACAAACACATGTGCTAACAGTCAATTATCCAGTCAGTAAAGCTCCATAATTACAGCACAAATCAGTCCTGTGCCTGCCAGTGATATTCACAGAGCTCGGTAGGAGAGAGGCATTTTGAAACAGATGAACCCAGAGAAAGCTAAGCATCTGATAGCATTAAGATCTGTCCGTCTTATGGAGCTAATAGCAAACTATTCCTGTAATGCAGCAGACTGTGACACAAATAGGGGCTCAGTATGCTGCTGTATTCCCTGGATGCTGCCTCAGTTTGATGGTCTTATTGTGTTTAAAGGAGTGACAGAGAAAACAGGCTGACTGTAAAGTGAGCATAGATTGCATCATCACAGATATACTGGGAGCGAGTAAAATAGAAACGCATGGTTCTTTTATGCAGAGTGAAAAACATATGTTCAAACATGGACAATGCATTTTAAAAAATAAAACTGCACTCTTAAGGGCAAGATGGGACTTTGCATGGTTGGTCTCCTCATAATTACATAAAAAAATGACAGAAGTCTGAGCTACTGATGAGAACTCACTGACCCATGAGTATATGCTGAGAAGAATTTCAGATAGCAAGATGATGAATTGTGTCATGCATAGAGTATTGTGATTTAGCACAGATTTTGTGTTTGAACTATTACCTTTTTTTTTTTCTTTTTTTTTTTTTTGCATAATTCCTTTAGTGGATTACATGCAAAAACACAATGTGCAAATAGACAACTCTATCAGATGCTCAACTAATGAACATTTGATCTATTTTTAACACACTGACCACATTCATTATAGTTATCCTTCGTTTTATCAACGTAACTTATACACAGAACTTTGAGTTTCGTGAGAATGGACAAACTGGGTTCTAAACTCAATTTAATAGCCATTACTAATTAGCCATGAGGAAAATATTCATTTCTAAACATAATTAAATTTTCATTTACTTGAATTTAGTTTGATATATAAAATATTCGCCTAAGAAATTGAACAAACAAAGCTCGATATCCTTCTGCAAGCACTTGAAAAATTCATTCTCGTATAGTACAGCTCAGGATCTCGCATTAAATTGTCCTAGATTGAATTGTTTGCAAGGGCCACTGAACAAATGTTTGACTCAAGGATAAATAAGGAGGGTAATATTGATTACAGACTCAGAAGTAATATCTTACATAAATATTTGGGACAGAAAGTGATGCATTATGGGTCAAACAGCTCTTTGCTGAAAGCAGTACAGAACCTATACAAATAAAAACTGGCGAGATCATTCATCTTCTTAAGCACATTACTATGATTAACGCCAAATTAGCATGTCTACATTCTGTACAATGTACAGCAGCATATGTTGTATTGAATTAGACAACATGAGTAAAATTGTAGAAGCTAGTATATGATCTTATAAGCCTCTATACTGTAACATCATCTATTGCATGTTTTAGGGTGCACCCTACTTTTTTCCCCAGATGAAAAGTGCACTTAGAGGACCAAAGGTATCCAAGCCTCAAACACATTTAGTGTCAACTGGGACAACTTGACAACAAAAATGGCTAAAGCAAAGATGTTTCTGGCAGCCCCCTCACTTCACAATAGATGTTTACAGACATTGCTCTGAGACAAGGACAGAATGACGGTAAAGACCCTCCAAGCCATGCACGTCCAAAGAATGTGTGATTGATGCCTCCAGTCCAGAGAGAAGACAATGTCAATTTATAAGAAAGTCCTGCAATGGCGAACAAAATAAAGGGAAGCCCAAACACAAAAAGCGAGGACTTTGTCAAAAGGCATAACTATCACTTTCCTTCCCTTTTATAAATAAAATATTCAGAGATTTTGTAAACAATGTCTCCGACACAATGATATTCTTTCTGCAAGTGCATTGTTGCAATAGCAGGCAAGCCTTAACTAACCCTTAACTGTTCAACCAATTTGTTCAAAAACACTGATTCATTCAGGCATGAAACAAGTGTATTTATAAGTGAGTTATTGAATCATTAAATCAACCGATTCGTTCAAAAACCCTGAACACTGAAACATCGCTGCATTCAAAATCACCCCCTATACCCTCATACACCTTTCCCCACATTATTCACTGAGATAGTCCAATTGATGGAGTGCATGAATGAGTGAGTGAATTCAGACAACGTGCCCTATTTAAGGGTATAGGGATCGATTTCAGACACAGCCCAAGTGTATTTATGAGTGAGTCATTGAATTATTCATTCAACTGATTTGTTCAAAAATGCTGATTCATTCAGGAATGAAACAAGTGTATTTATGAGTGAGTCACTGAATCATTTATTTTACCAATTAGAATGTGACTCTATTTGTTAATGAACCGTTGAATCATTCACTTCAATCGATTTGTTCAAAATACTGATTCATTCAGGATCCAGACACCACCACTGTTGGTCGGAGAAACACAACAGTTCTTCTTTGACTTCGTTTGGAACTATTTTTGTTTATGGAGCAACAACAAACAAAAGTCTGCATGACAATTGTGTATGAAATGTAAGTTACTCAATATTACTTTAGTGTTTATTTACTGTTGTTAAATTTGTTTCCAAGTATCAACACAGCAACTGTGTTGGGCAACTTTCTTTGGGTCGGGAACAACATCACTCTTTCTAGTGTGATATGTTGTAACTAAACACTTTAAATTGGCAGACTTTCTGCCCCAAAAAAGTACAAGGAGTAAAACCTGATATGTGAACGTACTGTAATTAAATAAGAAATAGCACAAAAAAAAAGCATAGATAGCATGTTATTTCTAAAATCAGCGTTTGATAAATGTTCAATGAGTTCCTTACATCAGTCCTTGTAATACAATCACAGCACAACCATATGTTATTTTGTGTAAAGGACCAGGAGATTATATTTGTTATTTCGTTCTAAATTTAGCCAAGAACTTGTCAACACACATCTGCCAAAAAGATTATGTCCACACTTTGGTATTGGTTTTATGAAATCGTTGAATCCATAAGTACCAGCAAGCATATTTTGCAGTCGTATATTATGTGGATATTTGGTTCTCTAATGAATCTGTCATGAGACTCATATTTGTTTACCTTCAGTAAGTTTGCTGCCCAGATCTTATTTAACTATGCTGGTATTCTCTTTACTCTTTGTTAATTGTCTTTGATATGCCTTTATGGAAGTTGAATTTAAAAGTGCAAAATTATTATTAAACCAAAATCAATATTCTTTTCTACAGACCTTTCCTTCAGAGGGAGATGTATGATTTCTTAAAGCCAAAACAATGACCATCAATGCTAGTGCTCTGGGTTTCTACGGTGTTCAGGGTGGTTGCTAGGTTGTTCTAGGTGGTTGCTAGGGTGCTCTGGTTGTTGCTATGGTTTTGCTTGGTGGTTGCTAGGGACTTTCTAGATAGTTTCTAGGATGTTGCTAGGAGGTTGTTAAGTAGTTTCTTTCTGACCCAATTCGACAGAGCCTCTCTCTGATACCTTTGCCTCTATGTGTGTTACAGGTTGCACCTTTCATGCAGTTTAACTGTTGTTTCATTCAGACAGTCTGGTAAAAAGTCTGATCAATAGTTAGGATAAATACTGATGTGTTGACCTGTTTGTAGTGTGTTTGTTTTATCTGGTCCAGTTGGAAAAGGAAGTCTGAGTCTCATACATAAGCACAGTCAACATTGTTGTCAGTATATAGTCAAAATGATTTCATTAGGTTGTGACCTGATGATCACACGATGCTATTTGCGGGAGTTACCTGTTCATTTTATAACAAGTAACATGTGTTGTTCTCAACAGTATGGATTGCATAGCTTAAAAAGAAGCAATTGAAATAGTTTGACATGAGGGGAATTCATTGGCAACACAAACAAGCCAATTTGTCCCAGACTCGTACTGCAAAAGCCAAGGCTATTTTTTTTTTCCGTTCTGACCTTCACAGTGTCTTAGATTTGCTTTTCACCTTGGAGGCTGAATTGCTTTCAATTAAATGTGCTATTTTATTTATTTATTTATATTTATTTATATTTGGGGGAAATTGCCACAAGGCTTCTCAGATAAGAGGGTTAAAGGGATACTCCACCGTTTTTTCATATTAAACTATCCTATTCCCTTATTCGTGTTTAGTCGCTTCTCTGCTTGGATCCTAATGAATGAACTGGGCTAAGCTAAGTGCTAACAAAGTTTCACCGCAAGACTGAGCGATTTAGTGCACGCACTGAGACGAGAGAGGTATGCATCAACTCGTCTTAGTTAAGGGAATAACAGTTCCCTATCAGGGAACTCGAGCTGCGTGACAACGCATTGGGAACGCCCCTGCGTGAGTCGTCATGAAGCACGTATGAAATCAGTCCAATGGCGAGACGGAACGTCATAGGCGGGTGACGTCATCGACCAGGAAACTATATAAGCACCCCAAAACACAAGCGCGTCAGCTTCTGAGTCTTCAGCAAGCGCTCTATGTGTGAATATATCAGTCTGTGTCTCAAAGTGTTTTTGTCTGTCCTTAGAAATTGCTAGGCTGGAGTTTTTCACATATATAAAAAACTATAAGAGACGATATATATATATAATATGGCGAGCAAACAGCAGTTCAGAAAGTGTGTTCATCCCTGCCCACGTTATATCACGGGTGGAGATACTCACGATCTGTGTGTTGTTTGTATGGGAGTGCAGCATGCCCAGTCAGCTCTCGAGGGAGCTGATTGCGAGCATTGCGAGCGTATGTCATTGAAAACGCTCCGCTCCCGCCGAGCCCTCTTCGAGGAGAGTGGTTCGGTGCGCGCTCCCCGCGGTTCGGGTCCCGCTGCTGCCGAGGCACAGCGGAGGCTTCAATCGTGGGGATCGCAAATGGATCTATCAGCGGGGATTGAGACGGGCTCTGCCTTATCTCAGCCCTTACCTGGTAGATCCAGTGCCCTTTAGATATAGTTCAAGCGCTGCGGTTTCTTCCCCCGGGCTGAGGCACCAACACTTCAACTATCCAGTTCTGAGGAATTGGATGTTGAAAGTGTTGATACAGCAGAGACTGGGGACTCGTCACTTCAGTCTCCTGCTAGTGAGGAGCTTATGGAGGTGTTGACTCGTGCAGTTGAAAAATTAAGCATTGAGTGGCCAGCTGATAGACAGGAGTCTAGATTAAAAAGCAAGTTGGATGAGAGATTTTTGCCATCTCGCGCTGCACCTCCACGCCGGTGTTTACCGTTCTTTCCTGATCTCCACACCGAGGTGTCGAGATCGTGGAATAGACCGGTTTCTGCTAGAATTTTCACTCAGCAGACCTCCATTTATTCAAACATTTCTGGGTCAATGTTTTATGGTTATGGGGCGATGCCTAAGGCGGAGGAAGTTTTGGCGAGCCATCTTTCTCCTGATACGGCATCGTCCTTTAAGACACCGGCGTTGCCCACCAAGCCATTAAGAAACACATCGGCTTTGGTGGGCAAAGCTTACTCGGCGGCGGGACAAGCAGCATCATGTCTTCATACAATGTCAATCTTGCAAGCTTACCAAGCAGATTTATTAAAAGACATTAGTGAGGGGGAGGAGATAAGTGCTGATGTTATCAGAGAATTGCGTCAGGCAGCCGATCTCTCTCTCCGTGCCACCAAGGAGACGGCCAGATCAGTCGGCCGTTCTATGGCAGCCTTGGTGGCCACGGAGAGGCACTTATGGTTGAATCTGTCAAATATGAAAGAGAGAGAAAAATCTTTTCTTCTGGACGCGCCGCTTTCGACTGCTGGCCTCTTCGGTGACTCAGTGAATTCGGTCATCGAGAGGTTTCAGGAAGAAAAGAAGCAGGCAGCGGCGCTCCAGAAGTTCCTCCCCCTCCGTGTGCATGTCCCCGGGGCTGCTGGGCGGGAGCAGCCCCGGCCGTCGAGTAGCTCCTCACACAGGGCGCAACAGAAGAAGAGTGTCGCGTCTCGCGCTCCTCCCCAGCAAAACTGGGCCGGCGCGGCACTCTCAGACGAGGTCTTCCAGGGGCAAAGCCGATCTGAGGACGGTTATTGTCGCCAGGAAGGCTTCGTCGAAGAATTCCTGACGCCAAGGGTGTCAGGGTGCTGAGGGTGGTCCCCACCGAGAGAGAAAGGTGTTCGCCGCTGTACACTGCGCCCATTCTGTCTCGGTGCCCTCAGGGGCCCGTTCTGCCAACCCCGCCTGCGTGCCGGGGCGTAGACGGTCCCAGCGAGCGCTTTCCCGAGGGACGCTCGCCCGCTCTGAGGAGCGGTTTAGAGCGGTCAGGCCAGTTGTTCCCTGCCGGTGCGCCGTTACAGGGCACTGTGTCTGCCACTCAAAATACTCCAGAGGCCAGTCTCGAGAGACTGGTACCCTTAGTAGAATTTTTGGCAGAGTGGAAAAGCCTTCCAAATGTATCTCATTGGGTCCTGCAGACAATCGAGAGGGGGTACGCGATTCAGTTCAGATCACGCCCGCCTCGCTTCAGAGGGGTTCTGCCCACAGTGGTGGGCCCCGAGCAGGCTCTGGTTATAGAACAGGAGGTGAAAACTCTCCTGCTGAAGGAGGCTATAGAACGAGTTCTTCCTCCCAGCAGAGAGCTGGGTTATTACAGCCGATATTTCATCGTTCCAAAGAAGGATGGGGGGTTGCGTCCAATTTTAGATCTGCGCCTATTAAATCGCTCAGTAGGGAAGCTCAAATTAAAAATGCTTACTCTCAAGCAGATCGTGTCACAGATCAGGTCCGAGGACTGGTTTGTCACGATAGATCTAAAGGACGCATACTTCCACATTTCCATCCTTCCACAACACAGGAAGTTCCTGAGGTTCGTTTTCGGGGGCGAAGCGTACCAGTATCGGGTTCTTCCGTTTGACCTAGCACTGTCTCCCCGAACTTTCACGAAATGTATGGATGCAGCTCTGGCTCCGTTGCGACTCCAGGGCATCCGCATTTTAAACTATATCGACGATTGGTTGATTCTGGCTTAATCGGAGCATCAGGCGGTTCGGCATCGAGATGTCGTTCTCGCCCATATCAAAAAGTTGGGGTTGAGGCTCAACGCCAAAAAGAGTGTGCTTTCTCCAGTACCACTTTTCTGGGCGTGGTTTGGGATTCAACGACGATGCAGGCACATCTGTCTCCTGCTCGTATAGCTTCGATTCTCTCAGCCGTCAAACAGACAAAGCTAGGCCAGTCACTCACTGTGAAAGAATATCAGAGGATTCTGGGTCTGATGGCAGCAGCGTCCAACGTTATACCTTGCGGTCTGCTGTACATGAGACCACTGCAGTGGTGGCTCAGGGCCAAGGGGTTCTCCCCGAGGGGAAACCCGCTCCGCAAGATCAGGGTCACGCGACGGTGTCTCCGTGCTCTGTGGAAAGAACCTTGGTTCCTGTCCCTAGGTCCTGTGTTGGGGGCTCCGTGTCGTCGTGTAACACTAACGACGGACGCCTCTCTCACAGGCTGGGGGGCGATCATGAGTGGTCGCTCGGCCCAGGGTCTGTGGCAGGACCATCATCTTCATTGGCACATAAATTGTCTAGAAATGATGGCGGTGTTTCAGGCTCTGAAACACTTCCTCCCAGACCTGAGAGGTCACCATATTCTTGTCCGGTCAGACAACACATCGGTGGTCTCTTATATAAACCATCAGGGGGGTCTGCGTTCGCGCCCGTTATACAAGCTGGCTCGCCAGATCCTTCTATGGTCCCAGGGGAAGCTTCTTTCATTGAGGGCAATTTATATCCCTGGATATTTGAATCAGGGGGAAGACATGAAGACATCCTGTCGAGGCAGGGGCTGAGGCCCGGGGAGTGGAGACTCCACCCCGAGGTGGTGGAGCTCCTATGGAAACATTTCGGTCGTGCCGAGGTAGACCTATTTGCATCCAGGGAAACATCACACTGCCAACTGTGGTTTTCCCTAAGTCCTCCAGCCCCTCTGGGGTTGGACGCGATGGTACAGGAGTGACCGAGGTCACGCCTGTACGCATTTCCCCCGATTACTCTGCTCCCAGGAGTTCTGGAGAGGTTTCGCCGGGACGGGGTCAGTCTACTGTTGGTAGCCCCATACTGGCCGGCCCGAGTTTGGTTTTCGGACCTAATTTCTCTCCTCGATGGCTCTCCCCTGGAGATTCTGTTGAGGAGGGACCTTCTCTCTCAGGCGAGCGGGTCGATACTTCACCCCCGCCCAGATCTATGGAGGTTGTGGGCTTGGCCTCTGAGGGGGCCCAGCTCATAGATTCTGGTCTCTCGACTGAGGTCGTGGAGACCATCCTCCACTCCAGAGCTCCGGCCACTAGGAAATTATATGCCTTGAGGTGGAAAATGTTCACCTCTTGGTGTGGAGAACACCAGTTGGACCCAGTCAACTACCCGGTCAGTGCAGTGCTGGAATTTCTTCAGGAGCGTTTCTCCACAGGGTTATCCCACTCCACACTGAAGGTGTATGTGGCGGCCTTATCTGCTTACCACGTCCCTTTGAGTGGAGGTTCTCTCGGGAGACACCCACTTGTAACCCGTTTCCTTCGTGGCACTCTGAGGCTGAGGCCAGCAGTTCGCACGAGGGTGCCGACCTGGGACCTGGCGGTTGTTCTAGAAGGTCTCTCTCTAGCACCGTTCGAGCCCATTGAAGAAGTTTCAGAGAAATTCCTCACTCTTAAAACTATCTTTCTTCTGGCTAAATCTTCACTCTGTCGGTCTCTCCCTCATGCTTGGAATTTGCACCAGGCATGGTGAAGGCTTTCCTCCTCCCTAGGTCGGGATACGTTCCCAAGGTACCAACCAATGTGGCCAGGCCTATTGTACTGCAGGCTTTCTGTCCTCCTCCATTTCTGACGTCGGACCAAGAGAAACTAAATCTGCTCTGCCCTGTGAGGGCCCTAGATGCTTACGTCCACAGAGCTGCCCTGTGGAGGAAGAGCGAACAGCTATTCGTTTGCTTTGGACCCCCTAAGAAGGGCTGTCCAGTATCTAAGCAGAGGTTGAGCAAGTGGGTGGTCGAGGCCATCTCACTTGCCTACCAGTCTGCCGGTCAGCCTTCTCCTTTGGCTGTCCGGGCTCATTCAACCAGGAGTATGGCTGCCTCTAAGCCTATCCTGTCAGGAGTATCTATCCAGGATGTTTGTGATGCGGCAGGCTGGTCCTCACCGCACACATTCGTGAAGTTTTATCATCTTGACTTCAGCTCCACTCCAGGGGCGCAGGTGCTTTCGTCCGAATGTGCGCTCTGACTTCACACAACGGACACTTGCTCGTATGGCGACGTTGGTATTAGCGTTCCCAATGCATTGTCACGCAGCTCGAGTTCCCTGATAGGGAACGTCTCTGGTTACGTATGTAACCCTAGTTCCCTGAAGGGAACGAGACGCTGCGTGTCTATGCCATACTCCCAGCATGCCCGTGAGCACTTGCTTCAGTCTTATCAGAAGCTGACGTGCTTGTGTTTTGGGGTGCTTATAAAGTTTCCTGGTCGATGACGTCACCCGCCTATGACGTTCCGTCTCGCCATTGGACTGATTTCATACGTGCTTCATGACGACTCACGCAGGGGCGTTCCCAATGCGTTGTCACGCAGCGTCTCGTTCCCTTCAGGGAACTAGGGTTACATACGTAACCAGAGACGTCTAATATGAAAAACCGGTGGAGTATCCCTTTAAGGAATCAACTTTTGTCGTCAACAAAAAGTATTACGGAAAATAGAAAAATTACCTAACTAATGTCGGAATGTTTTTATTTAAATTTTAATATTATATCTGAAAATAAATAGCAGTTGAATATAATAGTTTGGGCTCTGTTATGTTTACCTGTAATTTACTAAATGAGTGGGATCCCTAAAGCATTAGTTGGGACCTGAAATTATTACAAATAAATCAATATTGAATCGAAGTGTGTAATACCGTATACTGTGATATTTTAGAGACGGTAATCATACTGTTTATAGCGCAAGCATTCGACAGAATAAAACAAAACTCAAACCGTATACAGCACAAAATCTCCAGAAACTAAACTATCGGCATCATCAGATGTCATTCTGAATAATCGGTATCAGCCCAGACACTTTGATTCAGTGTATCCTCCATATTATCAATAGCATTTCACTACAGTACATGACTAATGTCTTAATCATAATCCTACTGTGGCCGAGAAAGCTCAACACGCTGCAGATTAAAGAAAACGCATGCAAATAGAAAAAAAACGTGTGCAAATAGAAAAAACACCGGCAAATTAAGAAAACATCTTCATCAGTTTCACAACACACGTGAGCTCCAAATACTCACAACACCACCCAAATACAGAAACGCGCTGCAAAAGCTCACAACACAAATACAGAAACGCGCTGCAAAAGTTCACAACACAACCAAATACAGAAACGCGCTGCAAATAACAGACCACAACGGAAATGTTTCCAGGGGAACCAAATAAGTAACGAAACCGGCTGGGACGTGCTGGTGCTTACAGCTTAAAATTCTACTTTATTTATTTATTTATTTTGCAAAACATACAGAGATTGCATTTTTTATGACATACAACTTGTATAACAATATACACAATTTATAACAAATGTATTAACAATATGTTCAATGTCATCAGATTACAAATGAGAAAAGAACAATGAGCTGAAAACTAAAATATATAAATAAAAAAGATAGAGAAGAAGAACATGAAGGAAAAATATTTATATTTCTTGTTACACTGTACAAATTGTTTCATGTTATGTTTAAATTTTCATAAAGAAAAGTTTCATAAGAAATGTTAGGTAATGTAGGGTCCAAAATGTTGAAGTTGAGACACACAGATATGTACACGCATATTTTAAAAGCTTTTGTAAATTAAAATTTATTTGCAACCGTTATGTTAACAGCATTATATTTCTGTGGTAAGTACAGCTCTTCAGCTGATGGACACCCCGTGCTGCGTTGTCATGGGGACATCCCAGGTGAAAATAATGAGGAATTACGTTGTCTTTCGTTGCTCCTTCATCAAATGCGCTCCACACGGCTACATAATGGCACACTAGCCCTGCTCACTCCAAAGTCCCACTTTAAGGGCTCTGCCATCTGCCCTTCGAAGGGAGTAGGCAAAGGGAAGCTCACGAGCAATAAGCGCGTCCCAGCCGGGTTCGTCACTTATTTGTTTCCCCTGGAAACATTTCCTTTGTGGTCTGTGTTATTTGCAGCGCGTTTCTGTATTTGGTTGTGTTGTGAACTTTTGCAGCGCGTTTCTGTATTTGGAGCACACGTGTTGTGAAACTGATGATGATGTTTTTTATTCATTTGCAGGTGTTTTTTTCTATTTGCATGTGATTTTCTTTTTTATTTGCACTCGTTTTTTTTTCTATTTGCATGTGTTTTTTTCTATTTGCACGTGTTTTTTTCTATTTGCATGTGTTTGCTTCAGTTGCAGCGCGTTGAGCTATCTCGGCCACCGTAATAATCATTATTTACCCTGCCATCATCATAGTCATCATAATGACATCAAAGTCGTTCTTGAGAACAGCAGAAATCTTTGTAAATATCATAAATTAAAACCCACTTGTGAGTCACACACAGCATTTTACCTGTAACTCTGAACGAATTGCTTTATTCAAATCAGGCCATATGGGCCATGCTGCACTTGTGCGGAATCAGCCATCCAGATATGAACATGGAAAATGGATCCGTTGTCCAAAATTCAGCAACATGTTCATAAACTGAACTGCTGGAGTTTGGGTTTCGGGCACGACATGTAGGTTGTAATAAAGTTCAAAGCATATGTGCAAGTAAATGATGTTCACTTAGGCTACCAAAATCTGCAAAAGTGGTAAGTTAGGTTCTCGGCTCTTACTTTGGACGCTTTCATCTCTATATGTACTGCGGATAGTGAAGTGGGTGTCTAATTGGCTCGCATTTGATCCCATCACTCTAAGTAGGACTTGGTGCTATTAATGGTGTTCTAATTCTGTTTTCCTGCTCACATACATTACAGAAGACAACCTTATTTTGATAGAGTGTTGTGAAAGACTTCATTAGTCTAACAGCACTACATGGTGAATAATGGAACCTGCCTTGACCTTGTGCCGAGGTGTCATTTTGAATTGTAATGCCCAATTGTAACAGGGCTTTACAACTGATTACTGAAAGGTACTCGGTCTGTTCAGCTATAATAGACAGCTCCTCCCATGTGACTAGACTCCTCAATGCTTGAGTTCGGATAACACTATACAATACTCTTAGGGAGCAAGTAAAAACCTCAGAGATCTTAAGCAATGGTAATTTGGAGTGAGCAGTCTTTTTTCTATCCATTCTATTATTCTGGTAATTTATTTAAATACATGCAATTCATTCATGCAATGACTTGAAAAATCTTATTAAAAGATTTTAAATTAGTTTGACAATCTTTTATTATTTCTTATAAAACAATATTATAACAAAACTGCTATAACAGTTTAGTGGGGCTGTACAATTAATTGAAATAAAACTCAACTCAATATATGACTTACTGCGATTACCTAAAAGCTGGTGTTAAATGAAATAAATGTATGTGCTGAAGTGAAGTTCTACAGTGCAGCCCTACATTCTAGTCTTTTAAAATACCATATAATTTGACCTTCGTATGTCAAGGCAATGTTAGTTATTTGGTTAGTAAGGTTGTAAAATGCCACGTGGTGCAACTCCCTCTAAACAAAGTATTTATGAATTATTCATTATATTTGTGATAATAATACTAATTTTTACCCTGATCAAAATATGTCACTTAATTATTATACACCCACATGGTTTCGTGGTGTAAGGAAAATATGTCATTACTTTTATACTAAAACTTGGATTAGGATTAATAAAAATAAAAAAATTTAAAAAAAAATTGGCACATGTGTTTGAAATTCTATTTGTAAATGAATTGTCATTGTTCCTTATTATATCGTAGACATTCTCATTGTGATTGATCCTTGTAAAGAAGTTAGTGGGCCCAAGACGTTTAGCTTGGCAAGCTTGACAGAATGTAAAGTGACTTATGTAAGAACCATGTAAGACCGTCTACACTGAGAAAAGTGACAATTCAACAGCTCATAAATGCTCGTAATAAGGGCTTGGTTAAATCCTGCAAACCTAATGACTCACCCAACAGATGTTGTCATTGTGTTCAAATCAACACATGCCTGTAGGTATTCATGGAAGAATGACGTTATTATTAATGCATATTTCCATTTTTCATGCTCTGATTTGGTGACGGGGTGGCGGCGGGGGTGAGATGGGGTTGGCATTGGTTTCTATGAGTCAGATGGGTTTCAGAATTAATTCAAGAAAGATTAATATGAGAAACCCAATGACTCATAGCACTGAAAAATTTGAGACAAATACTTTTCCCCAATACATGTCCCCACAATGTGCTCTTTTTATGTTCATTCATTTCGTTATATATGAGCTGATCCGTATGGCTCCCCACCCAGTTGGCATTCAAAACCCATCCATGGAAAAGTCATAATTTGCTGTAATATATATTATTCCATGGCGTAAGTAAGTTTTCATAGACTGCCATTGCAGAATTGTAACTTTCTCCCACCAGGTAGGCTTTGCCCACAAACACCAAAATGGTCTATACTGTTTTTCACCTTCCTACCGTACATAGTAGGGAAGAATGCAATTTCGGATTCAGCCCTAGTGAATTCTTGTGATGAAATTTTCAGCCAACAACTCTTTTTTTTTTTCTTCTGTGGTGATTAGCACTTATGTCGATATGGCAAATGTAAAACAGTGCACTTCCTGGGGGTCATGCACGAGCATATGAATGTAGATGGCAACAGGTAACTTAGATGGTGTGTACTAGTTTGCCAATATCATCCTGTGGATTTAATTTGATGACATACACACGCTTATAATATCACGCAAAACGTGTTGCTAAGAGAATCTTGTTTCCTACGGGACAGCATGTGTTTTGTTTTTGTGCAGAATTCAGCTTTGTGCTACTGAGTTTACGACTCAGCAAGACAGCTCTGGGTACAAAGATACATGTTCCCCAGGTTTACCAGCATGATCTTCAAACAATATCAGCAGTCGTACCATTTCAATTCAATCCGGTCATTGTGAAGAACTGGCATGCTGGGGGGGAACTAGTGCTCAAGAGCCTGGGACTCACATTCGACCAGGGATAATGGACACAGGTGCCACCCGTTAGCTTGTCCCTTTCTGTTGTCGAAACCATTTGCATATTTTCATTTGCCTTGTCAAAGAAGGATTTTGACCCCCTTAGCAGGGTGTTTTGCAGCAATGACTGATTGGTATTCGGGGATTCTGCAAGGTTGGAGAGGAATTAAATTAAGACAGAACCAGTTAGCCTCAGAATAATGTTTGTTGAGTCAACAGATGGAAGACGCAAGCACTCAAGAATTCAGATTGTGTCTAAAATACATTTTAAAATGGGCAAACTGCCTCTTATTTTAATATTTTTTCCAGTCCGGTTTGTCCTGTGATGGCATTCCTGAAGTGTCTAATCTGACAGACACAAACAGACTTTGACAAGGGGACCATCTGTGTTCGTTGCATTTGTTTGTTCGCTTATGCATTGTGAACACTTTTAAGTTCACATTCTCGAATTTGGCCTTTGGTGCTGCTGGCACAACCTGACTGTTGGAAAATGTCCATGTGGGCACAGTACTGTTTACATCAAAATGTGATCTGACCAAACGGAAATGTTCTGCTTGCTTAATTGTGTACCAATGGCATGTGGATTTCAACATTAAAAAGATAGAAAGGACAACAGGATGTTCATTGAACCCTGTATTTGGTGTATGGGATTCGTGTGAAACATATAAGAGAAAAGTACTCAGTAAACCTGAAGCTTGTTGATAATAACAGCTGGGAAGACGAAAAAGTGCAATCATGTTCAAGTCAGCCTGAATCAAATGGGCTATAAATCACTCTTTGACATCAGTTATTGTAAGATGAGTGCATGGATGCAGATGATGTCAAGTCACTGCAATGGTGACGGATGGGGACAATGCATTTTCCAGAAGGAGAGGTATGTGTTTGTAGATTGAACTAAACATTTAAAGACATAAGATGAGAATAGAGGTAGTGTTGAGCACTATGAGACTTTTTACAAGCATTAACGACAGTTTTAGAAATTGGGTTGAGGTCGAGGTGTCCATGAGCAAGACACCTAACCCCAGCTGCTCCTGACGAGCTGGATGGCGCCTTGGCTGACACTGCCGTCCGTGTATAAATGGGTGAATGTGAGGCAAACTGTAAAGCGCTTTGGTGGCCATTGGGTCTGTGAAAGCGCTATATAAATGCAGTCCATTTACCATTTTTCTCACAGCACTTGATATAATTGAACTGGTAACACTTTACAATAAGGTTCATTAATTAAACATTAGTTAATGTATTAACTAACATGAACTAACCATGAGCAATACATTTGTTACTGTTTTTGTTAATCTGTGTTAACGTTAGTTAATACAAATCCAGCTGTTCATTGTTTGTTCATGTTAGTTCACAGTGCATTAACTAATGTTAACAAGATTTTAATAAAGCATTAGTAAATGTTGAAATGAACATTAACAAAGATTAAAAAATGCTGAAGAAGTATTGTTCATTCTTAGTTAATGTTAACTAACGTAGTTAACTAATGAACCTTATTGTAAAGTGTTACCATTAAACTTATCAATTTGATGGAAGATCCAGAAAGGTTCAAACGACAGTCACCAGTGACAACAGATTCACCCGCTGATAAAATGCAAAAGACTTCGTTCGGACTTCGGAGTGAAAAAAAGACACTACAATAATTCCGCGAATAACTGCAATTGCAGATTTCGAACAGAGATGGCGACAAAGAGGAAAAACTGCGGACTGCAGCTTTAATTGAAATAAAGCTGAAATAAAATTTTAATTATTTGAATAAAAATCTAAACAAAAATTTGAAATATTGCCTTGGCAACTTAGCCTGGATGCCAGGCCGAACTCCGCCCACAAATTTTTTTGGTCGGGAAGTTCGGTCTGGACTCGATCCATTGAGGAGTAATTATGATCGGTTCAGAAATCGTCGGGCCAATCAAATTGCCAGGGCGGGCTTTATACGATGATGGACAGATGATCTGCAGCTACGTAATCATCATGTTATCAAAGAGTGCTTGGGTTGAACTGGTTTCCCTTAAAGATGACTGCAGCTGGAGAATTGATGTATAGATTCCGCTATCGAATCTGTTGTAAAAGAAATTGACAGCGCATTAATTTGAAAAGACGAACAGAGACCTACAATCAAGGCATTTGCCGATCGGAAAGCTGTTTGCCGTCCTTCCTACGGGATTCGGCAAAAGTTTAATTTATCAGCTGGCTACGATGGTCGCTAAGAAGATGGGACGCAATGAAAACCCTGTGGTCATTGTGGTTTCTCCTTTGGTCGCACTCATGGAGGACCAAGTAAAAGAAGCAACACTCATTATTTTACTACTTCTTCCAGCGTGCGTGCAGTTGAGTTCTGTTGACAACTATGCGTAGCTCAACACACGTTACTTACTGCGTTGCTCTGATTGGTTGTAGGTCTATCCTATGGAGTGCAGAGTTTTTTTGTTTTGTTTTTCCTGGTTCGGTTAAGACACGCCTCATAATCAAAGCCCTATGGAGCAGTATCAGTCTCACATTCTGACCAGAATATGAGTATGACGAAGTCATGCTATTGGCAACTATGAAATAAGTTTAACTTGAAGCACAAAAATAACTAACTGTAAATAAATAATACTAAAAAGTAAATTAAACCTAAATAGAAATAAAAATAATACAAATGAAAATAGCACATTACAAAAAAACAAAACAAAAACATTAAAATGAAAACTGAAAATATAAAAATGAATGCTATAATAGCTAAAATAGTACTAAAATAGTATATAAATAACTCAATAAGTCTCTTAAAATATATATAATTTGACCTTTTTATGACATAGCATGGTTAGGTTAGGTTAACTAAGCTATAGCCTAAATAAAGTAAATATCTAAATATGATTTTCTACTCTCACTTTGTGTAAGGAAAATATTATTTTTACTGGTATCCCACCTGGCTTTTTTACTGTCCCTAAATGTAAACTTTTGTTGAAATCTGAAACCATTATGATCATAAATATTGCATTTCAAGTAGGAAAGAAAAAAATCATGTCACTGACCTAATCATTAATTTCTTGAATCCTTCTCAGTTATAATAGAAAATCTAATGATTAAGAGCAGTACTTAAAATAAATTCAAATAGATTAGTTTATATAACACATACAATGCATTTATTTGCTAAACTCATCAAGCCTGAAACATTCAGTATAGTGTTCATTTGAGAGGACTGAGAAAAGAGTCTCAGACTTTGAATACAATCCCATAGATAGTTTGCATAATCGGTGTGATTACAGAACTAAATGGCACAGTACAAGGCTTTGAAGGACAGAAGGTTAGATAAAATGAGGCTGTGCCCATGGGCTTAAATATTTCATTCATTTAAGCTAAACCTATATTTTAAAGACGTGCACTCAAACATGCACCATCTCCTTTCCCACAGCAGCCTGAAACGATGAGCTTTTCTTTCTCACTTATACGAGACAAACCTCTCTGGAGTTGCGTTCTTTCAGAATTCTGATAGAGCCTTGTTTAAACAGCATCTTCCATTTCATGTCTTGGGTATTTAACCATGCAAGGCAGACTTGAGATTCAATAGGTACAAGAGAGGTTTTGGGAGTCTTTCAACATGGTGCCTTCACCTGAGCTGTTCCGACAGAAACCGAACCCTTAAGTGGATTATCCGGCGCACACATGAAAGCACGTACGAATTTCTTCATAGCGACAAAACTTCAAAGAAGAGGAAGAAAACAATCTTTAAATATACTTTAAAATTACAAAAATTAAATAAATAATGTGGAAGGAGAATCAAACAACATTGGCAACTTTCTGGCAGATTTGAATGTGATTGTTCTGGCAGCGGCTTCTTTCGAGACGAGCTGTCAATTTGCATATGTGGATGAAGGAGGAGGCATTTAGCATTTGAATGACATTTGTGTGCCAGGTGAGAGAGAGTGAGCATTAACAGAGATGAGTGGAGACAGAAGGACATCTGAGGGAAGGACGCAAAGAAATCAAAGTCAAACCCAGTTCCCATTAAGATTGACCAGAGGAGACCTTGGTCGAATGGTCGACGGAATTTCAAATTGCTTTCATGAACAGGACGGACCTCAGAATGACTAGACTATAAGCTTGAAGTGACATCTTTAGAATGGGGGATGACAACGCATTTTGTAGAGCTCAGGGATGTTATGAACTGAGCAGTCTTTGATTCATGCAAGCTTTGGGAATCAAACAAATACCATCAAACCCTATCTGCAAAAGGGAAACAAGTGTGTGCACTGAATATTAACTGTCATCAGGGAGTCACCAGTGTGTTATGAACCACATATCTTCAAATCCCAGCAGAATTAGAATAACATTGTTCTCTGTGCACCTGTGATGTTTTAAAAACCTGAGGAAGACTAACACGTCCAAGGTCACCAGATTGATCACTGCTCATACAAGACCTTTTTTTACCAGTGCGGTGACCCAGATTAACATCTGCTGATGCCAGTCAGCTTCCAAGCCCTATTCAGTTGCTGAAGGACACAAACTGAGCCTTGGATCCTTTTCGACAACATCGTATTGCTATAAAACTGCTATTGCTTTCTGGGCACATGGTTGGTCATTTATTGAAATGCACAACTCATGCATTCTCCTGAATGTAAAAGGACTCAGAGTAGTAATGTTGTGTTTTGCATCTCTGCTAACCAGTAGTATTAACTTCTGTAACCAGACAGACATAGGTATGCAGGTCCAGATGCAAGACCAGCACTATTAGCACTGCAACTCTTAAAAAAAGAAAGGTTCCAAAAGGGGTTTTCTGAAGCGATGCCATAGAAGAACCATCTGTATCCCCAAAAAACTTTTTAGTAATGAGTTCTTAAAATAACCTTTTTTTTCTTATGGTGAAGAAAGACCCTAATTAAACTATAAAGCACCTTTTGTGAAATGGAAAGGTTGCATATATTAAAGGTTCTTCGTGGATCAATAGATGCCAATGAAGAACCCTTTATTTTTAAGAGTGTAGCTGTCAGAGTTCTGTCACTTCTGTCTAGTTTATTTCTTGGTTTTGTCATGTCTTTTGAGTGGCTTTGAGCATTCTCGAGCCGTGCGCTCTCTTGTCTGAATGCCTTGTTACATGTGCGGGGCATGGTGTTTGGATCCCGGCACATCTGTCTAGTTTGGTTTCGGTTCTGTGTCGGGATTCGTACATTCATGCTCCGCGTGTTTGTCGTCTGTGGTGAGCGCACAGGATGAGCTTTCGCTCATTCTCGTCCACTCTGTCTTGTCGTCTGAGCGTGCGGTTTCGAGTTCACTCGGGCCGTACACTCTTCTGTCCACGTGTGTTGTGTTTTGTGTAGCACGTGGTTCGTGTTTACATCGGCCGCGTGCTTTCATGTCATGTTTTGTCTTGTGCTGTGTAGCACACAGCTTGTGTTTTCCAATAGCTGTGTGCTTTCATGTTTTGTGTGAACATGTGGCGTATGAGTGTTCTCATTGGCTGCGTGTTCATTTCTCGTTTTATCTGAGCACATGGCTGGTGATTTGTTTTACTGGATATGTGCTTGTGTTTTTGTCATGTTTGGTGTGAGCACATGGCTTGTCATGTGTTTTCCTTGTGCCATGTGCTCTCCTGTCGATTGTCTAGCCCCACCCATCTTGTTACCTGATTATTGATTAATTTGCCCCACTTGTCCTCCCTCGTTCCCTGCTTTGTTTGCTCTCCCTATTTATTCTCCTTGTGTTTTCAGTCCTGTGCTGGTTTGTCGTCATATGTCTACCCTTGTTTATTCCTCCTGTGGTTTTGTCAAGTCAAGTTGTCCCCCTCGGGGTAGTTTTTGTTTGTATTTTGTTTTTTTTGTTTTTTTATTATTAATAAAAGCCTTCATTTCCCTGCAATTGAGTCCTCGCTTCATCCCTCACCCACATCCCTGACAGTAGCTGGCATAAACCGGATCAGCTTGGAGATTTGTGAAGCTGTTCTTTTTGGCAGAGGATCTTGAGCTGATCCGTTTGTAGTCCTGAAAAATAATTAACATTTCATAGCCCTAATTTCTGTTGTTATAATTACTATAAAAGACTTATATTTTCTTTAACAACATTTAATTTAAATGTTGCTACAAGTATTGTTATTTGATTCATAAAGCATGTGAACAAGGGCAGTATTTTTGATCAAATCTTTGAGTCATTTCTTAATTCTCATAGATTTTTTTGTGAAATGTTTTCATTCATTCAAATCACTCCGAGTTAAATCACATCTTGTTTATGATTCAACTTATTGAAATGGAGCATCCCATTCTTTAATTAAGATCGGTTAACCGGCTGAACAAAAAATAGCCATTTGTTTAGTTTGGCATGCGAGTCAGTCTTATACACAACAGCAAGAGAAAATGGAGCAAAATAATTAAGAATGTGTAAAAAAAGGTCGGACATACGTCGTCATTTGTTTAGGCTATTGTTTTTCTTTAGCTTGATAAAAGTCATGTTTAGCAGTTTGCAAAATACAAATAGGAAAAACAGATCTTATGATGAGGTTTATTATAGATAAATAGATCTTATTAGAGAGCTTCTGCTGCTTAAACACTGTTGTTGGTGTCTTGGAGTAAATTAATAGGCTCGGAAATTGTAATGAATGAAAAAAGAAGACTTAATGAATTGGTTGAGTAAATGATTCAATGACTGAATCATAACACATGCCCCATATTGTCACCACCTATTGGTGTAATGATGTAACAAACAGAAAGGGTTGTTGAATGATTCAGTGAACTAATCTGAATCAATATTTTTAGTGAATTGATTCAAAAGATTCACTGTGTGACTGTGATGAATCAAATCAAAATCCCCATCTTTGTGCCAAGTGTTTCCCTAATGTAGGAACTTGTTTAGCAATGTAGCCTACATAATGGTAAAGGTGCTGTATGTAATGTTTTGACAGTTATGTAGAAAACATGCTAAATTCACATACTTGTTTCTCCGAAAAACAATGCTACAGCCAGTTATTCTACTTTGAAATGTGCTTTCTGTGTGGGAATGTCTGTTTTTGTTTTGGTCTGTTTGATCCCGCCCACTGACAATTTACCCAATAGTATTTCGACACACTGGGTTGCCAGTTGGTGGAAAACACAGCATATTGAAGCCATGGAAACCAGCAATTGAACTGGGTCAGAGATCGCAGATTCTACACGACCTAAAAAGCCTCGACATCCATCGAAAAATCTCTATGATTGGGAGCATATTAACACACAGATAAAGCAACTCATCAACCTAAAGTGACTTGTCGCCGTTCCATTGTCAATTGCGATCATTCCTGTTGCGTGTCCTCAATCTGGCAACCCGAGTGAGCTTCGAGTCTGAGGAGGAGAGGGCGGGGAAAACTGATCAGTACACCTTTTATACTTGAGCTATAGTTCAAAAATGATGCATTTACATTTTTATAGCGTCTTTCATGATTAAGGTCAGGTGCTGCCATTGCATATTCCTCAACATCTGTACCACTGCTTTCAGTTTGGAGAACCAGCTGGCTGCCTCTGCTGGGTTTTCACTATGTCATATTTTGATTTTGTACTCTTGCTCTCCTAGTGAGGGCAGCTAAGCAGAAATGATGTTCACTGCACCATCTCGGTTCTTGAATTCTCAATTTAAATAGGCTAATTACAAACACTATACACACGGTGGGAAAACCTTTGATGTGTTTTCAATATGCATGCTTCACAACCCAATGATTAGAACACACCAGTCCTCAATATTGGGAGAAAATGAATTAATGGATGATTAACCCTGGTGTTGAATTAAGGGGAAAAGTTGTTTGCTATAACAGTGGAATATGCTTCAGATTAACTTCACCCTTCTGCTTTTATAACTACAAAGGCTAAAGATGAGTGACAGAGGAAACCAATTTCCTCAGGGGAGAATTTTCCTGCATTCCTACTTCAGTGAGATCATGATTTCCACCTGCTCTCTGAGTAAGTACAACATTTCACATTTAATGTTACAAATAAAAGTGAAAGAGGTGTGTGTAGCATATGATATGTCTGATGCCAAAATATGGCAATTAAAGTTTACTTTTTCTGAACTTATTCCCACGAGCTATTCCCCAAAAGAACTGTAATAACATCAACATTGACTAATTTATGTGTTTAATTTATGTGTTTATGTAATGTATGTGTAGTCATGTCAAAGCAATAACTAAATCAGCATACTATCACCTGAAAAATATTTTGCAAGAATTAGATGCTTTGTTTCAAGTCAAGACTTAGAGAAACTTGTGCATGCTTTTATCACCAGCAGGGTGGATTATTGTAATGGACTCCTCACTGGCCTTCCTAAAAAGACCATAAGACAGTTGCAGCTCATACAGAACGCAGCTGCCAGGATCCTGAGCAGAACCAGAAAATATGAACATATCACACCAGTCCTCTCACCAGTCTTTACACTGGCTCCCAGTTACATTTAGGATTGATTTTAAAGTATTATTACTGGTATATAAATCATTCAATGGGTTAGGACCTCAATATATTGCAGATATGCTCACTGAATATAAACCCAACAGATCACTCAGATCATTAGGATCACATCAGCTAGAAATACCAAGGGTTCACTCTAAGCATGGAGAGTCTGCTTTTAGCTATTATGCCAGCCGCAGCTGGAACCAGCTTCCAGAGGAGATCAGATGTGCTCCTACAGTAGTCACATTCAAATCCAGACTCAAAACACTTCTGTTTAGCTGTGCATTTACTGAATGAGCACTGTGCCACTGTTCGTCCGACTGTTTTTACTGTACTTTATTTTATTTTTTTATTCTAAACTGTTTTAATTATTCTTATTTGTTTTGATTATTTTAATTTCTTTATTCTAAACTGTTTTAATTATTGTTATTTCTTTTGATTTTTATTATGTCTTCTATGTAAAGCACTTTGAATTACCATTGTGTATGAAATGTGCTATATAAATAAACTTGCCTTGCCTTGCCTTGTTGGCTCTGAAATGTAAACAATCTGGCACATATAAGACAACAACCCAGTGTTGGCTGACAATCTTATTGGAATATTGATACATATTCTGTTGACAGGTGGAAATCCATTGATTGGCCACCTTTCTTTTTCAAGTTGCTTTGAAGAAGGTTAAAAAAATTAAAGGGTCATAAACCCCCCCCACTTTAAACAAAGCCTTTAAAATAAATTGGATAAAGAACTTTATAAATAAGCCCACATATATCTGGAATCTGATCCCTAATGTTATTTTTTCCAAAGGGGGTTTAAAATTCTTATTAACCTGTAATTATAACATAATGAAAATCCCTATCAAATTATCCCTTTTTCATAGGCAAATGTTATTAGCTTGGTCCCTCATCTTTAACCACAATTTTACACCTCCACCTTATATAATTACGACCTACTGTATAAACATAAATCTCTTTTCTTTAATAGTTGGTTTAAAAATTAACAAAAAAAAAATTCAATCAAAATGGTTTTGTAATTATTTGTAATTATTATTATTATTCGATTTGTAATTATATTGAGTTCTTGGTAAAGCATGGAATTCCTGTTACTCCAAAGGAGTTTGCACTTGTGGCTGATGCAGTGCCACAAGGAGTTCTCATGCTTTTTAAAGGATTTTCTTTTTCATCTTTTTGTCGCTCAGTGGATTTCTGCAAGACATTTGTAGGTAAACAGTGCCTTTCTTCATCTAAATAAAAAAACAATAAGACAATTCGAGTCTTGTTTCATGAGGAGTCTGTTTCTATGGCATATGTAATTTCTTATTGGAATGGTTAGTGGCATTACCTGGAAAAAAAGTTTGGACATTACCAAGTTAATTTAGGTTTTACCCAGATAAGTGCTTTCTCAAAAGACTTAAGAATGATATCAATACCCTCTGTTCTTTCTGTTTAGAGAAACCTGAAACTACTTTACATTTATGTTGGAACTGCTCTCTCACAGTGACATTTTGGTGGGACATTTGTGATTTTATCAAATGTTATGTGAATCCTAATCCTTGACTTTTCCCCTACAATTAAATCTAACAGATGCTTACATTGTCTTCAATGATGTTCAACACACACACACACACACACACACACACACACACACAGAGACACACACACACACACACACACACACCTCTGTTAAAATCTCAGAAAAGTTTCATGACCCTTTTATTATTAAAACTAAATGTATTTATTATTAACTATTACACAGATTTCTGGAATTATTATTATTAAACATACAAATAAAATAACACTTCTTTCATGATAACATATATTCAAGTCAAATCAACATTTTAATGTTCATTTGTTTTACTTATTTATTTATTGAGTAGTCATATAAAAGTGGGTAATATGAAGAGAAGTAACGTCTCGGTTACGTATGTAACCCTCGTTCCCTGAGTGGGGTTCGCTTAGAAGCCTCTCATCTTCGAAAGAAATAAAACGAGCCAATGGCAAGGAAATGCCATGGGTCTGCGGAATTTGCATGATGAACTCCGTGGGTATAAAAGGAAGGACACCGCAATATTGCAGATATGTTTATTCGCTGAGGAGCCAAGACTGAACTCCGCTGTTCCAGCGATACAGCGTAAGTGGCAGGTAGACCGAACGTCTATGTTCCCTACTCAGGGAACGAGGGTTACATATGTAACCGAGACGTTCCCTTTCGTTGTCACTACGAGTTCCGTCGTGACGACGAATGGGGTTTCAGTCTAATCACGCCACCTTCACAGCTGTCTTCCAGTGCCCTGCGTAAGTCTGAGCTCCCTGTCGTGAGACTAGCACGGACAAAGGACTCCTACATAACGCAGGAATACCAAGGTACACTGGGAATCATATCTCAGTGGAAATATGCAATCAGTGCCTGCCCGAAGGGAGGACTTACAGAATACACATTTGACCCGGAAGGGGGTGCATATGGGGAACACTGGGGTGTCCAGCCCGAAGGGTGGAATATTTCAACCCCGGGGGGGGCAAGGTGGCTTGCCAAGGGAAAGACACATGCTCAGAGAGGCTTACAGTGGAAATACACATGTGGGGGTCACCCAGAGGGGGGACCATGCACACGGAGCCAACGCGCAGGCAAAAGACACTGGCGTCGACGTCAGCAGTGCTGGAGGAACTCAGGGCTTGTCGGAGAAGCTCACCTGAGGAAATATCGCACGTATCTAGAGCGTGGAGTGGAATGGCGAGCAAGCGAAGACACCTGAGCGGGTCCTAGTACTGGCTGGTTGAAGCGAGTACATGAGAGGACACAGGCTCCACTCGGAGATTGTAGAATTTGGCGAATGTGTTGGGTGTCGCCCAGCCTGCAGCTCTGCAGATGTCTGTTAGCGAGGCACCATGCGCTAGAGCCCAAGAGGACGACACACTCCGGGTGGAGTGGGCTGTCACACCAAGGGGGCATGGTCGACCTTGCTGCTGGTAAGCCAAAGTAATGGCGTCCACTATCCAGTGAGACAATCTTTGCTTGGAGAGAGCCTTTCCCTTCAGCTTCCCACCATAACAGACAAAGAGCTGGTCTGAGGTCCTGAAACACTGCGTTCTGTCTACATAGGCGCGGAGAGCGCGTACTGGACAGAGCAGTGCCAAGGCTGGGTCTGCCTCCTCCAGGGGCAGCACTTGCAGGTTCACCACCTGGTCCCAAAGGGGTGTGGTGGGAACCTTGGGCACTTATCCAGGCCGGGGTCTCAGGATCACGTGAGAGTAGGCCGGCCCGAACTCCAGGCACGCTTCGTCAACGGAGAATGCGTGTAGATCCTCTACACTCTAGATGGAGGCCAATGCAACCAGGAGCGCTGTCTTCATATACAGGAAGTTAAGCTCCACTGATTGCAACGGCTCCATGGGACATGATGATCAGGTCGTGCTTTCCCACGGACTTACCTTCAACTGCGTCATGATGTGTGGAGATAGCGGCAACATACTCTTTCAGGGTGGAGGGAGACAGCCTTCGCTCCAACCTATTTTGCAGGAAGGAAAGCACGACACTGATCGGGCATCTCCGGGGGTCTTCTTGGTGAGAAGAGCACCAGTTAACAAAGAGATTCCACTTCAATGCGCAGACATGTCTCGTGGACGATCCTCTAGTGGTGGTGATAGTAGCCACCACCGCTGGTGGTAGGGTACTCAAACCTACCTCGTCCCATCCAGGAGCCACAGGGGGAGGTTCCAAAGATCGGGACGAGGGTGCCATAGGGTGACCCGTCCCTGAGAAAGGGGGTCCTTCCTCAGAGGAATTGGCCAGGGAGGTGCTGTCGCGAGGAGTACAAGTTCGGAGAACCAGGTCCAGGTGGGCTCAAACAGGCCGCAATGGGCCGAGTCGTGGCAGGCGAACAGATCTACCTGAGCGTCCCTGAACTGGTCCCAAATCAGCTGAACTGACTGGGGATGGAGTCGCCATTATCCAGGGATGGGCTGAAGCCGTGAGAGCTCGTTGGCTGCACAGTTCAGGGCTCTGGGAATTTACCGTATATACCCGAATATAAGACGACCCTGAATATAAGACAACCCTCCCATTTTCCAGACTTATTTTTGGGAAAAAATAGATTTTTGTGGAAAAAATCTGGTTTACAACAGAAAATTATTTTAAGAGCAAATTTCCGAGGCGTTGTTCCAAATGCCTCGCATCACCTGTGCCTCGTGTAGAGGCCCGCTCGTCGGCGGAGACCGGCACATCCTATGCGCTTCCTGCTTGGGCCGTGACCACGCGGAGGCTGGGATGGATTTAACCCCCCTGCGGGATCGTCTGCCGGTTTTCGACGACGATCCGGCTCCTGCTCTCTCTCTCTCCCTCTGATCGAGCTGCACAAGAAAAAGCGCCGTTCACAGAGGATGCCAGAGCGGACGGAGATAAGCAAGCAGAGACCCGCCCCCTTCTTCCCGGAGGTACATGACAAGCTGACCAAGTCATGGAAGGCGCCATATTCAGCGCGTCTAAAACTCTCTTTCTCCTCGGCGCTCGACGGCGTGGGAGAAAAAGGCTAACAATCAGTTCTTCCACTCGCAATATAAGACGACCCTGAATATAAGACGATACCCCATTTTTCAGCTTATTTTTAGGACAAAAACCTCATCTTATATTCGGGTATATACTGGCTCGAAGCGACCTCAGATGCTTCTGACTCCATAAGAGGAGGTGGCAGGTGAGTTGCGACATACGGCGGGAGCGTAGATCACCTTAAAGGTTGATGTACGCTACTGTGGCGGTATTGTCTGATCGGACTAGTACGTGTTGACCCTTGAGCAGCACCAGAAAGCGGTGCAGAGCAAGGCGTACTGCCAGCAACTTGAGGCAATTGACATGCCGTAGGCGCTGGGGTCCTGTCCAGGAGCCCGCGGCACCATGTCCATTGCACATGGCACCTCAGCCCGTGGTGGAGGCAACTGTTGAGACAACAACATGCCTGAAAACTCGTTCTAAGGGCACTCCGGCCCATAGAAAGCTGAGGTTCGTCCACGGGGTGAAGGTCTGACGGCAGGTCGGAGTAACTGGTACTCGGAGCATGCCGTGTTGCCATGCCCACCTCGGGACTCGGTCGCAAAGCCAGAGCTGAAGCGGTCACATATGAACAATCCGAGCGGCGTTGCCGCGGCTGCAGGTGCCATATGCCCCAGGAGCCTCTGAAATAACTTCAGTGGAACTGCGCTCTTGCCCCCGACTTGTCTCAGGCAAGTCAGCAGTGACTGCGTGCGCTCGCTTGTAAGCTGTGCGGACATGGCGACCGAGTCGATATCCATACCGAGAAAAGAGATCCTCTGCACAGGACAAAGTTTGCTATTCTCCCAGTTGATCCGAAGGCCCAGACGAGCTAGGTGCGGGAGCACTAGGTCCCTGTGTTCGCAAACCTGGTCTTGAGAGTGAGCTAGGATCAGCCAGTCGTCGAGATAGTTCAGGATGCGAACCCCGTGTTCCCATAGGGGTACAAGGGCTGCCTCGATGACCTTCGTAATGACACGAGGAGACAGGGCTAGCCCGAAAGGGAGAACCGCGTACTGGTATGCCTGCCCCTCGAAAGCAAACCGCAGGAACAGTCTGTGTCGAAGGAGAATGGAGACATGGAAGTAGGCGTCCTTCAGGTCGAACGCTGCAAACCAATCCTGGGGCCTCACACACTCGAAGCTGCGCTTTGCCGTGAGCATTTTGAACGGCAGCCTGTGAAGGGAGCGGTTCAGGATACGCAGGTCCAGGATTGGCCGTAACCCACCGGATTTCTTCGTGACAATGAAGTAGGGGCTGTAGAACCCGGACCTCATTTCGGCTGGAGGGACAGTCTCAATCGCACCCTTCGCCAGTAGGGTAGCAACCTCTGCTCTCATGATAGGGGCATTTCCACTGACCATAGTAGAGTGGACTCCCCTGAAGCGAGGAGGAGACTGTGCGAACTGAATCGCATAGCCAAGCCTGATGGTTGGTGCGACCCAGCGGGACAGGTTGGGAAGCTCTAGCCAGGCTCCCTAGGACTGCGCCAGCGGGGTCACGGGAACCACGGACGTCCCCTCATTGGTGCAGCGAAGCGGAATGACCGGCCCGGACGTGGATGGCATAGTGGCCCAGTGTGGGGGCACGGTCATAAACCGCACCCTGACAGAGGAGGCCAGGGAAGGACCAGTGTTGCGCGGGGGCCTGCTCTGCCATTGCAAGCGGACTGAGGCGTCTGAGCCGGCGGCTGGGTGGCAGCAGCTGGCCGCGGGGTCAGAACATGTTTGGTAGCCTCAGTCTGCTTCTGGGCGGCCAAGAACTGTTGGGCAGAGTCCTCGAACGCGCCGCCGAAGAGGCCAGCCTGGGATATGGGGGAGTTGAGGAAGCGGGTTCGCTCATATCACCAGGTTAAGCCAGAGATGTCTGACCTCGCATATGGACATCATCTGACCCAGGGAGCGTGCGGTCACCTTCGTCGCTCGTAGAGCGAGGTCGGTGACGGCAGGCAGCTCTTGGATGAGCCCTGAATCAGCCCTACCATCGTGCATGTCATTGAGCACCCTGAAGGATGCAAAAACATGCAGTGAGGCGGCAGCCTGCCCCGCAGCTCTATAGGTCTTTGCCACCGGAGTAGACAAAAAACCTACAGGCATTGGACTGGTGCTTAGGGTCGCCACGCCACATGGAGGCGCTGTGGGAAAACAGATGTGTTGCCACAGAACACTCCACGGGGGGAACCCCAGTGTACTCTTGGCCGCGGCCTCTGCGAGGGCAGAGAAGGCGGAAGAGGCCGCTGAGCAGTTGCGAAAAGTCAAAGGAGACTCCCACGATCTCATGACCTCTTTATGCACGTCCGGGTAGAAACGATTTGGGTTCGCCTCCCCCAAAAACCAATCATCAGCCTTAAGTGCTCGGGACATGGCAGATGGTTCCACACAAGCCCGATACCCGCGGCGGCCTGGGGAAGCATAGCTGTCAACTCCGGATCAGACTCGTTATGCTAGCACACCCGAGGATGGCAGCACAGACGAGACCTAATCTCCAGAGGACTCCAGCTCACCTTGTGATGCGGCGATATACATGATTTCATCAGCCGGGGAACCGAATTAGATCACGGGCCCACCGGCGTCCTCTGATGCGGTCAGCGAACTCATTCGGAACCGCACGGGTTGCAATGTGTGGACCGAGGATATTTCGTCGTTTTAGTTCCAGACCTTCCGTCTAAGGTCACTCTGGCCACCAGCCGAAGTATTATCTCGCGTGGAGAAAAATAGATCGGGGTGTGGATGAGGGGACTCTTGCTCTATTGAGCTCATCGAGTCTCGACCGTTACATTGCGATGGTCATGTTCCCGCTTGGCGAACGTGACTCATCCACAAACGCTGTTTGAGCGTGATCAAAGCCCAAACACGTCAAAACAGCGCTCGTACCCATCAGCTGAATCTATCAGAATACCGCACTCAGAAATACACAGGCAAATCATCTTTAGAAAGATGCACCGCGTGCATGCTCTTTTTGTGAGAGAAAAGCTTGCAGCAGTGCTGAAGCACCCAGGGAGAAGCACACACGCTGTTCAGTTCAGCAGGCAGGAATGTGAAACTCGCTGGAACACGCCATCACACCAACACCGACTGGAAGCTGCTCATCTAGAAGATTCTCGAAGATAGTCAGAGAATAGGCTGCAGGATTGAAGAGAACTTCTTGGCGTCCTTCCTTTTATACCCAGACGGTGGGGTGGAGTTACGCCATGCAAATTCCACAGACCCATGGCATTTCCTTGCCATTGGCTCGGTTTATTTCTTTTGAAGATGAGAGGCTTCTGAGCGAACCCCATCCATCGCCACGACGGAACTCGTAGTGACAACGAAAGGGAACATTGTTTTACATACCTCTGCCTCTTTTCTGTCTCATTGAGGAAATGCATATTTCAGATGTATAATGGGATAATTAGGATGCATTTAGGGACCTAATTCTCTGCATGATTTCCTCTATAGACGCTTTCAGCAGTAACAACATAAACAAACGGTACTGCGCATGTGCATTACTCTGGCCCAAACTTAACTTCCGGCAGACTTCCGCAGACAATCCATAACAAGTAAATAACCTTAGTATTAGCTGGTATTTCTTGCCAGTCAAAGAAAAGAAATGTTACTTGGCCAAACTGAAATGTGACACTACCAGACCCGTTGAACAAAAATTGGAAGAATGTTTTTCTACCGATGTGTCTGATTTACCGCAGTGTTAAAAAACTGGCGTGCGCGGCGGCAGGGTTTTATAAGGTTAACATAGCTCTCCTTATTAGTTAGGCTTCTTACATGCTTGCTAATAACCTTTTTTCAAGGTGGGTCTCCACATTGACAGCATGTTGAATGGATCTGTGCAGCGTTGTTTATGATACTAACCATTTAATACACAGACTGGTCCGCTGTCAATGTGTTTGCGAGAGAGAGAGAGGGAGCGAGCGAATATGCGCTGCATGCAACTCTGCAGTCAAATAGCTACAACTTTTCCCCATCTTAAATTGTAAAAAAACACGGAAATCAATATGTGGCGGTCAGCGCTGATAATGTGGTGGGCTGCCACTAATAAATGTATGGGAAACACTGTACCGGATATCACTCAGATAAACATAGCTATTTTAATACCGCCGTCTCCCTCTTTATTAGGAAACCTTAACGTTTTTATTTTAAAAAATTGCGTTTGCTCCCAAGGTCAGGTTGCAACCCACAGCTCAACAACCTGCTCATCACCTTAACTTTCACTGCATTTGTAGTCAATGCCATATTATCCAGTAAACACTAATAAACAAACAGAACGGAAGTTAACTTTGGGCCAGCTCATCACCATGGCAACGCGTCTGATGAAAGCGTCTATATTATCTCAAACAAGCACTGATTAAGAAGAAACACTTTCGTGATTAAACCGAAAGTCTAATTGAAAAGTGCAATACACAATGAGTAAATGAAGAATTACAGAAAGAGAAGGGGGAAAAAGCCGACAACATGAATGCAAATGCAGCGGTAGCATTCCTGCTGTTTTCTTGGACAACATCCCATAGTTTTTCAGATATTTAAATGATTTAAGAAAAAAATAATGATTTATTTACCAGGGTGGATGTGGAAGACCAACCCAAAATCATTTTATAAAACAATTTGTTATTAAAAAATCCAACCATTAAACATTTTGTAATAGTAGGCCTACCTGATTTAAAATTTCACCAGTTTCTTTGTCGAGACACTCAAATAAAGACTCTGGACATTAAAGGTTACAAAGGTTGTGTGAATGGTAATAGTAATCAGAAGTGTCCCATTTTAACCCCAGCTCTGTAAGTATAGCTTATACAGGAAAAAGGCTTACGTAGCCCAAACAATTTTTTGTTAGGTAGTCTAATTCATTATGATGGTCCCATTTAAATATCTCATGTGCTTTCTGCTTTTACAAAGACCACAAACTAGTCTCTACAAAGATTAGAGAGTACATCCATCACATTCTCCTACCCACTCACTGACTTCTGAAAACAATTAGCATCTTAGCATTATTTATTGAGGTGATAGTGGAGTATGGCAGCGCTGTGGTGCACTCTGACCCAACTGATGGCATGATAAGTCTTTAAATGAAGGTGTCCTTGACTGGATTCACACAATCCTAATGGGAATAATTAGCCCTGCTTGCTATAATTGACACTTTATGTGAGGAGCATGGCAACAAGACAAAAATAACAAGGAGCTGCTAAAACTGTCAAAACAAAAGTCTCCCTCTCCCACTCCATCATGCATACTAATTGTGCAAGGTGCAAACAAACAACAAATGATTTCTTCATTTTAAAGCACAGAGATGGATGGATGGATGGATGGATGGTAAATACTGTAAAAACAGATTGATAAAATACGATAGAGACAGATGGATAGATGGATGGATGGACAGACAGATGGCTAAATACTGTAAAAAAATAGATAGATAAAATGTGATAGAGACAGACCAGCGAATGGATGGATAGATGGATGGAAGGGCGGACAGACAGGTAAATACTGTAAAAAAAAGATTGATAAAATACAATAGAGACAGACGAGCAGATGGATGGATGGATGGACGGACAGACAGATGGATAAATACTGTAAAAACAGATCGATTAAATATGATAGAGACAGACGGGTGGATGGATGGATGGATTGAACGAACACTTTGTTTCCTGGACATTTTGATATGCCTGCTATTGCCTGTTATTAGAGGGGTCATTTGATGCGATTTCTTGTTTTCGTTTTTCTTTAGTGTGTTATGTAGCTGTTTGTGCATTTTGTACATTAAAAAAAGTTAAGGCTCAGCCACACCTTCCTAAAACGCTTCATTCAAAAACGCCCCCACAGTGTGTGTATTTTAGTGTGTGGGGGCAGAGTTTCATAACACCGCCCAAATGTATACGCAAAGAAAGAAGGTGTAACTTTTATTCTCGCTGTATTTTTGTTGCCGCTGGCGCATGTCGAGAAGACGCTATGTTTTTCGTTGTGAAAACATAACTACTTTGTTTGGCCTTCCAAAAGAGGACACAGTTAGAAAACAGTGTTTATGCTTTATTTACAACACTGTTCCAGAACAATACAACCAAACTATTCGACTGTGTGCTGCGCAGTTTTCAGAGGACTGTTTCCAGAAAGTACAAGGCCGGCTGTGCACAAAGGCTGGTTCTAAAAAGTGGGGCAATTCTATCCTTGCAAGTAAATTCTGGTGCTTCTGACTCACAGACACAGCCTATAGCCTAAGTATGTTTTCATATTTTTTTAAAAATATAACAATTCAAACATGAGTTTTGAAGCACATAGAGTAGCGCTTGTATGACGTTTCTACGATCACAAATGCAGACATTGTTTTATGTTTATAGTGTTCTAACACCCGTGGCGCGGCACGTAAAAAGACACTAAAATCAGTTATTGTGTCCCCAATGAAATGAAAACTTGAAATGAAATCTGATACGATCTGGTCCAGTCGCGCTGGTAAAGTGGATCGATCTGCTTGGTCATCTGCATTTTTCGGTTCAGACTCTGGCTCGAATTGTATGGAGCTAATAATATGAAAAAATTATTTGAATTTGAATTGTGCAAATTTAAATTATTTGCAAGTGTAATCTAACAAAATTGAATTTTAGGTGGTAGTTTAAACAGTTCTGAATTTGATTTTTTTTTTTAATGAACATTTGAAATTTAACAAATTGAAATGTTTTTATGGCTGAATTTTATAGACATGCATTTTCAAACAGCTAGTTTTTCTTGTTCTGAATTCAATTACTGCAAATATTCAGTTTAAAAAAAATACAGATTCAAGTTTTCAAGATGAAGACATTCAGAACTTCAAATTCAGTTTTCTAAAATTCAATCTCAAAAATTCAAACTCAAAAATTCAGATCTTACAGAAAGTAGGTCACAGGTCATCCACAGGGAAGAGTAGATGATCTCAGAAAAGTCGAACAGAGCATTTTGGCCAATTAGGGACTGCAGAAGTTTTCCAGCGCGAACATGGTGGTGGTTCAAGAGGTTGCCACTCTCTGACTCTGATCATGACTTGCCCGGAGTGATTCTTAAACATGAATGATTTTGTGTGTATATGTTAGGTAGCGTTCTCAGCACGTGAGACATTTGTCTAAGCGGCCTCTGGTGTTTGTTTTAAAGTATATTTTGAGTAAAATTGATTAGAAAGCCAACGTGTCTACTACACAGACAGGACGCGAGCGGCGCGACACAACACAGTGCTTGAATGCAAAGAGCTAGGACTAGGTCAGAAATAGGATGGGGAATCCGTGTGCTGTTGGGGATTTCACGGGTCGCGTGGCAGAAATAGGATGGGGAATCCGTGTGCTGTTGGGGATTTCACGGGTCGCGTGGCACCGCTCACGTCCGGTCTAGACTGCGTCGTACATGAAGTTCCGAATTTCTTCATCTTGAAAACTTGAATCTGTATTTTTTTAAACTAAATATTTGCAGTATTTAAATATAATAAAATAAAAAAACGTGCTGTTTGAAAATACATGTCTATGAAATTCAGCCATAAAAAAATTTCAATTTGTTAAATTTCAAATGTTCAATATTCGTTTAAAAAAGTCAAATTCAGAACTATTTAAATTACCATCTAAAATTCTATTTTGTTAGATTTCACTTGCAAATAATTCAAATTTACACAATTCAAATTCAAATCATTTTGTCATATTATTAGCTCAATAGAATTGACATTATCACCTCCTGCATTATTGCTTTGGGAGCTGATGTTCCAAATATGGTTTGGGGCGTGACATTTCCGTCACACGCTTTAAGGTTTTTAGGTCAATCACAACGCACTGGATCGCTGGCAAATCAAAGCACACCGCGCTTTTCAGAACGATAAGCTTTGTGAAAATCGACGCGTTTCAGAAAGGCATAGAGGAGCAACAATAATGTACATGTGTAAAATAATGACCTTTTTTAACGTAAAACGAATCGGTTACCTAACGTAACCTCGGTTCTCTCTAGAAGAGGGAACGAGTATTGCGTAAGCTAGCTTACGCTACGGGAAAGATTCATCTTTGCTGAGATATTGAAGCCAAAAATTATTTCATAATTTGTATCCATATACAACGCAGTTCCTCTGCGGCAGACCTAGAGCGGGCTAGCTAGCAGCTCATTGGTTCGCTCAGAGAGAACTGCTTAAGCCTATGGGAGAGCGGAACTGAACCCGCTTCCAATGAGAGGCGCCCGCGCGCTCATTGCGTCATGGCCCGCCAGAGTGGGCGTGGCCAAGGGGTATATAACAGTCTCTCCCAGGCTTATATGTTGATTTATTTCAGCGTGAAGCGAAACGCTAGTAGCGCAAGCACGGCAGGGAACGCAATACTCGTTCCCTCTTCTAGAGAGAACCGAGGTTACGTTAGGTAACCGATTCATTCTCTTACGAGAGGTTCTCTCGTATTGCGTAAGCTAGCTTACGCTACGGGAACACCTGGTCAACGCCGTGCGCGCTATGAAACCACACATGAAATCCCAGGGATCTACCGGGGGATATTTAACGTGGAGTGAATGTACTATGAGGCCGGCAGAGCGGGCACATGAAAAGTACACATAAGCATGTATAGGGCCAGCAGAGCGGGCACATGAAGTGTAAGAGCATTTAAGGAGAGCACAAGGGGCGAACCGGTTGTGAGGGACTCTCAGAAATGCAGCTTCTTAGAGAGCTGGTCGTTAGACAGCTAGTAATTTTGCCTGCAAGGCGGGGACTTCCAAGTTGTAAAATCTGACAAAAGTGGACGGGGAGGCCCATCCCGCGGCCACACAGATGTCATGAATGGAAATTCCACAGGACCATGCCCACGATGAGGCCATGCCTCTAGTGGAGTGCGCCCTGATGCCCAGAGGGCATGGCAGGCATTTAGATGCGTAAGCAGAGGCAATCGCGTCCACTATCCATCTAGACAGTGTCTGTTTGGAGGCGGCCAGACCTTTGGTGCGCCCCCCAAACGACACGAAAAGCTGCTCAGCGCGTCTGAACGCGGCAGCGCGCGTCGTGTACAACCTCAGCGCCCGCACCGGGCAGAGGAGATTGGCGTCGCGCTCGCTATCGGATGCAGGCAGAGCCGATAGGGAGATAATCTGCGCCCTGAACGGGGTACCAATCGCTTTTGGGACATAACCATGCCTAGGTTTGAGAATGACAACCGAGTCATTCGGCCCAAACTCAAGACACGCGGCGCTGGATGAGAGCGCGTGAAGGTCCCCTACGCGTTTTACTGAGGACAGAGCTGTCAGAAAAACGGTTTTGAGCGAGAGGTATTTTAGGTCCACAGACTCGAGCGGTTCGAACGGGGGTGCTTTCATAGCTTCGAGGACTATGGAAAGATCCCAAATAGGAACCGACGGGGGCCGCGGAGGGTTCATCCTCTTAGCTCCCCTGAGGAAGCGGATGACTAACTCGTCTTTGCCCAGGGACTGAGCGCGTCGGGGTTCAGCGAACGCTGCGACGGCTGCCACGTAAACCTTGAGAGTGGAGGGGGACCTGCCCTTGTCCAGCATCTCTTGAAGGAACATTAGCAAAGACGGCACCTCGCATGACCGTGGGTCCAGCTGTTTTACGGTGCACCATTTTGAGAACAGAGACCATTTAGACGCATAGAGCCTTCTCGTGGAAGGTGCTCTAGCCTGTATGATAGTGTTTCTTACTCCCTCTGGCAAATCGACGAATAGTCGTTGATCACCCATGCATGTAGCGCCCAGCGCTGTGGATGGGGGTGCCAGATCGTGCCGCGAGCTTGAGAGAGGAGATCTGCTCTGACTGGGATGGGCCACGGGGCTGTCTGTGACAGCTGCGTGAGCTCCGGAACCCAATTCTGACTCTCCCAACGCGGGGCTATGAGGAGCACCGAGTGGCGTGCGTCCCTGATCCTCTGAATTACCTGTGGTAACAGAGCGATCGGAGGGAATGCATAGAGCGGGCGGCGAGGCCATTCCTTGGCTAGCGCGTCCTCGCTCCTCGAAAAATATATTGGGCAGTGAGCATTCTCTTCTGACGCGAAGAGGTCTACTTCTGCTCTGCCGAATAGCTGCCACAGTAGTTGGACCGTTTGTGCGTTCAGGGACCATTCTCCCGTGGAGATGAGGTCCCTGGACAGTATGTCTGGACCGTCGTTGAGATGGCCCGGCACATGCGTCGCTCTGAGCGAGAGCAGGCGGCTCTGAGACCAAACTAGAATGCAGTGTGTCAGTAGACAGAGATTTCTGGATCTGACACCGCCCTGACGGTTGAGATAGGAGACCACCGCCCTGTTGTCCGAACGGATCAGGACGTGGTGTCCCCGAATGAGCGAGAGAAAGCGCGAGAGCGCGTTCTCGACCGCAAGCATTTCCAGACAGTTTATGTGTAAAGGGCTTTCCTGAGTCGACCAGTGGCCGAAGGCCGGTGAGCCCTCGCAGACTGCACCCCAACCCGTGTTGGATGCATCTGTCGAGATGACTTTTCGGCAGGAAAAAGTCCCCATCGTGACGCCCTGGCGAAACCATTCTGCTACTGTCCATGGCTGCAGTGCCGTGAGACATGTCTGCGTAACCTTGATCAGCTGGCGGCCCGTGTTCCACGCGCGGTGGGGTACACGGCTGTTTAACCAGAGCTGAAGCGGGCGCATGTGCAGAAGGCCCAGCTGAAGTACAGCGGAGGCTGAGGCCATGTAACCCAGCATCCTCTGAAAAGCTTTCAGAGGAGTGCGGGCGTCCATCTGAAACGAAGAGGCTAGGCGCTGAACACTGCGCGCGCGCTGTGTAGACAGGCGAGTCGTCATCGTGACCGAGTTCAAATCTATTCCTAGGAAGGAAATCGATTGACTGGGGAGAAGGGAGCTCTTTGACCAGTTGACCGAGAGACCCAGCGCTTCCAGATGGTTGAGGAGAACTGCGCGGTGCGACAGAAGCTCCGTTTGTGATTGGGCCAAAATCAGCCAGTCGTCCAGATAATTCAGAATGCGCAGCCCCTGGCTTCGCAGGGGGGCGAGCGCCGCGTCCATGCACTTCGTGAATGTACGGGGCGCCAGAGATAAGCCGAACGGGAGAACGGCATATTGATAAACATGACCCTCGAAGGCGAAACGTAAGAATGGCCTGTGACGGGGATTTATCTGGATCTGAAAATAGGCGTCTTTCAGGTCTAGAGAGATGAACCAGTCCCCCTGGCGCACCTGCGCGAGGAGTTTCCTGGTAGTGAGCATCTTGAACGGTCTCTTCATGAGCGCTTTGTTCAAAGACCTGAGATCTAAAATCGGTCTGAGGCCGCCGTCTTTCTTGGGCACCAGAAAATAACGGCCGTAAAACCCCGACTCGGTCATAGATGGCGGGACTCTCTCTATAGCGCCCTTTTGCAACAGCGTCGCAATTTCTGAGCGGAGCGTGCCGGCGGCCAGCGGGCTGACAGTAGATTCGAGCTGCGCGCGTGCACGAGGCGGGCGGCGGTGAAACTGCAGCAGATAGCCGTTCTTTATAATGCTTAACACCCACGGGGAGATGCCTGGAATGGCTTCCCACGCTTTGAAGCATGCGGCTAGTGGCCGAATGGCTATATTGCCCTGATTGCTGCACATAGCGGGCTGGACACAGTGTGTGGGCACGCTTTGAATGTGTGTGGCAACGGGACTTGCACTCAGAGAGGAGTCTATGGGCCGTGTAACAGAGCGAGCAGAGAGGGGACACGCGCACGGGCTCGTGGGCGTGTTTATGTTCTCTGAAACTAGAGCGGGCTCTGCCCGTTTCATGTGATGGGGCTCTGATAGAGACACGGGATATGTTATGCTTGTGTGTATCGGTGAGCACATGATTGTGGGCACTTTTTGTACACAACTGGCAAAATTTCTCTTTTTGAGATTTCTCTGGGTAGCCATAAAAACGGCTTTTTGACGCTCGCAAGCGGGCTGGGACACCGGCTTGTTTGTGGCGGTCAACACTACTGCAGTCGGCGAAATAACGGGGACTGGCAGAGGGCGAAGCTTTGACGGCGGTCCGGCCGCAGCGGGAGAGCGCCGTCGTTTTCTTGATCTTGCTAGGCAGACTTCTGATGATCAGGCTTCAGCGTGATCTTAGAACGCGGGCCTCGTGGGGGCGGCGGTTTGCGGCGGCTGTCAGAGCGAGAGCGAGGGCGGGCGCCCTGTCTGCGCTGGGCTGTTTGAGACTGCGGAGGAGGTCGCTGTGGCGGAGCTCTGGCGGGAGGCTCGCGAGAGCGGCCCGCGGAAGAGCTAGTGCGGCGTGGCAGAAACAAATTCATCGCCTGGGTGGCTTTCTGTACCTCCGAGAAGCGATCGACGATGCCCGTGACAGCGGATCCAAACAGGCCCGTCGGGGAGAGGGGCGCGTTGAGAAACGCGGCGCGCTCAGAGTCTCCCATGTCGGCGAGCGTGAGCCATAGGTGTCTCTCGGCAACACACAGGCTGGCCATGCATCTCCCCAGAGCTTGTGCGGCGGCTTTAGTGGCGCGAAGGGCGAGGTCCGTAGCACTTCTTAGATCCGTGACAGCGGGGGCGGGGTTCCTGCCGCCCTCGGCACATTCACGAAGAATATCGCTCTGAAGAACCTGGAGGACAGACATCGAGTGAAGCGCGGCGGCGGCCTGACCGGCGGCGGCGTATGCGCGAGCGTGAAAACTCGAAGTCGCTCTGCACGCTTTAGAAGGAAGCGTGGGTGAGGAACGCCATCTAGCAGAGGGCGGGCAGAGGTGCGTGGCGACCAAGTCCTCGACGGGCGGCATGGCTGAGTAGCCTTTCTCGGCGGCTCCGTCCACCGAGCGCAGCGAGGCGGAAATGTCGGAGCGGTTTCTGGCCGAGAGCGGGGCATTCCAGGACTTTGTTAATTCTGCGTGAAGCTCAGGCAGAAATGGAGCGGCCCGGTTGCACGCGGGGGTCGAACGCCGATGAAAGAAGCTGCCGTCCATCCGGTTCGGGGCCTGCTCGGGTGGGGGAGACCACTCGAGACCGAGGCGTTCGACGGCCTGTGAGAGGAGGCGCATCAGCTCTTCCTCTATCCCGGCGCGGGTCCCCGTCGACTCTCTCGTGGAACCGCGAGACGACCAGTCCTCACTGTCGGAAGCGAGCAGTGAGCAGGAGTCCTTCTCCTCCGCGGCGTCATCGGAGGCAACAGAGCGGCCACTCGGCGGCAACTGTATGTCCGGCAGGGGCGGGGAGGGAGAGCGGGAAGCGGGAGGCGGCGGCGGCGGCCCGCATGTTTCCGCTGGTGGCTCCGGCGGCCTCTGAGAGCGGCGTTTTTTCTTCCGCGGCGAAGAGACAGGCGGCGCGGGAGCGGATTTCACTGCCAGAAGTCGTGCCCGCAGGGACGACAGCGGCAGGCTCTCGCAGAAGTCGCAGCCTCCATCCGCGAGGGCGAGTTCTGCATGCTCGAGTCCCAAGCAGAGAGCGCAGATGACATGGCGGTCTCCGTCCTCGAGACGAGCGCGGCAGGAGCCGCAGGAAAAACGAGGCATCTTGAGAAAGACGCTCGTGCTCTTTTAGGAAATATATGAGAAAAAGGATACAGTCGTCGGATGGCTTAGCTTGCTGGGCGGCTGAAGGTGGCGAAGACGGCCGGCTTCTTCAGGGTCCGGAGCTCGCTAGTGGTGCCTTCTCGACGGCGACGGCTTTCTCTCAGAACACAGCAGAAACGTGAGCTTGCTGAAGATGAAATGAATCAACATATAAGCCTGGGAGAGACTGTTATATACCCCTTGGCCACGCCCACTCTGGCGGGCCATGACGCAATGAGCGCGCGGGCGCCTCTCATTGGAAGCGGGTTCAGTTCCGCTCTCCCATAGGCTTAAGCAGTTCTCTCTGAGCGAACCAATGAGCTGCTAGCTAGCCCGCTCTAGGTCTGCCGCAGAGGAACTGCGTTGTATATGGATACAAATTATGAAATAATTTTTGGCTTCAATATCTCAGCAAAGATGAATCTTTCCCGTAGCGTAAGCTAGCTTACGCAATACGAGAGAACCTCTCGTAAGAGAACTGCGTAAACACATTGCATTAAAGCAAATACACAAAATAATGTTCTTTTTAGAACCATCATGACCCCTTTAATATTCAAAGAGTTAAACTTCTCACAAAGAATTTTGTTCTGAGTTCTGACCTTTATGTTGTTGTTCAATTGAGAAGGACAACTCAAATAAGAAATAAGCTAATATCCATAAAATTAAAAAATTAAGCAAGCACATTCCCCAACCCTAGCAAGGTTTAAAAGAGGTATTTTAGCATGCTATATGAATCATAGGTAAATAGCACAGACCTTTTCTTTATGCAGTTTTAATCCTTAACCATATTAAAACTGAGAGGCAGTAACTGTGGAGAATAGCCAGAAAAGAAAAATGATTCAGATCAAAAGGATTAAGTAGAGAATCAGAAGTCACACCCTGTCTCCTTCCGTAGATGCCAGACACTGAAATCTTAAGTGTTATTCACGCTCAAGCCTGTCACTGGTGATTTAATAATGCTGGAGGAGAATAAAAGAGTTTAAATTTCAGTGGCAGTCATGCAGTAAGAGGAAGGAAAAGAAACAAAATATCATTATCTCACTCTTACTGTCAGATTACAAGCAACATTTTGCACGATGTAGTACAATATATTGCTCCTGATATGGGTTTTCAAAGGGAAATTGGGATCAATGGCAGTTAACTTCAGATAAATAGAAATTGCGAGCATGAACCAACAATATTGATTTTCTGTTATGTACACGCCTACAGTAGATGCATGTTTTGTAATTATACAGTTACCAAGGGCATTTTCAGATGAGAAAATGATCGACAGTTCAAAAATAAAACAAACATACATGAAATTGGATTATGTTTAAGGGTGTTACTTTTGGCTCTATGGACTTGTCCAACAGTGTATGTTACATTGAAGGAGAAAATAAAGTATTACTTTTATATAGCGAGGACACAGTAAAATAATCCAAGTTAAAGTAAAGACATTTATGTTAGAAAAGTTTTATATTTTAAATATAATCTGTTCTTTTGAACTTTTTATTCATCAAATATCCATGACAAAAAAGCATTACGTTTTTTTTTTTTTTTTTTTTTTACTTGAGCACCAAATCAGCATATTATAATGATTTCAACTGAATCTTCTGATTATGGCATAGCTAAATATTTTAATAAACAGTATGTTAATAAACATATACAAATATTATAGTACTAGAATGTGTAAGGGTTATGTTTAGTTTCATTGTGTTTAAGTTTGGTTTTCCCTGTTTCTGTTTGCCTAAGTTCTTATTCATTATTTGTTGTCATGGTTACTGATTGCTTTGCGCACCTGTTTCTTGTTCAGTTCATTTTCTACTGTGTATTTAAAGGGATAGTTCACTTTAAAATTAATTTTTGATATGTTTTAGCTTACCTCCAGTGCATCCAAGATGTAGGTGTCTTTGTTTCCACAGTATCTTCAATTTTGATAATTTTAGGTAAAACCGTTGTTGTCTGTCAGTCATACAATGGAGGTGAAGGGGGTCCAACTCAAAGAGCAGTCAAAATTAAACATTATTTAATGACTCGTAAATGTAAGTACACATTGATGCCCTAAGACACGAAACGAGTGGTTTTTGTGAGAAAACGAACAGTATTTATATCTTTTTTAGCTCGTGTAAGCATATCCATGTCCAACTGATCTGAGAGCAGGGCGCTTCGGTCTGCGCATGCGTACAGCGTTCGCCGGAATGCCCCGGAAGGGCTCCCTCGCGCGTGTTTACGTCACTCATTGTTTATGCAGAGATTTCGGAAGTTTTACCTTACACTGTGAAGATCTAAACATATTTAGATATACAGGATCGCAATGGAAGACGATTTCTATATACCAACAGACAACGTTGATTTTTTTTCACAACCTTATTTATTTGAACCTGAACCGGGGCATTCCGGCGAACGCTGTACGCATGCGCAGACCGAAGCGCCCTGCTCTCAGATCAGTTGGACATGGATATGCTTACACGAGCTAAAAAAGATATAAATACTGTTCGTTTTCTCACAAAAACCACTCGTTTCGTGTCTTAGGGCATCAATGTGTACTTACATTTACGAGTCATTAAATAATGTTTAATTTTGACTGCTCTTTGAGTTGGACCCCCTTCACCTCCATTGTATGACTGACAGACAACAACGGTTTTACCTAAAATTATCAAAATTGAAGATACTGTGGAAACAAAGACACCTACATCTTGGATGCACTAGAGGTAAGCTAAAACATATCAAAAATTAATTTCAAAGTGAACTATCCCTTTAAGCCCTCAGTTCTACTCATCCAGTATTGTATTTGTGTTTGTAACGCTGTTGCGTTCTTTCTTCGCTGTCTTTGGTTTATTGTTTAATAAAAACACGTTTTGCTGCATTTGGATCCATCCTTGACATGGAAATAGAGTATACATCAAATCAAATGAATTGCTGAATTTGGATCCACATACAGTACTACTCACTACTTTTACTATATCTTTCTATGGCAGAAATAGTAAGGGTAGTATGTGGTTCCAAATTCAGCAAGCGTGTTTGACTGAACTTGACTGAGAGGGGACTTTCTCATTTCAAAAGTTCACCTCATGGCACAGGCAGAGATACACAGATGCACATTTTCTAGTAAAGGTATACCTCTCTGTTAATGTATGCAACATCACATGCATGCAATTCACAATTCCTCATCAGACAGCACAGTCACGGACATGGGAATGTGAATATGGCCGGAGGGTATGCTCATTCTGATTACTAATATTTCTACTTTTCTTGTGCCACTTTTCATGTCGTCAATCAGAGAGGTCACTATTTAATCCTCAGTTGTCTTATCAGGTTCAGCGAGCGTGCTCTAAGACACATCACCTCATCAGCTATTTGTGTCTGATCGCTGGCGAGTGGAATTGGAAGCCGTGGCATATTGTGCATCCTTTATCGTTTCACACATGAATTATGGATGCTGCTTTAGCTACTTGGTTTCCAAGAGCCAGTGTCCTTCATATGGACACATTTATTTGGAAGGTGTAATATATGTTTCATGACTCTGTCTAATGTTCCTGCAAGTCTTCTAGTCTAGGAGGATAGAGAAATTATCTGGTGAGAAAATAGGGGGCCATATTTGGGCCCAAATGCTGATTGATAGGGAAATAAAGTTATCTTTACATGACTACTGAAAACATATTGAGCATCAGTCATGTTCCTCCCAAGAGCTCCAGTCTTTTCTTATGCCTGTAGGGTGATAGTAACATTTATTTACATGTTCCTTCCCAATTCAATGATGACTATAGTTTGGTAGATGATATACACATACAAACACATATTATATATATAAATATATATATATATATATATATACACACACACACACACACATAAACGTATATGTGTGTGTTTTAAGTATAATTTCAACTTACAAGAACAATAGAAGCAGTTAAACCAACATAGGAGCAACAATATGTAAGTGCTGTGAAAGTTATAGCAACTATACAATTATTTTATAATACATATTATTTATAAAAATAGGCTTATAAATATATATTTAGGCTTATTGTATTTATATATAATGGGCTTATATATTGTTTTCTATATACAATTTAGTTTTTATAGCACATAGAAAACTATCAGTTTCAGATTTCAGCGAGGGAGACCGCAAATTAATATTCAGCGGTGTGCTAACCTCCATGTCATAATGATCAATGAGCTTTGTTACTGGAACATGATCTTTCACACCTACAAGCTGTCCATCAACACTTTCATTGCAGCATAATAATTAGGAGCAAGGCGCCCGCAAATGCATCATGTCTTGATTTTTAGACCTGGCCAAATAGTATTACTTGACTTACAACAGGTACATTTAAAAAAGCGATTTTAACATTTATACTTTCAGGAGCGGAGTAAACGGAGTTAGATGCTGGTTATTACATTCTTTTCATACATTAGTAGGACATGAGTTGAGATTTTTTATTTGACATATAGGCCTACTAATCATCCACTGATGGATCGCACTGCTTAAATTTCATTGGCTTAATGTAACCTGAGAAATGATGGAATTTAATAATTAAATTAATAATATTAGGGATCAATCAATGTGTTTTTTTAATAAAAAAAATACATGTTTGATGGAATTGACTTGCTTTTATTCATAAACCCAACAATAGATCAAATTTTCTCCTTTTGTTTTGCTTTCTGTGTTACATTTAAAGCTTTATTTAGTTAGACATGGTATTTAAACACTGTCGGAGTTAAAAGAGTGCTTTGTATCTCCGTGCATCTGCAGAGGTATGCAGGGAATAGAAAGGTTGGAGATGAGTTAGTGCTTTCTGGACCACATGGTATTTCTATTGATGCCATCTATTATTGATGTGATTTCTCCTTTTTGGGGAGCCGACTAGCTGAATGAAATGAGAGTAGGTGGTGCGCTCTGTCGAGTCAAAGCTCTTTTTTGGATGAATCAGTGTGCACCATCATGTTTTTCTTTGTGTATTTACTATTTAAATATTTAAATTAAAATGCCCTTTTAAACATGGGATAAAATGCCTCCGCTATTTGGAACGCATATACTGTTTTGCTCTGTTTGCTGCCTTGGTTCACAGTTGGTGGCACAGCCTGGTCTGGTTTCAGTTATTCAATCTCTGAACCGTGGAGGACATTAAAACACATCAGATGGGGAACGAGCACAGGACAGAGACCAGACTTCAGAGCAGCCTGAGCATGAGGGCACATACAGATGATGCACATCTTTTGCATTTAAAATGAAAAGGAAAGCTCTATCTTGTACTTGCTTTTGATACAAGTTTTGTTTAGTTGAATGTCTTGTTTATTTGCACATGCTGACTGCTTTTTAGCATAGATCCACCACTGCAATCTAGGCTCTTCTTTAAACATGTACTTGAAGACACTGGGTATGTGGTTATAAGGCTCTTCTCAATGAATTGTAAAAATAATTGGATGAATAACTGCTGCTTCGTTCAATAGAAAATGTACATAAATATATCCTACATTTTTTTTCTAACTATGCCAGACAAAACACTTGCAACTTGGACTTTGCAACTTTATCATTACAAATGTGTAGGCTAATTAAAAAATATATAAATTAGGGTAAGTTTACACGACTAAAAATGTTTAAGTTTTTCATGGAGCCCCGAAAGGGACCTATACAGGTATAATATACCGACTTTCACGTGCTTACGAGAAACTTTCGCGTGTTCACGAGTTAGTTTTCTCGTGCGCACACATAAAAATTTTTTAAAAGCACGCGAAAGTTTCTCGTTCGCACACGATAGTTTCTCGTAAACACGAAACGTATCTCGTGAGCACTTGAAAGTCTGTAAATTGGAAATTGGAAAAAGAAGGGTTACGATAAGGCAAGATCAGGACCCGGATTAAAATTGGAAAAGCTTTCCAGCACTGGAGAGACGTTACAGAGCGGGACAACTGGGCTGCTTTATTTCTGCTCGATACGTGAGTGACATTGGTTTTGCTTTGTTTCACAGAACCAAGACATGCTGTTGTTGTAGTATTAGCCGTGGAAACTGGACAGTCTGACGCGGCAGCTATTAGTCATTGCTTGTATTTTTGAGGGGCGGGAGATTTTGATTTCAAATATAAACCGTGTTTCTCAGAAATTGCTTACTGCACCTTTAAGTCAATCACATATTGAAGTAAATATACAAATTGTCCTTACTGATCTCATCACTGATATCAAACCTGGCAGACTATGAACAATATATGGAAACGTGCATAATATGAAAAGTCAAATTTACACAGAAAGGAGGCATGTTTGTGTACCAGACGTAGGCCAGTATAAGCTGTGCGTGTAAACCTCACTCCCCTGATCTCAAGAGGCGCTATAGCGACTGAGGCTAAGGGCTGGGGTCTTTAGCATCCTTGTTAGTGCGCCGGCCCCCATGCCGGCGACCCAAGTTCAAATCCTGGTCGGAGTGGGTTTAGTAGGACCAGTTGCAATTATTGATTGTAATATGTATGTCACAGCATTATGCTAGCACAGTGCATGATTAAACTAGATTGTGGGAAGTGCATGAGATGTTCAAAAGTGGTGCAACTGTTTAACTTAATTAAGCAGAATCAACATTTAACTAATATTATTAAATTATTTTTGGGTGCCCCTTATCAATTTCATTTCATTTCATTTCATTTGTTGCTACGTCAGAAAGTCTTTTTGGAATGTTTATCGTTGAAGTGTACAGAAGAGTGGCTTGATTAGAAGGAAGTGCTGTGAGACATACGGATGCTGTCTCTTCCAGCGGCGTCAAACTGACTAGCTCCTCTCACTTATCACAGCAGGTGGCCATTAGGGCCTACATGGACAAAAATCTACTCTATGCACACTAGAATTTCCACTGTCAGCAGTCGGACACTCTGGAGTAAAAAGCTGCCATCTTAACATCACATACCAAAGACCAAAGACAGACAGTTTGTTATTTAACACATGCATTTTGTGAGAGGCAGAATTTTGGTGCCATTTATAAATGCTGTGAATGTCAAAGTCAGTGCTACTTTAGTCTTAATCACAACAAAGCTTGCGGTACTTTCAAATAAATTAGCAATTTGCTTTTTTTTATTATTTAAACATATTATGTATAACTTGATTATTTACACAAAGTCAACTAATTGAACAGAATGTAAATAAAGCTAATATTACTCGGTAAGAGATTGAGAGGTAGCTTACTGTCAGGGTTATGTTAAAGGGGTCATATAATGGTACATGCACTTTTACAAGTTGATTGTACTGAAATGTGTGTTGACAGTGTCTGTACACAACCATCATATAATGATAAAAATCCATCCAGTGGTTTTGTTTTAATCTCCTTATATGTTTTCCCCTGCCTCAAATCGAGCCGTTCGAGCCTGTGACGTCACTGGCTCGCACGCCCCTCCCACGATTGTTGATTGACAGCAGGGTTTCAACACAGACCCGCCCTCGCGTGAGTGAGATGTCAATCATAGTTCGTCATTGTTGATACACTGGAGCAGAATGGAGTCTAAGCGATTGTGGTGTTCGGTTCTTGGGTGTAATAACGAACACAGCAGTAATTTTAAAGTTCCCAAATCCGAACCGCTGAAGACGCAGTGGCTGAGTTTTGTTTATGAAGGGAATATTCCCGACGAGCAACGTGAATGCGCTCATGTTTGCGCAAATCATTTCTCACCAGACTGCTTTTTAAACGAGGGCAGTAGCGGAGTGGCAATCGGGAGAGTCGGGAGTTTTCCCGGTGGGCCGGTAGTGTTTCGAGGCCGCGAGGGCCGGTCTGATAAAATGTATTTATTGGAAGCTCGCCATGCGCACTTGGGGCCCAAGTGAGGGGAAGAAAACTTTTTTTTTTATGAATATTATCTAAAACGAAACATCGTTTGCACTAAGCTTTAGTGGCGTAGGTCGTAGGGTGTGAGCCTGAGATACTCAAGTGCAGCTTTTGATGCGCTCGACGCGAGTTCGAATCCGCCTTTTGCCGAACTCTTTCTTCTCCCTTTTCCCAACACATATGTAAAGATGTAAAATTTATAACCTAACATTAAGGTCTCTAGCGTTATATTTTGCCAACGAACTAAAATTGAAACCATGATATGGCTTTGTGCATTTATAAAACAGCACAAGACGTTTAGAATAGCATCCTGTTTGCGCTGCGTGATTACTTGCTCACGCGATCAGCATGGTGTTTTCTCCTAAATAAAAGCTCAAGGGTTTATAGTGAAGAAATTAGGACAAAAGTATTTTAATTTTCCTATATTATAGTGTAATGTAGGCTAAAATATACTTTTGAAATATTCATTTTCATTTACATATAGTACATTTATAGGCTAAATGGATTTTACGTCATAGGAATAATTATATAAATCATTATTACATTATTATAATAATTGTTTGGCATCCTAAAACACCATTGATAATGTAATGCAGACTGAGACTCTCATAACTAAAAAGATGTTTGAGCCCACTTTAAATCAATGTTTTTTCTTTGTTCAACGAGCAGTTCATGGGTTGAAGCTCTTAATTTTGATCTCTCAGAGAGCACGAGATTGATGCATTTAACCTTAAAATGTACAAAATTGTCTTGCGGGGGAGCATGCCCCCGAACCCCCCTAGAGGCACAGAGTCCACCCAACATAGTTTCACAAATTTCTATGGGAAAGAACGACCATTTATAAACTTTACTCCAGCATAGTACAACAAAGTTCCTTTTAAATCAGTAAAACGGTAAATGCTAGCCTATATTAAAATCCTGCCGGCGACGAGGGCCGGTGGTGTATGAAATTTCCCGGTAGATTTTTTGGTCCCACTCCGCCCCTGAACGAGGGACAATATAAATCAGGTTTTGCTAAGAGGCTGCTACTGAAAAAGGAATCAGTACTAACTATTCGTGTTCCTGCTGGACCTGCTCCAGAAGAAGTGAGTGTAACGTTTATATTAATCTTTGCAAATCCCATGCACGCTTCACGATGAATGTGGCTAATGTTTACACTCAGGGTACATTACTGCATGTATTCTATGTAACATTACGACGTTCTCAATATAATTCATAATCCCACGTTTATAATGAAAAACGCGTTAGTTATTGTGTTATTAAAAACTGTGTACGCAGGTGTTACAGTTAACATGCTAACACTAAGTTACACCTGGTTTACTTGTATGTTACTGATTAATAAAGTAATGTCAAAAAAACAGTTATAACTGCATTAAGATGAATGGTAACACAGGCCAGCAAAATACTGTTTACATCTTGCAAATGCATATGCTTCAAGACTATATCAATGCAGTTACAATACCATAGACGTACTTAAAAGTTTTCTTAAAAAATGTTCGTACTGCACTAAACATAAACATACAACAAATTATTAGGTATCCTTCAACTACTGCTAGAATCATTACTGACATGACCTCATGTCAGTTTCAGTCACGAAAGTTGTACCTAACACTGAGATAACGTCACGCATCACTGACAAGCCTACATTTACCAAAAAAAAAAAGTTTTTCAACATAAATCTGTCAACGAACTAACCTATAACTTACATTAGTAACGTTAAACACATAAGTTAGCGTTTGTATCTCACAACTCTAACGTTACCCTGCCAGTACATACAAAAATAGATCAAAGTGACATTGTTAACCAACCATTCAGAAACGTCCTGTTCGAGCCTTAATTGTCGAACTTCTTCGGGGCCGTCATCTTGTTCCGGGTCCGACTCCGGTTCAAATTGATATAGTTGCACAGATGTGCCCTCAGAGACCCCAGCTGCCATTCTTTCGCCAAAATACACAACTGTTGTCAAGGCAACACTCCACATGCGTAGTATCAAAAACGCCCCGCAGAACAGAGAGGCGGGGTGAGCAAAGCTCATTATCATTTAAAGTCAAATGCACTGAAACAGCGTGCTGAAAACAGAGCTGTTTTTGAGCAGGTAAAATTAGTGTTTTCTTAAAATACTAATGAGAATTTTTAATAAAAGTATATTACAAAGTTTTCATTTAGACCCTAAAGATTCATATTAACTTGTACAAAAATGGCATTATATGACCCCTTTAAGTTTCCTTGTGTTTCCTTGGTTTCCAGAAAGTTCTACAACTGTACTACAACCTCAGCTCTTTTTTTTTTTTTTGGCTGGAATGTGGCACTTACATGTACTTGTTACATTTGTTCACATATATATATATATATATATATATATATATATATATATATATATATATATATATATGTGTGTGTGTGTGTGTGTGTGTATTATCCTTTGTGAAAGTGTGCTTAATTGTATTGAATGTGCACTTGTAGTATACTTCAAATCAGTAAATATATTTTTTATTATTTAAATACCTATGCCTTCTTGTACAGTTTTAAAAGTGCACTTTGTAATAGTGTAAAAAAATGTGTGTTTGTTTTTTACTTAAAAGCAATTTAAATTGTTTTAATAATATTTTGTCATGCAAGTACATTTAACTGTAGTGTGTTATTCGATATTACATTTAAAATGAATACATTAACCACAAATATATTTAAATACATGACATACAAGTAGAAATTACATTAAAGTGTATAGTTTACCATAAATGCAGGATGATTTCAACCTGCTCTTGTTGATTAGGACAAGGGATTATGGGTTAAGGGATATTTAAAAAATATAATGGGATGGAAAGTGAAATTGCAAATTAATTATATTTACAAAGTAAACGTGTGCATGTATATACTGTAAATTTACACTTCTAGACTAGATTAAAACATTTGTTTTATTAAAAAAATATGAACCCAAAACTTAGCACCTCTTTTATTTTTATTTTGTATTTCCTGTCTTTTGAATGCCCTTTGGGATCTGACCTTATGACTCACTGTTTTCAGCTAAATTAATGGTGATTTGTTGACATCAGTAAGGACAATTTGTCTCTATTAACTAATACAAATGTACTAAATCTGGGGATTTTTTCAGCACCCAACTCCCTGGATTCCTGAATGTTTACATGCAAGAATACAAATGGCCCTTTTTCTCTCGAATCCCCACAAACGCTCTTTGTTGGAGTCACTGGAGGTAATTGCATTACCTGAATACATAATTCAGAATCCCTAAAAAAAACATCAGAGGAGAGGCTCCTGTATTTTTAACAGACATACAGACACACCCTCAGGGACGAATGAAGAGCGTTTGAGTCTTTTTTTGATAAGCATTACTGTTACAAAAGACTAATTAATTGCAGTTGGACAATACTTATTTTCTATGGAAAATTGGTGTTTATTATAAATTACTTATTTTACATTCATGTGCCCTCTTAATCTTTAATAAAATGATCTTCCCCTTCTCCTTGCAGCGATATCTTTTCTCTTTACTGATGATGTGTTTACTGGAGTGAGGGTGGGACAACCTGTCACTCACATGAGATCGACCAATGGCAAACCACAAGCATCCAATTAATTCCCCATGGACAAAACCAAGTCCAACCCTATGTTCAAGAAGCTGTTTCATTCGCATATATACATTTTTTTCACGTCAGGGAAGAAAAGACTATTTCAACATCCGTTTAATGCAGTTTTTAAAATCCACAGATTAGAATGTCCATATGTGAATTATTGATCTTTATGATATATGAATGTAAATGTGAAACGTGTCAAATATCTGTTTACATTGATCCAGAATAATAACATTTGAGTCATTGTTCTGGCTGCATTGATCGGACACATCTGTGGCTCTGTGTGTCCAGCCAGTATTCAAAAAACTTTTTCACATTAATGGGACAGTGTCACCTGTAATGGATGGCTGGCGAAAAGCGTTTGAGAAATGAATATGGGCAAGACACCAGCAGGTGCTCGCCCAGTGGGCAGGAGAGGTCAGAATATATGAAATCCTCCCTGTTGGCAGATATGGGGAGCACAACAAACAGAAATGGCGGTTGGATGTTGCGGCGTCACAGAGGTAGCATATGTCCTCAGTCCTGCCTACGGTGTGATTTAATAAACCATTAAATCACTCTGACTCAATCATAAAAATGAATATGTTCAGTCGTCAAGATGCCTTCTTAATTGGGCTCTTAAAATGGAATAATTATGATAATTGCTGCTTCTTGTGGCTCTCGCCTGAGCGTCAGCGCTGAGGAGGTAAGGAAAGCTCTCTGGCCATGCACTCGATTTTCCTCCTCTATACACGCCACCAGTCATTTGTGTTAGTGAGATTGACTGTGACCGGTCCGAATAGAATGAGGCAGAAAAGAGAGAGGGAAGGGTTCGGACAAAAGGTGAATGAAGGATTTTGTCTGTAATAACTGGAGGTGACATCCTACAGTTAAGTGACAATTTGTCCTCTTTGTGCCAGATGAATAGTGCAGGTAAAAATGATCACCTTAATAAAGAGATGAGCAACACATCGTTTGCAGTTCGGAATCTTTATTTAATTCAGTTTTCTATGATCTTACATTCAGGTCCTGACCCCTTTAAATCCTTGTGAATTTCCATTGAGAGATTCTGATATTCACTACTGTGGCTGTGCAGAAGTGCATATTCTAAAAATCGATGGGCCATTGGTTGTCTATTATTGTACAAAAATTATTCCTCTTCTTCATTCATCTCCAAAAACCGGCGTTTTTTTTTTTTTTTTTTTGTATTTACATACTAATAAAGTGTTTATTATAATATTCTAAATGAGCTTTTTTATATTGTCAGTGTTTAGTTTATTCTTAGTTTGGTTTAGATATCTTAATATGTGCCTTTGTCATTTTAATTAGTTTTATTTTTAATATTTCTATTTACCTTTCATTTATATTGATTAAAGTTTTTGTTTGAGAAATTTTAGTACTTAATCCTATTTTATTACAGCTAGTTGCTAAGGCAACATTTCTAATTTACTGTACGTTTTTTTTAAGTTTAAGTTTTTCAACTAATATTTGTATTTTAATTTATTTCAACTTTATTTAAATTAATGGAAATTATTTTGAATAACTACAGCATTGTTTAACACATCTGTAATATATGAGCCAGATTTACTAACAGCTTGCTCCAGCATAAACCCTCTTTTGGTGTAAAAAAAAATACTGTCGCGATTATCTAAAGACACACAGTGAAAAAAAACAGTGCTGAAAAGGCGTGGACAGGCTTATTTTTGTGGCTAACCTTACTGCATATGCATTTGTAGGAGTTTCCCTTACAGACAAAACATTTATAGGAGGAGAGTATTTAAATTAATCACGCAAGGTGATTTACTAAGGTTTACACTAGTCAATTTGCTGGTATTTGCACCATTATTTAACGGCCCCAAAAAAGCATGTGTTAAACCAGACACTTATTTGCACTGCTCTTGGTAGATTGCGTTGGTGATTATGGAAATGATCCGGCTGCATCTGTGTTCTTTCATTTGTATGTCGTCAGTAGATCATGGGCAGAATCTTCCACTCCCATCTGGGCCTTTTTGGAATTGCGCTCACGCTAATTGGCCCTATTTAGTAAATCTGGCCCTATATGGGCAAAAGTATTGGGACACCTGACCATTACACCAACATGGACTGCAATGGCATCACAATATACGTAAATACATAGACATTCATTTGAAGTTGGATCCCCCTTTGCATCAAGAACAGCTTCCACTTTTCTGGGAAGGCTTTCTGTTCACTGTCTTCTGGTAATATCTTTTGCGCATTCATCCAGCAGGACCTTTGTGTGGTCAGACACTGATGTTGGACGAGAAGGCCTGGCTCGAAATCTTGGTTCCATTTTATCCCAAACATGTTTGATGGGGTTGAAATCGGGGCTTTGTGAGGGCCAGTCAAGTTCCTCCACACCAAACTCCTACCATGTCTTTATGGACCTAGCTTTGTGCACTGTTGCACAGGATGCTGGAATAGAAAATGGCCTTCCACAAACTCTTCCCACAAAGTTGGAAGCATAGCATTGTCCAAAATGTTTTGGCATGCTGAAGCATTAAGATTTCCCTTCACTGGAAGTAATGGGCTTAGCACAACCCCTGAAAAACTAGTCCCAGTTGACCGTGATTCGTAACTCCACAGAACATGTTTTCTAGCGCCGTGCTTTACACCACTCCATCTGACGCTTAGCATTGTACTTTGTGATGTGAGGCTTGCATTCAGATGCTCGGCCATGGAAACCCATTCCATGAAGCTCCCGTTGCACAGTTTTTGTGCTGAAATTAATGCCAGTTGAAGTTTGGAACTCTTCAGCTATGGAATCAGCAGAGTGTTGGCAACTTTTACGGACCATGCACCTCTGCACTCGGTGACCCTGCTCTGTGACTTTACATGGTCTTCTGCTTCATGGCTGAGTTGCCTCTGTTCCCAAACACTTCCAATTTCCAAATACCATTTACAGTTGACAGTGGAATATCTAGCAGGGATGACATTTTTACAAACTGACTTTTTTGCAAAGGTGGCATCCCATCACAGTACCACACTTGGAATTCATTGAGCTCTTCAGAATGACCCATTCTTTCACAAATGTTTGTGAATGCATGCTGCATGGGTAAGGTGGGTAGGATTTTAGTGTCTGACTGAAACGCCTCAAGATCAGATCCATTAGAGTGTCCTAAATGTATTATCTGTATGTTTATGTGAATGTATCATTGCTTAAATAAACCTTCAATTATGAATCTCATTCATAGTCTCAGGACAAAAAGAAAACCATCCTGTTTTTCTTTGAGAGGTATAATTATAAAAACAGAGGTTCGTATTCTGGAAAGAATTTTATATTTGACAAATTTAAATTCAGTAAGCTTAATGAGGGATATTGCTTTATTACAGGAGGCAATTAAATGAAAATGTAGGTCATCACAGTTGTGTGGCGGCAAAAAAAAAAAAAATACTCCAAACGCTCAAGAGCCTCTGTCATAAAATGTCTTCTTTTAAAATGCAGTATTTCATTGGTAAAGATGAGGCTAGCTTTAATGACATATAGCAGAACAGGACAGCGATGGCAAAAAGGATTTCCCAAAATCTCATTAAAATGCTTAAACCGTGTTGGTGTTTATATGCTCCCTGTAAATGTCCCATATACTTTTTTCCTACTCTTTTAGTTGGTAGATATGGCTGCTGAAGTAAATTGAGCAAGTCTGCCTGAGTGTCTGACAGGTTCCAGTTGTTTGAAATGTCTGTGTGCCGTGAGTTTAGAAAACATGCCTCTGGTGAACACCCTGCCACAGAAACATGACGGGAAAACTGGGAAATCTAATGGCTTCTAAATGTTCTTTCATGGGCTGCAGGCTTTGAAGATGATTTACACTAGATTCCTCACCGGGTGTTTTTATAAACCCCCTTCCACACGTGAAATGTGTGATAAAATGTCCATATTCATCTCAGTGGGTCATAAATGGATTTTCTATACCTGCTAGGCCCCTGAAGTCATGTTTCAGGGTGATGGTGGAAGCAACTTGCGAAATCACCGTTTGTTCCCAAATAGCTTCACAATAATCTTTGTAAGAAAAGATAAAAGTTGGATAGACAGATAAAAGCAAAGTTGGATAAAAAGACAGAGTTCAGAGCCTTGAGAACACATGGTTTTCTGCTTTTGAACTTTGTCAACACGGAGTTAGTTGCCAAGGATATCAGTACTGTATCCACAGCCACTCTGGATTTGAAGACTCTCTTCTTTTACCATCCACCCATTTTAGAAAGATTGAAGCAAAATGTCAAATGCTGTACTTCAAACGTCATGTGGGCAGCGGCAGCAGGTGGTGGTGTTGTTTATTAGAGAGCACATCCAGAATATCTCACCCAAGGGCTGCATTTTCTTTCTGATGGTTAGATTCAAGGTAATGGAGTTAATGTACTGATGGACTGCTTGTCCAAGAAAAATAAAGGGTTTTAATGGACTCATTGTTGCTTTATTATGGTTTTCAAAAACGTAATGACTCTACAAATGTCATGTGGTGTAACCATAAAGAAAAAGTACCACCATGAAAAAAAAATATTAACTCAGCTAGTAAAAGCAATTTATGCATTCGAGCTATTTTATGTATTTTATGCATTTGAATGTATCTTTTTTATATAAATTAAATGATTCTGACAAAAAACAACATGAGTCTTGTCATTACAGGACTATAATGTTATAATAACCAAATAATTGATGCTGTCTGGATCCTGTATTTAAATGCCTAAATCATTTTAATCCTGAAATACAACCTAGATGTGGTTCAGAAAGAGCCATGGGATTGTAAAGGCAGACAGGTCTGTGAAGAAAAGGAGATCTAACATTTAGTGTACTTTTATCATTCCCTGAGGACGACCGGTTGCAACAATTCTTCAAAGTCACAAACACAGGTGATAACAAATGAAAAAAGATGCCTTTTCATGTTGCCTTCCAAAAAAAATTTAAATAATAACTTCACATTTATCGCTTTCATTGTTTTAGCAATTCTAACGTGCTGCTAGAGCAAAGATGAAGCCTAGATTTTGCTCCAGTATTTTTCACACAAAAAAGTAAAAAGAAATACAATATCATGTTGGAAGAAGGAGCCAAATTAAACAGATGCCAACATCAACAGGATGTGTAACATTTTATCCTTGAAAACAGTGAACAAAACTACTAAAGGTAAATATATCATGACTTTAATACAGGTTCACTTGCTACAAGGATAAACATGTTGACCACATTGTGTTGTATGCTGTGAATTATTGGCTACTTAGAGTATGGAACTATTCAAGACATATTTAGAAACCAAACACATAAATCACAGTTGTCCTACTCAGGGGTGCGTTTCCCGAAAGGGAAGAAAAAAAAATTGCATATTGTTGCATATTGCATATTGTTGGGACTCCACAGATCATGATTTTTAAAAATGATTGATACAAAAGTGGACAGAAAAAAAATACTTTTGACGTTTTCGAACACCAATTGATATACAATATATAATTGGATATCAGAGCTACAAATTCAAGCATTGTCAATACAACTGTACCCATATATGAATTGGAGTATAATTCCTTGTACTTTCTAAAATCCTTTAGAACACAGATAGAGTTAAAGAATAGTATATAATAGGATTTTTTCATCGAATCATTGACAGTAGATGACAACAAGTGTGATTGTCTTGTCTTCTGAGTGATCGAATCATTCATTGAACTGATTCTTTCAAAAACAGTGATTCATTCAGGAACGAAACAAGTGACTGGCATTATGAGTGAGTCAATGAATCATTCACTCAACCAATTTACCACTGATTCATTCTGGAACAAAGCCGCACGTCTGAGTGTTGATCGGAAACTGATGATTTTGCTTTGACCTGGTTTGGAAATATTTCACTTGCAAAGTGAAAATAAAGTAATTGTGTATAAAATTAATAGTTACTTAATGTTTATAATAGTTACTTTTGCACTCTCTCAATTGTGTTGGTCTGAATCAGCAAAGCAGTGATTGTTAGTGTGCTTCATTATAAGATCACACTGAGGAAAAAATAGGCGCTCACTGGTTTTTAATTTCATTGATAATTTTGAGAACATCAGAACACAATGTGAGGGAATTTTCTGTGATGATGAATTGGCCTCTTTCTGGCTTCGATGTGGTCTTAATCTCATTATAGTTCTCTGGAACTGAAATCATGCCCCTCACTTTATTTCTGTTAAATAATTCTCACACATGCACCTTAGACAAATTATACTCTGCTTTCCATCAGCTATTTATATCCTCAAGGTTATAGTATGCTTTGCCTGAAAAAGCAAGAAGCACCAAAAAGATGAGTATAAATCAATGGTGGATTATTTCATGGTCTGGTAACTTCAGATGGCTGTTTTATAATATGTATAGACTTGCTTAGAGTTGATGTGTCATTACAGAAAATGCTGAAGTAATTGTTAGACATTTTCTCATGAATATGCTAAAATTGTGTTGTTCATATTACTCTTTATACTCACATTGTGGGAAAAAGAAGTTTTGTCGTTTTTCACTGCATTCAGAAAGCTCTAAAGTGTCGACTATGCTAATTGACTGTATTTTCAGCCTTAAAGAAAGTTTAAAAAGCATAAATCATGAAGACAGATATTTAGCTAGTTTATATTTAAAATAGCATCATGTTGCGCATTACATCAGTGATGCTCAAAGAGACTTTGATACAAGCCCGAACTGTTGGGTTTGCTTTCCACATCACTGTTCATATGCCAAATGTCCTAGATTTTCATGGGACATCCATCTTTGGAGTCAATTTTTTTGACGGACAATCTTTATTATATGTGTACATACACACTTGACTGCATTAATTAGTTTAACTTTCACACAAATGTTGCTTTTTGCTTCCTGAAAGCTTCCAAAGAGAGGCTGAAGATTATTGGGTAAAAAATAAATCAATTTGTTTGCATTTTTTACAGCCAGTATTTGGAGTGTGTGTTTGGCAAGAGTTACATTAATACAATTTCAATACCATGCGTAGGCAATTGACATTTTATTAAGTCATATCAGTGAAAATTTACAATCTAGTAATGCACATGATCAAACCTTTTTACATGTTTCCCATGGGCTGGACCTTTATAGTGGAAAACTGTTGCTGTCCAAAGCTGTTTATCACAATAGCTCATGTTCATGCTTATTTTTATCATGCCCTCTGCTGTTATCAATGGCATTAACATAAGACTTTAAATTTAATTCACTTATTTTTAAAGTGGGCTATCGTTCTGCTCGTCCTTGTTTGTGTTCCATACAAACTACCAAGTTTGTGCATCAGTGGTGCAGATTATTTTTCAGGTGGTGACAAATTCTTTTACCTTATTCATTCAAAAATGCTAAACTTATTTAAATATGTTACAGTTAAAAAGTAAACGCACATTGTTCTTAACCGGGCCATACTCACCCATCTTACCTTTTATCCATACTGCATTCCTTCAGAGCCACAAAGTGCTTCTCTTTTTGTTATTAAATCCATGGAGAAAAGGGGAGTCATTTTTGTATTGGTTGTACAGACTGTTAATTAAACCCTGCAGTGTGTTGAAGACTGCAGTTAACTCTCAATGATGTGGCTCAGAGGATTTGAGCGAGGAACTGAAGATCCCAAGCGAGGCAAAAAAGGATTTAGGTTTCTTATCGGAGTGCTGCGGGTGTCCATATCCAACTCTTCCATTGTGACATTTGTTCTCATCTGGAAACTCAGAAAACCCCAAAGGCATTGAATACTCCGTCATAAGAAATGTATTGTGAATATGAAGAAAGAACTTTATAGACAGCAATATGGTTTGATAACTGTACTGAATGCATGATTGTGGGAATTTTTAGAGTAATGGTTTACACTGCAGCTTTCTTTAAACTAGAAAAAAGAAAACAGCTACAAATGCCAAAGTCAAACAAGTAGGCCCACAGTACGTCTGTTTTACATACATTTGGAAGGACAATGCTTGCCAACAAGGCGGGATTATGACCTTATCACAGTAAAGCCCTAGACAGTTTTACCACTGTCTAGTTGAGATCAAATAGTACACCCTTAGGCCCCTGCTGTTTGACTGCAATATATATTCAAACCTGTCAAATTCACTGCAGTAGGACTCAATACTAATTACAAATGCTGAACTTCGGCTTGTGCTTGGAGCTGTAAAAATGCATGGTTATTCAACTGATACGGCAAAAGGAATTGCAAAAATAATGTTTTTTTTTTATATATTTTTAAATTTTTTATTAACATACAGTTTCAGATTGCTTAGTTTCAGTACTAGTAGCTGAAATAAAATAATAGTTTCTTTTATCTCAGTTAATGTTTATTTTATTTCAATGTTTTTTTTTTATGCTATCAGTTTTAGTTAACGTTAATAACCCCGAAAGGACATTTAAAAAAAAAAAAACATGCTTCACTTTCACGTAACACTTTACAATAATATTTTATGTGTTAACAATAGTTAATGCATTAACTAACATGAACTAACATGTTTTTCCTCTTTGTCGCCTTCTCTGTTCGAAATCTGCAATTGCAGTTATTCGCGGAATTATCAACTTTAAGTGGGTTGTGCCTCGGCACGGCACAGCACAGATGAGTCCAATGTTCCCCTTCAGGGACTACCGCTGCGTGTAATCGCAGTGGGAACGCCCCCCAGCGCAACGCGTCTGAAATATGAATGAAATCAGTCAATGGAGCGTCACAGCGAGTGACGTCACCGACCAGGAAGCTATAAATATCCCCTGAATGCAAAAGCCACCAGCTTCTGTTACTTCAGCAGCGCTCTGTGTGTCACTGAAATCTTTCGATTGTGTTTGTCTGATTCTGTCAGGAGTTTTTCACTATATATATATATATATATAAAAAAACAAAATGAGCGAGCAGTATAGAAAGTGTGTTCCCCCCTGTACACGTTACATCACGGGTGGGGATTCACACGAGCTATGTGTAGCTTGTTTGGGAGTTCAGCATGCCCAGTCGGCTCTCGAGGGAGTCGATTGTGAGCATTGCGAGCGCTTTCCTTTGAGAACTCTGCGCTCGCGGCGATCGCTCATCGAGGAGAGTGGTTTGCTGCGAGCTCCCCAGGCCTAGGGTCCCGCTTCTGTTGAGGCAGAGCGGCGGCGCTTGTCTTGGGGTTCGCAGATGGATCTCACCGGCGACGCTGAGACGGGCCCCGCCCTATCTCAGCTTTCTCCGGCGGGATCCAGTGCCTCTCAGCCGGCTCTGGAAGCACGCGCTGCGGCGGTTACTTCTCCCCGGGTTGAGGCACATGATGATGTGGAACTTAGATTATCCAGTTCTGAGGAGCTGGATGTCGAAAGTTTGGCATCAGAGGAAACTAGCTCACTTCATTATACTGCTGAAGAAGGTTTGATGGATGTGTTATCTCGGGCTGTTGAAAAACTCAGTATTGAATGGCCAACTGATAGACAGGAATCTAGAAATAAAAGCAAACTAGATGATAGATTTCTATCTGCACGTCCTCAACCTTCTCGCCGGTGCTTACCGTTCTTCCCAGATCTTCATGCTGAGGTTTCAAAGACCTGGGTTAGACCGGTTTCGAGCAGAATATATACTAATCAATCCAATGCATATGGTAATATTTTTGGTGCAAAGTCTGCTGGATATGTGACGATGCCGGAGGCGTAGGAGACGCTCGCGAGCTATCTCTCTCCTGCCTCGGCATCTTCGCTTAAAGCACCGGCTCTACCTTCTAGACCACTAAAAAATACTTCTGTGCTGGTGGGGAAGGCTTACTCGGCGGCTGGGCAGGCGGCTGCATGTTTGCATACAATGGCCATTATGCAGGCTTATCAGGCCGACCTGCTCAAAGATGTGTGTGAGGGGGGAGAAATTTCATTAATGAGCTCAGGCAGACTGCTGATCTCACTCTCCGGGCCACCTGGGAGACAGCTAAATCTATCGGCCGGTCTATGGCAGCCATGGTGGCCACAGAAAGGCATTTATGGTTGAGTCAAACCTCTATGAAAGAAAAAGATAAATCTCTCCTTTTAAATGCTCCCGTTTCGCCTGCGGGCCTCTTCGGTGACGCTCTTCACTCTGTCACTGAGAGGTTCCAGGAAGAGAAAAAACAGGCGGCTGCTTTTCATAAGTTTATCCCTCTCAAAGTGCGCGCCACTGGGGCTGCTGAGCAAGGGCAGTCCCAGCCGTCGAGTTCGTCATCTAAAAGAGCACAGCAGAAGCGGAGTGTCGCGTCTCGTGCCCCCCCGCAGACAAACTGGAGGGACGAGGCGGGGCGCTCTCCGGCGCGGCCTTCTCGGGGCAGGACTGATCTGAGGACAGTCATCGTCGCCAGGAAGGCCGCGTCGAAAAAGTCCTGACGGGCTGAACGTCAGGACTCTGAGGGTTCAAAATCACGGCGCCCTGTCTTTCTCGATGCCCTCAGGGGTCTGTTCTACTAACCCTGCCTATACAGGGCGTAGAGAGACTCGGCGAGCGTCCCTCCGAGGAGGGTTGTGGAGTGCTCAGACCAGCTGTTTCCTGCCAGTATGTTACAGGGCGCTGTGTCTGTCACTCGGGATGTTCATCCAGAGGCCAGCCTCAAGAGGCTGGTTCCCTTAGTAGAGTTCCTGGCGGAATGGGAAATGCTTCCCAATGTTTCTCAGTGGGTCCTGAATATTATAAAGAACGGGTACGCTATTCAGTTCAGAACGCGTCCACCTCGGTTCAGAGGGGTTCTGCCCACTGTGGTAGGCCCCGAGCAGGCTCTGGTATTAGAACAGGAGGTAAAAACTCTGCTGCAAAAAGGGGCTATAGAACGGGTTCCTCCACCCAGCAGGGAGTTAGGATACTACAGCCGGTACTTCATCGTTCCGAAAAAAGTTGAAGGGCTGCGTCCCATTCTAGATCTGCGTCTCTTAAATCGCACCGTAGGGAAGCTCAAATTCAAGATGCTCACTCTCAAGTAGATCGTGTCACAAATCAGATCCGAGGACTGGTTTGTCACGATAGATCTAAAGGACGCTTACTTCCATGTATCCATCCTCCCTCAACACAGGAAGTTCCTGAGGTTCGCTTTCGGGGGCGAAGCGTACCAATATCGGGTTCTTCCGTTTGGCCTAGCATTGTCACCCCGCACGTTCACGAAGTGTATGGATGCAGCTATAGCCCCGCTGAGGCTGCAGGGCATCCGTATTCTGAACTATATAGACGATTGGTTAATTCTAGCTTAATCAGAACAACAGGCGGTTCGGCATCGAGATGTCGTTCTTGATCACATCAAGAGGTTGGGGTTGAGGCTCAACGCCAAGAAGAGTGTTCTTTCTCCATTACAGAGAACCACTTTTCTCGGTGTAGTGTGGGATTCGACGACGATGCAGGCACAGTTCTCACCTGCTCGTGTTGCTTCGATTCTCGCCCCAGTAGATCAGGTCAAGCTAGGCCAGTCATCCACTGTAAAACAGTTCCAGAGACTGTTAGGTCTCATGGCAGCTGCGTCCAACGTGATACCTTTTGGCCTCCTGCACATGAGACCGTTACAGTGGTGGCTCAGAACCAGGGGATTCTCCCCGAGGGGAAATCCGCTTCGCATGATCATGAGTTCGCGACGGTGTCATCGCACCCTGGTTATGTGGAAAGATCCTCGGTTTCTGTCCCAAGGCCCTGTGTTGGGAGCTCCTTGTCGTCGCGTTATGCTAACGACAGATGCCTCTCTCACGGGGTGGGGGGCGATCATGAGTGGTCGCCCAGCCCAGGGTCTGTGGGAGGACCATCACCGTCTATGGCACATAAATTGTCTAGAGATGTTGGCAGTGTTTCAGGCTCTGAAACACTTCCTCCCAGACCTAAGGGGCCACCATGTTCTTGTCCGAACAGGCAACACATCGGTGGTCTCTTATATCAACCATCAGGGGAGTCTGCGTTCTCGCCCACTTTACAAACTGGCACGTCAGATTCTCCTGTGGTCCCAGGGGAGAATTCTTTCTCTGAGAGCTATTTATCTCCCGGGGTATTTAAATCAGGGGGCAGACATCCTGTCGAGGCAGGGGCCGAGGCCCGGGGAATGGAGTCTTCACCCCGAGGTGGTGGAGCTCCTATGGGAACATTTCGGTTGTGCCGAGGTAGACCTATTTGCTTCCCGAGAGACATCACATTGTCCACTGTGGTTCTCTCTCAGCCTGCCAGCCCCACTGGGGTTGGACGCGATGGTACATCCGTGGCCGAGGTCACGTTTGTACGCTTTTCCCCCGATCGCTCTGCTCCCGGGAGTTCTGGAGAGGGTTCGCCAGCGTCCGTCCCTTCGGGGAACTAGGGTTACATACGTAACCCGGGACGTTTTGAGGAGGATGTGTTTTTTTTTTATGTAGCCACTCTGAAGTGAATCTCCAGTTGTCACTGGAGAGAATTTATGAATGGCAGTGAAGCGACTTAACTGAAGCTGGTAGGTCAAATGATAATGACAACATGGTGAATGTAGTACGTCCGGATTACATTCATACTACAGACATTAATACTATAGAACGTACATTTTAAGTCGTGAAGTACTTATTCAAAATAAGGACCTCAAGAGAGTATGCAATTTCTGCTTGCAACATCGTTCTCTATAGGGCACAGCTGTATCAGTAGCAAATGAGCTTGCTGCTCAACTTTCCAATACTTGGTCGGCGTAACCTCCACCTTCCCCAGCTCCACCTGTATAGATCTGCTACGGGTAATTCATGTTTGCTATTGTACAGCAGCAGCATGTCTTACTTCCTCACAAGCAGCGTGTCGTGTATGTATTGACAGTAGCAAGTCAGAAATAACCAAAAGCAGCAGCGTAGCAGATCTATTCCGCCAATACCAAAACATATTAATATTTTCATATCCAATACCATGCCAAACACTCCCAGAGTTGTCATGAAAGAAATCCAGTTCAGTCCAGATACAAAATATACCGGCACATAAATTGTGATTTTAAAATATGTACTGTAAGGTTTGATGTGTGTTTGTTATTAAATGAATCAAAATATTTGTTAAAATATTCAATTAAATTAAAATGCATTAAAAAATAAGATACATTTACAGTTAATGGCCATGCTGCACACACCTAGTTAATATTTTGTTCGTTCTAATTTACATCCATGAACGTTTTGTAAAATCCATCAACTAGATGAAAAAATAATAGCTTAATTAAAAAATACTTTATTATCTTTGTTGGACGGGAGGCAAGATCTATCCATCACATTAATAACATAATTTGAAAATCTTCAGGGAAAGAATTGATTTATACAGATTCAGTCTATACACAAATGCCACATGGTTACTTTTTTTTCATTTGTTTTACACATACACCTACAAAAATATCTTGGACTTGATCCATATGAAATGCAACGTCCTTAGACACTACACTCAGATGTTAAATTGAGAACGTTTGCATTTGCTTTGTTCTAAAACACCCTTGTGTTTCCATGGAAATGGATCAGTTATGCCTTTCAAGTTTAAGAGTAAAAGATTTTTGTCTTATTTTTCCCCCATTAGTCTCTTTCCAGGGTACAGGTTAGACTTGCTATAATCTACAAATGGCTACATTTATTCCCTCGCACACACATTCCAGGGTAAATTATCGTTCCCATCTGACTGAATTGCAACACAGGAACCACATCTGCTGAATCTGTAAACAAGCAGTGCGCCGTTCATCAGACGCAGTGAAAACGACCAGAAAAGGCCTCATATTTCTCAGGCTGATTATATCAGCTGGGTCCTCAGGGCAGATCTGAAACAAATGGATCACACAGCCAAAAGGGCTATTGATTTCTATCGCTATAAATATACATCTCCCTCCTAAATATTTCAAAGCTGTTTTGCAATGCAAAACGCATGCACCTCGAAATGTAGTTCTTTGGCCCTCATATATATATATATATATTCTACTCATGTTAAGGATGTTAGTGTGATTACAAACATCCTTAACAAGCACAATAAAGGAAAATTCCTATTTTAAACTGATGAAAAAATAATGTTAAACTGATGTTTGTTTGTTCTCTTTCAACGGAACTTCGAGCTGCGTTTGAGACGCGGTGGGAACGCTCTGCGTGATTGCGTCATGAAGCACGTGTAAAATCAGTCCAATGGAAGCCCGATACGTCATGGGTGACGTCATAGACCAGGAAACTATAAAGCACCCTTGAAAACAGACCGCGACAGCTTCTGTAGTCTTCAGCAAGCGCTCTCTGTGATTCTGTCCTTGTCTATTTATTGTTGTTTGTCAAGCCCAATATATATATCACTATCTATCATTATGGCGAGCAAAGCAATATTATAGACGTTATGTTGTTCCCTGCCCTCGTTACATCACGGGTGGGGACACACATCAGCTTTTTGTTGCTGTTTGGGAGTGGAGCATGCAACAGTCATTTCTCGAGGGATCTGACTGTGAGCATTGCGAGAAGCTGTCCGTGAGGACGCTCCGCTCCCGCCGGGCGTTCTTCGAGGAGGACGGTTCGGTTCGGTTCGCGTTCCCCGAGTGGGTCTCTCTGTTGCCGAGGCTCGGAGACGGCTCATATTTCGGGGTTCGAAAACGGATCTGACAGCGGGGGTTGGGACGGGCTGCGCCCTTTCTCAGCTTTCACATGCCAGATCTAGTGTGCTGCGATTTCCAGTTCCGAGGAATTGGTATCGTTAGTGTTTTGTTTTAAAAGAAGGAACAAAACAAATACAAATCTTTATAAAAGGCAGATGTTTGAGTTTTCAATGAATACATTTTCCAGCTCATAACTCTGTTGAATAAAGAGGAGCTTTTTTAAAGAAAAAAGGAGGTTTTATCTAGTGCTGTTGCCAGTTAAATATTTACTGGCCAGCTGAACATTATGAGATTGAAAATAAAGAAGAGTTTGTTAAAGATGAACTGTATCTTAAACAGGGAAAACTCTGTATCTCAGCCTCCTCGTCGGGGACTGTGGTTTTTCCCTATCTCCACACTGAGGTGTCGAGATCGTGGAATAAACCGGTTTGTATTTTATGTGTTTAATCCCCAGATGTCTGACTATAGTAATGTTTGGGTATTAAGTATCATAGTATGACATTGCCTCGGGTTAAAGAGACGCTTGCGAGCTTTCTCTCTCCCGAGTCGGCGTCATCGTTATTAACCCCGACGTTACCCACCAGCCATCTTAAATAATGAATACATTTTTTATTAGGCAGCGCTGGTGGGTAAAGTATGTAAGGACATGGATGAATGTGAGGGGCGACTCTCTGAGGAGGGTCGCAGCGCTGCCAGTTCGGTTGTTTCCTGCTGGTGGCCACAGAGTGATATATATGTATGTATATATATATATATATATATAAGTTTTTCTGATATAAAGATAAAGGAAAATAAAGATATAATTATGTCTGTTCTTCTGGACGCTCCGCTTTCAAGAAAACTGAGATATAAACCATTCAGCGGCGTTCCAGAGGTTTCTTCCTCACCAATCTAATGTTCCTGAGACGGCCTATTAAGCTCCTCTCAGCACAAAGTGCAAAACAGAGCGTCGCCATTCGGGCTCCTCCGCAATTGAGGGGTACCTGGGTGGCGGTCGCAGTCTAGCCAGTTAGAGACATGCAAGATCTGAGGACTGTTTTATCTCTAAAATAGCTTTGACAAAGAAGAAGCCCTGACGCCGAGGCGATCAGGCTTCTAAGGGTGGTCCCCTCTGGGGTAGGGACGGTTTTGAGAAATCGTTTCTCCTCAGCGCCCTTTGGGGTGCGACTCTCTGAGGAGGGTCGCAGTACTGCCAGTTCGGTTTCCCTGCCGGTTCGCCGTTTCAGGGCACCAAGGTGTCAGTGTCCCCAAACGAGCCTTCAAATAAGAAAAAAGAAGAGCAGTCAGTTCGGTTTCCCTGCCGGTTCGCCGTTTCAGGGCGCCGAAGTGCCTGCTTTTTTTTTCAACGATCCTCCGAGGAGGGTCGTAGGAACTAAGCTAGTTAGAGGTAGGCAAGATCTGAGGACTGTCATCATCTCTAATAAAGCTTAGACAAGAAGTCCTGTCGCAAGAAAACGAGGCTATCAGGCTTCTGAGGGCTCCTCCGGGGCAGGGACGGTTTTGAGAAATCGTTTCTCCTCGGCGACCTCTGGGGTGCGACTCTCTGAGGAGGGTCGCAGCGCTGCCAGTTCGGTTGTTCCCTGCCGGTTCGCCGTTCAGGGCACCGAGGTGTCAGCGTCCCCATACGATCCTCCGAGGAGGATCGTAGAGCGGTCAGTTTGGTTGTTCCCTGCCGGTTCGCCGCTTCAGGGCGCCGTAGTGACTGTTCAAACAAATCCAGAGGCCAGTCTTGAGAGACTGGTTCCCCTAGTAAATTTCTGGCAGCGTGGAAACTACTGCCACATATTTCTCAGTGGGTCCGGCACACTATAGAAAAGGGTTTCAGAATTCAGTTCGGTTCTCGTTCGCCCAGATTTCTAGGGGTCCTCCTTTCATTGGTGGACCCCGAGCAGGCTTTGGTTATGGAGCAGGAAGTACTGTCACTTCTGCAAAAGGAGCTGTAGAAGGGGTTCCTCCTCCCAGCAGACAGCCATTACTTCATTGTTTCCGAAAGAGGATGAGGTGTTTCCCGAGGTTTGCTTTCGGGGGCGAAGCATACCATTATTGGGTTCTTCCCTTCGGCCTAGGTTTATTACCCCACACCTTTACAGTATGCGTGGATGCAGCTCTGGCTCTTCTGAGACTCCAGGGCATTCGCGTATTCTACTACATCAATGATTGGTTGTTCCTAGCTCAATCTGAGTTTATGGCAGTTCGGCATCGAGATGTCGTTCTGTCTCATTAAGGATGTTGGGGTTGCCTCTCAACGCCAAGTAGAGTGTGCTCTGAGGACCACTTTTCTAGGTGTAGCAATTCTACAGCCGTAATGGGGTATATCTAGGCCAGTCACTCACTGTGAAACAGTTTCAGACGGGTGGGTCTCATGGCAGTTGCGTCCAACGTTTTACTTTTGGCCTTCTGTTCATGAGACCCCTGCAGTGGTGGCTCAGGACCAAGGGGTTTTCTCCGAGGGGAAATACGTTTTCGCATGATCAAGGTCACGCGGCTATGCCTTCGTGCTTCGGTCATGTGGAAGAACCTTGGTTCCTCGCCCAGGCCCAGTGTTGGGGGCTTCTTGTCGACGCATATTGCTATCGACGGATGCTTCCCTCACAAGTGGGGGCGATCATGAGTGGTTGCTCGGCGAATGGCGGACAACACACTGATGGTCTCGTATATCAGAGCAGATATCCTGTTGAGGCAGGGGCTGAGGCCCAGGGGATTGGAGACTTCACCCCGAGGTGGTGGAGCTTCTTAGGGAGAACTTTGGTCTAACTAAAGTCAAGTCGACCTTTCACATCGTTTGTACAACGCATTGCTCTATATGGTTCCCCCTCACGCAGCCAGCTCTTCTCGGACTGGATGCGATGGTGCAGGTGTGGCCGAGGCTGCACCTGTACGCATTTCCCCCGATATCTATGCTCCCGGAGGTTCTGGAGAGGGTTCGCCGTGAAGGGGCTCATCTGCTACTAGTAGCCCCATACTGGCCGACTCGAGTTTGGTTCTCGGACTTGGTGTCTCTTCTGAGCGGCTCTCCTATGGAGATTCCAATCAGGAGGGACCTGCTGTCCCAGGTAGAGGGCACGATATTTCACCCTCGACCGGAGTTGTGGAAACTGTGGGCCTGGCCTCTGAGGGGGCCAGGCTCATAGAATCCGGTCTCTCGACTGAGGTCGTTGAGACCATTCTCCATTCCAGAGCCCCTTCCACGAGAAAACTGTATGCGCTGAAATGGAAATTATTCTCCACCTGGTGTGGTGAGCGTCAGTTAGATCCTGTTAACTGCCCTGTTGGTTCAGTTCTCGATTTTCTGCAAGACCGTTTCTCTGCTGGATTATCTCCTACCCCTCTGGGGGGTACTTCTATTGGGAGAGATCCTCTGATTACTCGTTTTCTCCGTGGTACATTGAGGTTGAGACCTGCACTGCACTCCAGAGCACCGGCTTGGGATTTAGCCATTGTACTTGAGGGTCTGGCTCTGGCTCCGTTCGAGCCCATTGAAGAGGTTTCAGAAAAATTCCTCACTTTGAAAGCTTTATTTCTCCTTGCTATTTCATCTATCAAGAGAATTGGAGATTTACACGCCCTGTCGGTTGCTCCGTCATGTTTGGAATTTGCACCTGGTATGGTGAAAGCATTTCTATACCCTCGACCGGGTTATATTCCTAAGGTCCCATTCAATGTTGGGGGCCCAATAGTGCTGCAGGCCTTTTATCCTCCACCTTTTAATACCCCAGATCAGGAACATTTGAACCTGTTATCTCCAGTTCGGGCATTGGATGCCTACGTTCACAGAGCTGCCCTGTGGCGTAAGTCAGAGAAATTATTTGTATGTTTTGGGTCACTCAGAAGAGGGTGCCCTGCATCTAAACAGGTTATGAGCAAGTGGATAGTCGAGGCTATTTCACTAGCTTATGAAGCGGCCGGTCAGCCTTCACCTATGGCTGTACGGGCCCATTCTACAAGGAGTATGGCGGCCTCTACGGCCTTAATTTCGGGTGTTTCCCTTCTTGACATTTGTAATGCGGCAGGTTGGTCCTCTCTACATACATTTGTCAGGTTTTATGACCTTGACCTCTCCACTCCTGGGGCGAGGTTGCTTGCTTCTTAGTGTGCGCAAGGACTTCACACAGAACGGGCATTTGTCACTATGGCGTAGTGGGTATGGGGTTCCCACCGCGTCTCAAACGCAGCTCGAAGTTCCCTTGAAAGGGAACGTCTCAGGTTACGTATGTAACCCTGGTTCCCTGAGAGGGAACGAGACGCTGCGTTTGCCTGCCATACTTCCTGCATGCCCTGATCGACTTGCTTCAGACTTTTTCAGAAGCTGTCGCGGTCTGTTTTCAAGGGTGCTTTATAGTTTCCTGGTCTATGACGTCACCCATGACGTATCGGGCTTCCATTGGACTGATTTTACACGTGCTTCATGACGCAATCACGCAGAGCGTTCCCACCGCGTCTCAAACGCAGCGTCTCGTTCCCTCTCAGGGAACCAGGGTTACATACGTAACCTGAGACGTTTTGTTTTTCCATTTAATCTGTTTTCTCCACTCTCCTTGGTCCATTTCTGCCATCAACAATCTAATAAGCTCAGCAGCATCGAGAACCTGAAGAATGATAGATGGAAAAAATTGAAAAAGTTTTTGGTAATTTGCTTGGTTAATGTTGCTGACATACCGAAATGGGTGAGAAATGGGTCACTAGGGCTGGAAGCACTGACAATTTTACTGTCACTCTGATATTTTATCATTAGAGAAAATATGCAAATAGACTATCTTCCCAACAGACCAGCATGAATTTCCAGAATGCTTCAATATGTGCTGGTTTAAGTTTTATTCTTCTTTTCTTTTTTTAATACTTTATTTAAATAAAAAATGTAAAACTTTTATTCAGCAAGGATATTAAATTTATCAAACGTGGCAAAGACATTTCTGATATATATTTTGCACTGTTCTTTTAAAATTTCTATTCATTAAACAATCCTGAGAATTGAGCCAATAAAAGCTGCTATAGGAGTCCAGACCTTCTGCCGTCAGTCTGAAGTCTGGCTATTAGAGAATACTTGATCCCTGGCTTATAATGCTTTAACAAATATTTTTTTTTAAATCCCTATGGGAGAAATGAATGGAAAAATTACTTCTGGAACCAGCTCTGCTGGAAAAGGGGGCGGGGACAGCAACAGATCAGCCACACTGAAGAATCATGTGACTCTGAAGACTGGAGTAATGATGCTGAAAATTCAGCTTTGCATTACAGGAATAAATTACATTTTAAAATATATTAAAATAGAATTTTTTTTTTAAATATATAATACATGGTATTAGTGTTTATCTGCCACAGCTGTAGATTATATATAAAAAAAAAAAAACTAAAAACACTTTCATGTTTTACAGAACAAATAACCGCAAAATGAATGAGTAAACAATGACAGAAATTGCATTTACAATTCCATTAAAAGAGATGCTAATATTAAAGAACCAATAATGGAGTAATTGTTCTAACAATCAGAGTAAGCAGTTTTCACCGCCTGGAGTTTTGATAAGATACTATTCTCTTTTTCTCATTGTACATCCTCCTCTTTGTTTAAACCTCACGTCTTGCCAGTCAAGCAGAGAGAAGAAAGCTTTGCCTAAATATATCATCAGCAACACTAACAATGATGTTAGCAAGCACACGCTACTCTCGGCGTAACATTCCTTTTGTCAATACGGCAAAATTGACTGTTGCATGAGCTCAAAGTGTTTCAACATCATGTATGATTTAACGTGATGCTGTCAGCGCATGTTTAAAGTGACAGCTGTTGTCTTCATCTGTGGCCTACTGCACCTGTTGTGTCGAAGTGTGTCAAGTCAAAAACTGAAAATGACTTTAGGGCATCTGATTTAGATCCACCTGTGCAAGGTGTTGATCTCATCAGTTGAATTACTTATAAAAAGGTAGCTGTTTCTTTTCTTCTGCAGGTTTTATTTTTTTGGAGCTGCAATGGAGGAGAAGGAGCAGAATCGCATGGTCTCACAAAAGAAGGAAGAAACATCTATTTTTTTAAGATAAAAAAAAAAAATGTTTTCCCGGACCTTGGGCACCAGGTTATTTAAAACAGATGTACACAGAGATAGAAGAGCAAACAATGGCTAATAAGAAGAGTAAAGAGACAAACACTCAAAGCTATGACATGCTTTGCATTGATATAATAAAGGAATAGAGGAGGTCCCATGTTGTCGTTTTTCTGTAATCTGATTAACAGGCAAGTCTCTTTGTTGATTCTACGGATGCTCAGGGAGAAATGTTTAAGCAGATATGTTGAATTTAGCACATTTACAAATGGTAGAGTCTTCCAGAATTATTTAATGTAAGGCACCCCCTAATACGATGACACACACACACACACACACACACACACACATATATATATATATATATATATATATATATATATATATATATATATATATATATATATATATATATATATATATATATATATAAATATATATATATATAGTTGTATAGTGAGTTGCAGTAAGTTTAATAGTAAAGTGAGATTAAATACAAAGTATATTTGTTTTATTTAACATATTTACTTATTGCAAGTTTGAGTAATATTGTGAGTTTGCATTTTATTGTTTTTATTTTGATTTATTATATTTTTTTTCTAACATGCAAAGTTATTAATCCAGGGTGTATTAAAAAATTGTAAACTTGAGAGAAAGTGATATTTTATATTTCTTATGTACTTGAAGTGAATTTCCTAAACATGGAATTAATTTAGGGAATATTGTGATGGACATTAAGTGACCTGATTTAAAGACATTTTGAAATTCACAAGCTGTCGTGAAATACATTTACAATGAACACGGATGACCCTTTTCAATGGGATCCTTCATCCAAAATCTCTCACTATTTACTCCTCGCCCCCATGTTTATTAGCAACTAACAACTTACATTTCACTATACCTTCATATGACGTCAGAAGGCTTGGAATAAGAGTCAAATAAACCACAAATAATTCCTGTAGCTCAAACAGTTTGATTCAATATGGTAAATGGTAAATGGACTGCATTTATATAGCGCTTTCACAGACCCAATGGCCACCAAAGCGCTTTACATATTGCCTCACATTCACTCACTCATTCATTCACCGACGGCGGTGTCAGCCATGCAAGGCGCCATACAGCTCGTCGGGAGCAGCTGGGGTTAGGTGTCTTGCTCATGGACACCTCGACACTTGGTCAGGTGGAACAGGGGATTAAACCACCAACCTTACCAATTTTGGTTCATATGAACTTACAAACCTTCTACAATGCAATGCAAGTCGCTCTGGATAAAAGCATCTGCCAAATGCATCCATGTAAATGTGCGCTTATGTGTAGTTTTGGCCTTTTTGGAGCTTGACAAATGCTTGTATTTTTCGTTGCACAAAAGCAAACAACTCAAGACAAAAGAGTGAGTAAACGATGACAGAACGTTTGGGTTATTTTTGGGTGAACGATCCCTTTAAAGGATTAGTTCACTTCAGAATCCAAACTTCCCGACAACTCCCAATCCCTCGTCCCCCACCAGCCGCGACGCGACACACACTACGAAATCACGCTGAAAGGTCAAGCGTGTTCCGGTTCATAATTGTAAAGTAGATGCATAAATGCACATTTTCTCCTCCAACTTCAAAATCGTCTGACATCGTTTTTTTAACTTTTATGTTATTTTTTTGTAAATGGCGTTTGACTCTTTGCACGTTCGCTCTGTGAACACTGGGTCGGTTCTTCCGCCTACGTCACGCTTGACCTTTCAACGTGATCAAGCAATGTGTGTCGCACCACAGCCACTGCAAGACCAGCACCCGCGGCCAAAAAGTATATAAATATTAGGGATGTCCCGATCAGGGTTTTTTGCCCTCGAGTCCGAGTCCGAGTCATTTGATTTTGAGTATCTACCGATACCGAGTCCCGATCCGATACTTATATAATACATAAAAAAAAGAATAAAGAAGAGAGAAAAAACTGATCCAGGATGTTCCTTATTTTTTATTTAATTCACCTTATTTTAACATTCAACAACTCTGTTAACAAACAGAGCACTTCTGTGAGGTAGCTTGAACAATCAAATAATAAATAACATAAAATCTTCACTTTTGGACTTTAGTGCAACAGTAAATATAGAAAAAGTCTAATATAAAAACAAATAGCACCTCAACTTAAAATACCCGGCAGGCAAAAAATAAAAATGTTTTAAAAGTGTATAAAAAAAATAATGATAATATATATATATACATTAGGGGTGTAACAGTTTGGTTCGGTTCGATACGATACAGCAAAAAGAAAGAAATGCCAGAGAAATTTCCTATTTATTAAAAGAAAAACTATTTTTAAATAAGTTTGAGTTTTTCTACATCTTGAAACTTTCAGGTTTATAAATGGGGTAATCTTTGAAGGATGAACAAATGTTTTGGTAATCACATTAAAAATATCATTTAAATATATATTTATATAATATTTGAGTTTTGAAGTGCAACATTAAATCCTTGTTCATTCATGGCACAATGTTTCTCCTGGTTCCCACGTCAGCGCTGTTTGATCTAATAGGGATCTACGGTTAATAACAGAGAAATTTGAATGCTTCTCACTAGATCTCGCAGCAATGTTATTACTTCAGTGGCGAATTCAAATGTTTTCTTCACTGGATCTCTTAGCACAGTCGCTTGATCTCCGCGCTGCACAGATGTTGCTGGTCCGAACTGATAAACGGTCCGTGAAGCACAATATAATGAGTAGCGCAGTTTCGTTCCGCTTTCATTACGTTTGCACCACATTTGCACACATGTGAAACGATAAACGTGTCTCTCCTCCATCCTTTCGTCAACCTGATGGATAAGGCTCTGAGAAGTCATTTCCAACGTTTGCCTTCTCCACCTTTCTTCCGCTCGTGGAGCTGTGCTTGTAAGTGATTTTGTTTACTGTTTATTGAGAATTTGTGAATTTGTTTATTGTTTATAGTTTTTATTCGTTTTTTTAGGAATACGGAATCTGTTGTGTGCAAGTGAGATGAATAAATGCATGCTCACATTAGTCTGATAAGAACTATAAACATAATGTTCACAGCGCATGTTCACACAACACCTCTGCACTTACTCCCTATTTCTCTCAACATGAGGGCAGGAGAAGTGTCAATCAATAAATGGAAAAACAAAGTAACTTGCGTTACTTATTTGAAAAAGTAACTTAAAGATATTTAAGTTAATTAATAAAGATATTTTGCTGTAAATTTAAAAAGTAATGGGTTACTTTACTAGTTACATAAAAAAAAGTTCTGATTCCGTGTCTCGCGTTACTTGTAATGTCACCCCCAACACTGATTTTAAGAATATTTTACAATGTTACTGTTTGTATTTTTGTTCTGTATATTATTTTTACTGTATTTTTATCAAATAATTGTATCAATGGTGAGCATGAGACATCTTTTAATCTTACAAGCCCCAAACTTTTAAAAAGTATTTTATATACGCCCCTAGCAATGCCGAAATATATAGATAACCATGCTAATAATTTATAATCATTGTGATCAATTAAATGAAATGCTTTTCCCCGAAAGCACACAAATATCTTTTGAATGACATTATATATCTCTGAAGCATGAAAGTTGTGTAAGAGTGTGTATGTGTTTGTTTGCGTGTTTTCTCATCTGTGTTAAAACCTGCCCTGAATCTGTCTCCACTGTTTTTCAGACTGTCAGTCAGCCTCCCCCAGCCCTCACGCGGCACATGGCACTAAACTGTCCTTGTATTGAGCAGCGCTCGACAGAATGTCTCCATTAACAACTTGCCTAATGCACAACAACCCTGATCTTAACCCTGGGCGACAGTAAAGTGCAGCCAACAAACAAACAAGCATGCAAGTTCATAAGTATTACATACTGCAGTCATGTCTCAGAATAGCATGCATACTATAATTTATTTTTATTAATGCACATCTATTTTTCGAAAAAAAATAAAGTCTCACCAGAGCGAAGAAAGACATGCCCTGAAAAAATTTTTACTTTTTTCTCATCCACTTTGTGTAATTACATTACATCGTTATTCAATTTAATAAGTCTAATGGATAATTAAACTGTCCCTTCTCTGTTCATGCCACAGGCAGAGATTTGTGTAGCCTTAAGACAACTGTAACCCTTGAACTCCCTTAAATGTTTTTCTAAGAATTCAGATTCATCCAGATTTTGCTGTATAGATAATACAAGCAGACATTTCTTTTAAGTACATGTCTTCATCCAAAAAAAAAAAAAAGAAAAAAAGCACATAGCAAAATCTAATTGTCAGAAATTGAATAGCAGTTATAGCTGAGAAGTTCAGGAACCTTGCTCTCATATCACTTCCACTGTCTTGCCTCCCAGCCCAAACTGGCAGAGGTGTGAATTGAGGCATAAAGACATCAAATAAAAATGGAAACAAGCATTTGAATCATATTCATCAGTTGAACATATTAGATGCTGATTATTAGATGCAGATATTGTCATTGGACCCATTTAAAAATGGCCACAGTCATTGATTCCCCGAATATTCCAGGTTCAATAGAAGTTAAGCTCTATTGACAACATATGTGGCACATTGTCGATCACCACAGAAAGTAATTTCGACTTGTCCTTCGGTTTTATTAAAAAGAGCAAAAGCTTGTAACTCCCAAATGGCCGTCTTGATTTTTAGATTTGTGGGCAGCGTCCAAAATCACATTTGCATACTCTCTGAGTAAGTACTACTTTTGAAAATGTAAATAATGCACAACCATTCCAAAAAAATGTATGTTCGTGTTGTAGTTGTCAGTGTCAAGTGCGTCGCTTCACTGCAATTCACAACTTCCTCTCCTGTGGCCTCATGGGATAGTAAAGTGTCAGATGTGTATTTCAGACTCTCGCCAGAAGTAGAAGTTAATCCAGATATATTTTGCATTCTGTTTTATGAATACCATGAATTTGGACATATAGTTTTTCGCCAACCATAAAGAAGGGAATTCGGATGCAGCCATAGTCTTCCTTTGGTAAAGTCCACAACTCACCTGACTATGATTTATGATTTCTCATTTTTGGTTTCAGAAAGGTCCGAATGCTTTAACAAAAATACGAACTTCACATTTCTGCTTTAAAACCCTTAAACTATAGCCGTGTTTAATTCTATTTTAAAGCCACCTTTTTTTGCTGTTAATAGTTCCCAGATGCAACTTTCGGAACTGGCCCCGGAGTCGGTCATAATCCTGTTTTTCTGTGGCCATTGACATTATGCCATAAAATTTTGAGAGCTTAACTTGTATTGAAACCAGAATATTCTTAAAATGAATGTAATGAGATAGATGGTAAAATCACAGAATGAATCAACAGTTGAATGAGCCAGTGTGACTTCATTGCGGATTTGTTTTCTTAAAAATATGTGTTCACGTGTTTGTATTGAACCACCTGAATGTGAGATTAGCATGACAAAACAAGAGCTGTCAAATTCACATACATTGTGTATCATTGTGAGGAATTGTACAGCTTGGAATCGCCCCCACACAAATCCCAAGTTCAATTCACTCCTGTTCCCGACTTAACCGCATTACATCAGATTAACTACATATCTGATGCAATCCGAAATTCTACTTGCTTTTGCCAAGCGATGCTTTTCTAAACAGTATCATCGCTACTCTCTATAGAAGTAATACCTCAACAGAGGTTAATTCGGGATGAATCCACTTTTGGAGTGGATCCTTTTGGCAGAATAACCGCACACTAGTCCTTTAAAGCTGCTGGAAGGATTTTGAATCAGGACGATTGAAGCAATGGTGGTTGCTGTTCTTTAATCAATATAAATAAGTAACCAAAATAGAGCCCTTTTGTGGTTAAAGTTAGGCGCACTTTCCAGAAGTTTGTGTGGTCTCCAGTGGACCAGCTGTGGGAACACCTGGCCTGATAGTACATCACCATTTGCAATGCCATAGAGTCTCTCACAAAGCAAATGACAGATTCAAGATGATAGTTATTATGGCTTTCAACAATTCGGTGACAGCTACCTTTCCTATGATTACCAGCTTCTTGCGCAGTATCCCACTTATCCCCCACTGTCCATATTTCTGCTCTGCCTACGATGAGTGAATCATTCTCAAATGTGGAGAACAAGACTTTTACACAAAAAAATGTAATCTTACACACTTCACTTTGGTTAAGCGCAAAGAATATAGCCTACCAAAAGATTTTTAAGCATTAAAATGTGCAGGTCCAGTGAGACCCCTGAATTAAGATGTACAAGATTCAAGCCAAGAATACGTCATTATACTTTTAAGTATATCTCCATCAACAAGCAGGCCAAATATACTTTACTGTCAGTATAAGTCAAGTATACTTAAGTGTAATTTGAAGTATATTTCTGAGAAGTACATAAAGTATATTTCTGAGAAGTACATAAAAAGTAGACTGAAAGTATAATTCTTATTTTTTTTAGTTTAAAAGAAGTATACTAATAGCACACTTGAATAAACTTCTTTTCCGTAAGGGTATACATCTGCACTGGCTTGTTTCCAGGTGTCTGGCCCCTGCTGACCTCTCTTATGGAGGCCCCTGACAGTCTGAGACCTAGTGGCATGCAGTGACTCCATTGTACGAGGCCATAATCTGGATATAGGCATAATAGCAGTTTGGAGTTTCAATTAAATAATGGCATGAAAATCTCTTTCCAAGACCACAGTTCTCAAACTGGAGAACATTGTGAGTAGCGCATGCGTCTTGTTTGCGAGTTGTAAATTGTCCCCCCTAGGAAGTATTAACTGAGATTAACCACTGTTTGCATAGCTGAGGATCATTGTGATTAAAATGCAGTGTAATTGTGCATTTGACTTGCGTTTAGTGTCCTTCTTGCTATCTAAGAAATAAAGCCTATTTTATCATCTTTCTACCAAGAAATAGCTTAAACCAGATACATAGCTGGTGTCACAGCCTGGCCAAGCTGGTTAGCCTGCTCTGTTTTACTGGTTTTGTAAAGATGTTGTGTTCTTGTCAGCTGGTTGGGCTGAGAGATTTCAGGCTGGATTAAGTTTGTGATTGTTATTGCTGTTATTTTTCCCTGAAGGAATAATAGCTTTTGGCAACTAATTTAAGGAACTAGTGTAGTATTGGACTTGTTTATTTTATTTTGTTTTATTTTATTTTATATGTGTAGCCCGGTGAGCCTAACGATACTAAATTACTGTTTGAAAGTAATATTTACATTATAATGTGTGTATTTTATTTATTCTGTGCCTTTACAGTGTTTTCATGTGTATGTATATAGTTATATATTTATATATAATATTATTTAATGTTTAATGTCTTATTTATGGACTCACGCAATTGACAAAAGGAGGGGCGTGGCTGAGATAGAGAGGAGAAAGGAGAAACGAGTCAGAGAAAAAGAACATTGTAGAGGCTGAATAAAAGGATTTTCACACGATAATCCCTTATATACAGAGTGAGTCCGTCATTAGTATTTGTATTTTGTAGTATAAGAACTTTATTTATCAGTTATTGGTGATATTCGTTATGGATTTCACTCAGCACGTTTATCCATGCTCCATTACTCCACGAGCGACGAGCCGGATCACATTCATCGGAGGGGAGGCAAACCAGATAGCGCTCCGGGTGACCAGAAAACCCGGTGTTCCTCAGTTCCCCAGTTCCCCAGTTCCTCATGGGGCACCATTTAGCATCCGTGTCCAGACCTCTGGAACCTCCATGTGTGGTCTTTGGATGGGATGCGGTGGTGGACACTCACTCAAACTAGCCCGCTCTACTAGGCTAGCTTATGCTTTGAAGGGCAGTCTGTTCATTGAATGGTGTTCTTCCCACCAAGGAGATCTACAATCTCCGAGTGGAGCCGGTTTCTTTCAGTGTGTTGGGTACAAACAGGTAATATGCGGGAAGTCTGGCTCAGTGTCTTGCTTGCATTCCTCTCCCATGGGATACGAGCGCCTATTTGCTCTCCTGGTGAGTTCTCCACTGGTGAACCTTAGATGAATTCATCCAGCATCCTTCGGCAGTCAGACGCGGCGGAGGTGTCCTACGCCAGGCCTAGTACTTGTGTCATTCCCGGTCAGTCAGCCCCTGCACTGGTCAAGATGCCCTATATGTTGTGATCCCCTCTTTTGGCAATCCCATATGTGTATTCCTCCACAGTTTCCCTGTTGGTAACCCTTTCCCTGGGCAGATTCCACTCTGTCTTAGCTTACGGCTTCATAAAGATAAAACAAACCTGTGTTAACTTCTTTTCATAATCACAAGCTGATTTTTTTTTTTTTAATAGAAAGCTAGGAATGTAATAACTTGCATATAAACACAAACAAAAGATCTATTTGTGTTTGTTACTTTTGTGCAAGAAGCAAAAACCGCCCCTCAAAAGCTTAAAATGTATTCTCCATGTGTCATAGAGTCAGATCATCCAGTGTGGTTTGATCTTCCAAAAAATGCCAAAGCAATATTGGAGTGTGAAGCAAGGTCATCATAACACATGAAAGGAAAGACGGAACAGTATGTTACAGCATATGTTGTTTCTGCATCTTCATTGTTTCTCTCCTTTAACTTACCCAAAAAATATGATTCTGAATTTGGCCTCAAGGATGTCTTTTTATGAAGTGTACTTTGATAAAGATTTTGAAAAGAGTGTGTTTTCTCTGTAGCACAGTGTGGGAGTGTAGCAGTGATGTGATATTTTGATGTGGTAGGGAAGGGTACAGTGTCATCTGCCTTTTGGGCTCTCATTGTATGCCTTTATGTGTTGTTAATTCTTAGCCTTATACAAACAAATTTGTATACATTATGTAATATTGCAGAGAGATTTTCTTTCCCTTTAAGGCATGACTGAATCTATTGTATTTTAGAGCATAACAGCCCTTAAAACAGCATTATCAGGTGCAAAAAAAAAAGGTATTGGCAGTGCATATTGTTAAACTGTGAACATTTGGGATGTTCTGAACCCACACAAAATAAATAAGCAAAATACAACAGAAGAGCTGAAGACTGAAGACTCTGGCTGCAGTCTCATCCCCAATGACTCCTTAAACCTGTTAGGCTGAAAGTACACATTAAGTTTTTTATCGATGGCTCAAACAGGACCAATTAAAAGCATTTAAATGTTTGAATCCATTTATATTGCTTGCTAATGCAGACATGCTAGTTTCTGCAAAGGTGTCTTTAAAGAAATTGTTCACTCAAAAAATGTCAATTTCATCTATATTTACTATTACTATTATTATTATTAATTTTTATGAATATTCACATACATTTTACACAGATTTTTTTTATTACAAAAATAACCTTTAAATCTTGTCAATATATTCATCATATTCATTTCAATCAGACTAAACTGGCTTTCTTTTTCAACAGAATCATCTGTGTTTTATGGAAAGAGTGTATTCACAAGGAAAGAGTGTGTTCTTCTGACTAGCTCGTAACTTCAGAAGTTCACTTCTAAGCAGATCAATTTGAGCAGATGTAAGTTGTAATAGTACATTTATTTGTGTATACAATGTATTGTAAAAGTTTGGGGTCAGTAAGATTTTCTTAACATAAATGAATACTTTTATTCAGCAAGGATTAATTAAAAAGGTTAAAAATGACAGTAAATAAATAAATGGTGTTCTTTTTAACTTTCTATCCATCAAATAAATGGATATAGGATCATGTGTCACTGAAGACGCTGAAAATTCAGCTTTACCATCACAGTAGTAAACTCTGGACCGAAATAACCGAGTCGCCGAAGAGACCAAAAGGATTGATAGGAGCATAAAGAAAGAAAGCTGGATCCCTCGGGAAAGGGAGGAGAAAAGATCCTCGGACCCGTCTCCACCCCCGTAAAGAGATCCATTTGCGATCCCCAGGAATGCATTCTACGTGCTGCCTCGGCAGACGCGAGTTCTGCACCCTGAGAACCGCGAACCTGAACACTTTCCTCGAAAAGTCACAGGCGGGAGCGGAGCATGCGATGCGAAAGCTTCTCACAATGTTGGCAATTAGCCCCCTCGAAGGCTGATACCGCATGCTCTACTCCCAAACACATCACACAAAGCTCGTGTGTGTCCCCACTCATTAAATAACGCGAGCAGGGAGAAACACAGAGTCTGTGCAATTGTTTCACCATAGTGTTTATATATATATCAGACAGACAGAAAACGTCTCAGGTTACGACTGTAACCATAGTTCCCTGAGAAAGAGAACAAGACGATGCGTCAATGACGCTTTGGGAACGCCCCCAGCGTGAATGCGTCTGAAGCATCTATGTCAACTAGTCCAATGGAAAGAATGAGTGTCACGGGCGGGTGACGTCATGACCAGGAAGGGATAAAAGCACATCCGGTGCAAACCGGCATTAGCTTCGAAAAATTGCCGAAGCAAGCCGATCACAGGGATGCAGGAAGTATGGCAGGGTGACGCATCGTCTCGTTCCCTTTCTCAGGGAACTTTGGTTACAGTCGTAACCTGAGACGGTCCCTTTCGAGGGAACTCGCGATGCGTCAATGACGCTTTGGGAACGAGAATACTCAAAACGCCAGACTTTCAAATGCCTGAGTGTCAGCCTGTTGTCACGCTGCACCAAGCACCTGGGACCCTGGGGCAGCATCCAGGTCCAAGCTGTAAAACCTCACGAATGTGAGCGGTAAGGCCAAGCCCGCCGCATCAGAAACGTCTGGAGGGAACTCCAGATAATAAAGCTTAGAAGCCATACTCCTGGTGGAATGAGCCCTGACCACCAAATGGTTGGCCAGAGGACTCACAAGCAAGAAGAATAGTCACAACTATCTATTGCTCAATAGGTTGGATTTTCCCGAAGAGAAGTCCAATGAACATAAGTGTCCAGTGCTCGCACTGGGCACAAGAGGTTCAGCTTTTCCTGGTCCGAAAAACGGGGGAGGACAGAAACCTGCAGCACAATAGGCCTCGGAATAATGGTAGGCACCTTAGGAACATATCTATGTTTGGGGTAAGATTGCCTTGGCCATCCCCGGTGCACTCAAGGCAGGTGGGGACCGAAAGGGCCTGAAGGTCTCGACTCTTAGAGGGACGAAATAGCTAGCAGAAAAAGGTCTTAAAAGAAAGGAACTTCTCTGAGACCAAATCTAAGGGCTCGAAGGGAGCCCCAGATAGGCCTTCTAGAACTATTGCAAGGTCCCAAGCCGGCACCTTAGTGCAAGTTGCAGGCCTCAGCCTCAAAGTGCCACGAAGGAAACGAGTGATCAGGGGGTCTCAACCCAAAAATTTACTACCCACCAGGGAGTGGAAAGCCGCAATGGCCGCCACATATACCTTAAGCGTGGAAGGACATAGACCTGATACAAAGCGTTCTTGCAGAAACTCGAATACTGTGTTTACTGAACAGTTAACCGGATCCCACTGACGCTGGTACCACCAAGAAGTGAAACAATCTCGAAATAGTGAATATAGTTTCCTCGTAGCGGGAGCTCTGGAGCTTAGAATGGTCTCAACAACCTCAGTTGAGAGACCACTCTCTATGAGTTGGGCCCCCTCAGAGGCCAAACCCACAGTTTCCAAATCTCCTGCCGGGGGTGCAATATTGCATCCCCTGCCTGAGACAGAAGGTCTCTCCTGATCGGGACCTCCAAGGGAGGGCCGTCGAGGAGAAAAATTAGGTCCGCAAACCAAATTCGGCTCAGCCAGGGTGGTGCTACTAGCAATAGGCTTATTCCATCCTGGCGGATTCACTCCAGAACTCCTGGGAGCAGAGCAACAGGGGAAATGCGTACAGACGTAGCCTCGGATACGTCTGCACCATAGCATCCAGCCCCGAGGGGGCTGGTTGAGTGAGGGATAACCAGAGTGTACAGTGCGTCGTATGCTGAGACGAGAACAGATCCACTTTGCCTGGCCGTATAACTCCCATATTTGCTCCACCGCCACGGGGTGGAGTCCCCTGGCCTCAGCCCCTGCCTCGACAGGGTGTCTGCTCCAAAATTCTGGCCCCCTGGAATATACACTGCCCTCAGACAGCGTAATTTCCTGAGGGACCAAAATAAGAGGCCATCAACGTGTTGTCTGTGGGACAAGAACCAGATTTTCCTCCATATAACCAAGGCACGGGGATACTGCCGCGTGATCTTGATCGTACGGAGTGGGTTTCCCCTCAGGGAGAACCCTCTGGTCCTGAGCCACCACTGTACCAGAGCAACACATGATGGCCTTTCAGGTCTGGGAGGAGATGTCTCAACGCATTGAAGACGACCATCATCCCTAGGCAATTCACGTGCCAAGAGAGATGATGACTCCTCCACAGACCCTGAACCGAGCGGCCTTCCATTACCGCTCCCCAGCCGGTGAGGGAAGCATCTGTCGAGATCGCAACTCGATGGCAAAGAGCTCCCAACACCGGACCCTGGGTTAAGAACCAGTGTTTCCTCCATATAACCAAGGCGCGGAGACACCGCCGCGTGATCTTGATTATACGAAGTGGGTTTCCCCTCGGGGAGAACCCTCTGGTCCTGAGCCACCACTGCAAAGGTCTCATGTACAGCAGGCCAAAAGGAATCCCGTTGGACACCGCTGCCAAAAGACCCAACAGTCTCTCGAACTATTTTACAGTGCGTGACTGGCCTAGCCTCAGCTCTTTTGTGGCTGTCAGGATAGCAGCTACACGAACGGGCGACAGAGTGGTCACTGAATCCCATACCACACTAAGGAAAGTGGTTCTCTGTACTGGAGAAAGCACACTCTTCTTGGCATTGAGCCTCAACCCCAACATCTGCATGTGAGCGAGAACGACACCTCGGTGCCGAACCGCCAACTGCTCTGATTCCGCTAGAATCAGCCAGTCATCTATGCAATTCAGAATGCGTATGCACTGCAGCCTGGCCGGGCCAGAGCTGCATCTACGTGCTTCGTGAACGTGCGGGGTGATAGAGCTAGACCGAAAGGAAGTGCCTGATAATGGTGTTCTTTGCCCCAAAGAAAACCTCAGGAACCTCCTGTGCTGAGGGAGGATGGAGATATGGAAGTATTTTAGATCTATCGTGACAAACCAGTCCTCGGATCTGATTTGAGTCATGATCTGTTTGACTGTCAGCATCTGCACCAAACACTCAAACAGACGAAGATCTAGTATGTGACACAGCTCTCCATCCTTTTTTGGAACAATGAGATAACGACTGTAAAGACCCGACGCAATGTCGGGTGAGTACACCTGCTCTATAGCTTTTTTGGCTAACAGGGCCTTTACCTCTTGCTCCATTACCATAGCCTGCTCGGAATGCACTAACGTGAGCAACACCCCGTTGTAGCCTAGAGGACGAGAACCAAATCTGCCTCTTACTACTAACTGCAGGACCCATAGAGATATATTTGGCAGTAGCTTCCACGCTGCCCGAAAATCTACCAAGGGAACCAGCCCCTCGAGGCTGGCCTCTGGTGTAATCAAGACAGCCAGTTCGGGGACCTGAAGCATACTGTGCAGGAACCACCCGAACTGACTGTTTTCGAACCCCCCTCAGAGGGCGCAAGTCCGACGCAATGTCGAGTTGACGCTGCGCCAGAAGCTCGCTTGGAGACCGCTGCGCCCCGAGCACCAAGGGTGGCGGGGTTGGCAGAACGGTCCCCTGAGGGCACCAAGATGGAAAGGGCACCATATAATGAGGTGCACACCGTTCCACCCCGGTTGGGGCTGCCCTCACCGCTCTGACGCCGGTGGCGCCAGACCTTTTCCTTTGAGCCGAAGCCTTCTCAGCATGAAGAACGGTCCTCGGATCCGGCTTCTGCTTTGAAGGCTTTGGCTGCTGTGTTGTGTATGAGAAACTAGACGGCTGGAGCTGCTCACGCCCAGCAGCCCCAGGGGGTTGGACATAGCGAGCGAGAGATTATATTGTATCTTTCTCCATGATTCCCATCAAATAGAGCCAGAGGTGTCTCTCAGAGACCACAAGGGCTGCTCCATCCCTGAGAGATAAATCTGTGGCCCGACGAAGTTCTCAAACCTCAAACCGCGGCGCGGGTTTCCGAGACCGGAGAGAGAGCAATGGATCCCTCGGGAAAGGGAGGAGAAAAGATCCTCGGACCCGTCTCCACCCCCGTAAAGAGATCCATTTGCGATCCCCAGGAATGCATTCTCCGCGCTGCCTCGGCAACGCGGGTCCTGCAGCCTTAGAACCGCGAACCTGAACACTTTCCTCGAAAAGTGACAGGCGGGAGCGGAGCATGCGAAGCGAGAGCTTCTCACAATGTTGGCAATCAGCCCCCTCGAAGGCTGATACCGCATGCTCTACTCCCAAACACATCACACAAAGCTCGTGTGTGTCCCTGCTCGTTAAATAGCGCAAGCAGGGAGAACACAGAGTTTGTGCAATTGTTTAGTTTCCATAGTGTGTTAAATATATATATCAGACAGACAACAGTAAATATAACAGACAGTATGACACAGATCGCTTGCTGAGGCAACAGAAGCTAATGCCGGTTTGCACCGGATGTGCTTTTATCCCTTCCTGGTCATGACGTCACCCGCCCGTGATGCTCATTCTTTCCATTGGACTAGTTGACATAGATGCTTCAGACGCATTCACGCTGGGGGCGTTCCCAAAGCGTCATTGACGCATCGTCTTGTTCCCTCGAAAGGGAACTGTAAATATAACAGCCAGATTGACACAGATCGCTTGCTGTGGCAACAGAAGCTAATGCCGGTTTGCACCGGATGCAGTTTATCTCTTCCTGGTCATGACGTCACCCGCCCGTGATGCTCATTCTTTCCATTGGACTAGTTGAGATGCTTCAGACACATTCACGCTGGAGGCGTTCCCAAAGCGTCATCGACGCATCGCGAGTTCCCTCGAAAGGGAACTATTTGTCAATGTCTTCTACTGGAGGCAGACATATGCAAATCTATTTTCCTCTGTGATGTCACAGATCCCCCTATATCAAAATGAGCCGTTTTTGGAGCTTGATTAACCCTTGTGCCTCATTTAAAAAAAAGTTACACACAGCTCCATAGTATAGAGGACAAAAATGTCCACGTCAAAAAACTGTCATAAAAATTTTAAGCTTGGGAGCACAGACCTAAGTTTGGTATCATTTTGAAGAAGACCCTTGGCAGATTATTGCTGAAGTGAAAAAAAAAAAAAAATAACTCAATCAAAAAAAAAAAGTTATATAGGTTTGAGTTTATGAAAATTATTTATGAACATTATTTTATATAAAATATATATTTTATAAAACAAGTTGAACTCAAAAACAGCTAGAAAATCAAAGCCATTAATATAAATAAGTTGTGTTCCAAATTTGAGGTTGATATCTCAAAAAAATGCAAAACTCACACAGTGATTGGATTTTAAATTTGCAGTTGAGTTTTTCCTCTCTCAATATTAAAAACACACACATGTATATCTTTTATAACACACATACCAACCACACTCTGACATCCATACCAACACACCCACACAAATATTGTTGCATAATTTATCCAATTGGCTCTGTAATATGCCGAAGCAGAAAACAGGAATAAAGCGAGAATTTGCTTTATAGACCAAACCTGAAAAAATGGCACCATCTGATAAAAAATAGTAAAAATTTAAATTTTGAAGCCTTGCCAACAGAATGAAAGCCCCTTAACAAAGATTTCATCATTTTATAGTTAAATGGCCATGGGATTTTAAAAAAAATCCCTTTTAATGGGTTTCAATGGGGCCATTTTTGTCCAAAAGGCGCTGAGTATTTTGTGTGCCTAGTGCAAAAAAGATTTTTTTAAGGAAAGAGCGGTGAAATAGTAAAATTACAATAAAAATACACACCTGTGCCAAATTTTATGCAGTTAGCATTAACACAGGCAAAGTGATCAGAAAAACAAAACTGAAAAATACCTAGTGATGTTACGTCTGACGTCTGAAGCTTGCTTCAAACTCGAACGGTCCTTGCAATGAACCACTGCTTCGGAGCTTGTATCATTACGTCACTAGTCACGTGAAAATGACGTCTGAAGCAAACACACTGGTTCACTCCTGTAGTGAACCACCTGACTGCTTTGACAGCCCAATCCAGTGTTGACAGATTTGAAACCTGGCGGCTGTATTTCTTATAAAAGTGAAGCCAAACCATTGCAACACCGTGGGTTGTAGTAGTCGGTGTTTGGATTGGCGTTATTGTTGAGGAGAGTGGATTGAGTTTATTTCAGTATTGTGATGGACCCGAGAAAGAGAAGTCGTTCCCAAGTTTGGGAACACTTTAAACTTATTTCCCCGGATAAGGTTAGTTCTTTGACAGTTCTGCATACAAATATTTTTACATATGTAGTGAATGATATGGAGAAAGACAGAAACTTCAAAAACCCTATGCTACATTACAAGTACAACCAGTTACACAAGCACATCCTTTTCAACATACAAAAATATCAGTCCCACCAGTTAACAAGTTATAGAGTTCTGCTTCCCGCAGATAAACAAGATAAAGCTTTCACACATGATACTGCTAAAAAAAACTATAGAAACCATTACAGAAATTATATTGAATTAACCATTACATTTTCAAACTTCATGGGAATTTTATTGGTTGTAATGGGAATTATAGTGGTCTCTGTGGGTCTCTACTGATATGTGTTGGGTTCTATTGGTGGGGGCATTAAATCCTGATGGAATATGTCCCAAACACACTACAAAAAATAATTCTGTAGTGGTTTAAATGGTAAAAGCCAATGGTTCCTATTGGTATTTTAATAGAAACCATTAGAATTTCTGTGGTTCCAACTTTTTTTAAGCTGGTCTGATCTTCTGTCCTTGTCTAAAGAAATAATTACACAAACACACATCATGCTTAATGTTTTATTATCAAGGTGAACACATGAAATTAATCAGTATCTGTAAAATTCACCTACATAAATGAGTTTCACAGCACTAACACTGTTTCAGCTTTGATCGCCTCGGTAAACACGTAATAAACGGGGCGTTAACATATACGCCTACTTGCATTTTACTGTCAGCTTTGTTGCATTACATTTACTTCACCAGGAGATGGTGCTGCAATTTCTATCTGAATGAAGCTTCGAGTAATGAACCATTTTCAACACAATTGTATCAGAAAGCAATAATGCTTCGAAACGCTTCATTTGGCCATCACTAGGAATACCCTGCGTTCGGGCCAATTACCAAGATCAGAGCCCTCTCCCCGGACAGCACGCCAAATACGTTTACCCATTTAATCTATCCGACTGATTTGTAAGTGTGAACTCGTGAAATTTCTTTCAAAAAACATTTAAATATTACTGACCCCAAACTTTTGAACGGTAGTGTATGTGATTAATCTTATATGTATAGAGGACTTTGATTGTGTTAATTAACACTTCCGTTTACTGATGGTTTAATTCATTGTTCAGCGTCAGCTCATGCAGCTTAAGCGGTTTAGTCCTTTACATAATTGATTATGATTGATTGGATTATTTGAAATCATTCTTTTTTTGGTCATGTTTGTAATTTTTGTTATATTTTCATGAACAGAATGTTTTTATTAAACTCTTTTAATTATTATCATGATTCATCTCGAAGCATCAAAAATACTCAAATACGCTGATTTCACGCAGCCGCCATTTTGAAATCGAAAGCGATCGAGGCTCCGGTAGGAAGTACAGATAGACAACAATGCCTTGGACTACCAACCGGAAGCTGCTGCCGCGATTTACACTATTGTGTTAATATCCAATATAGGATATGCAGAGTTTCCGCTAGAAAAAAATGGTGCCGGTCAAAGTGACCGGCAGAGGTTCGTTTAACGCACATTTTGATGATATGCCGGTCAAATATCGCCTCTTAATTAGTCAAGTTGAGGAAAACTGGAGGCAGGCTATGTAACTTAAAAAATGACATAATCAGGCCATATAGAATCCAACATGTTATTAGTAGCCTAACTTTCAAATAGACGGAAAAAAACATGAACGTTCGATTGGCGTCAATCAACACCAATTGTTTTTTTTACTATGGTTTCACACACATTCACTTTTTGAAACATTGAGGCACGGATGTACCTAATACAAATAAATAAAACATCTCCAGTTAACTAGCAGATCATTCATTTAGTTCGCTATTAAATAAGAGATCTAGCGCTAAAATCAGTTGTTTTTGAAATCAAGCTGAGCGCTCGTGTCCACTGCTATCAGTGTCATGGACGACGCGCTGCGTGAGTTGCGCAATCTTCACTCGGATGCGCGTTTCAATCTATTGCTGTTGCGGAGCAAGCACAGGCGAAGCACAGGCGAAGCACAGGCGAAGCACAGCTACTTGGGCGCAGAGATATCACGCAACACCTGAAATAAAGCTTGCCACAAAGAACCGGCGAAAGTAATGATTATGCATGAAACATTTGAATTGTTGTGCCTGTGCTTCCAAACATGCATTTGCCTACCTATCTAAATGTAGGGGAGACCGTGAATAACCCCAATTTAAAAAAATGGTGAAGTGTTCCTTTAAGGCTAGCCTGCCTGGGCCTGGCCATATTTGAAACGTCTCACTCAATCGTTCGTTGTTTAGGTCTATATTACAGCCGTTCTAGGCGTGCGCTTTATTTGAAATGCAGCATGCGATGTTGTTTAATAACTTTCAAACGGTAGAGCCTGTTCCTTTATAACATAGGTAGCCAAAGGTCGGTGTATTTTTGCTTTATACATTTTAGGGTTATTCTCAAATTCATATTGTGTTAGGGGGGCGGGATTATTACGCAATTTTAATCTGACAATTTGACCGGAGAGATTTAATTTTGTCGGACATTTCATTTTTTTCCCGGCCAATGTCCGGTAATTACCGGACAACGGAAACCCTAAAGATATGTACATGGTTTGCTCCTGCTTCTTTTTTTACGTTCTGAATTATATATAAAAAGAATAATTTTATTTATAAATGATTTTCACTGTATATAGTCTAAAGAATGAAAGAAATGTATGTATATTTTTAGAATAACTAATTTCTACATTAAACACAACAATACGCCATCGCATTCGCGACTCTCCTATGATTAAAGGCGACACTTCCGGTTATCTTTCCACCGGAGCCATTTCAAAATGGCGGCTGCGTGAAATCAGCGTATTACTCATGCACTATGTCCAAAGTCTTTCGAACTCTTTTGAAGTCCTAGTCTCAAATCAAATATGGTGTGTATGGCATTGGTCCAAATGGTGAGTAAATCAAGTTGAATTTTTAAAAAAAATTGAGTAACATATTCCTTTAAGATTGCAAACTGACAGAAGAAATCAAGAAAATAACCTTTAATGTTCAATAACCTGAAAGACTCAAGCCGGAACTCATCTGTAAAATGGACCTGTGTTATTCATTCTGCCCATGACGATTGAAGTTGGCTCACTAAGCAGAAATAAGGGGTTCATTTATAAATTATATTACTTTTTATTCAATTTCATGGTTGACATTGAGCAGTTATAGATGAGTTACTGGCTGCGCTTCTCTCGCTCTCTGCAGTTGCAGTGGCAACATGTCACGAAAATCACCTTTGTCCACTCATCTTCAATTTAGAACACAGGCATTGGAAATTGATTCTTTTTAAAAAGTAGCCTATGACTCGCATTTTTATTCTGGCCATTGGAGGAAGAAGAGGCCGTCACGTTCTCTCTCTCTCCGATTAAGTGAATCCCAGTTTCAGTGCAACGTGAAATTAATCACACCAATGTTGTGTACGTTGTAAAGATGCCGAAGAAATGGCTGTGCGAAACGAAGTGTCCACAAAATGAGTTCTGACATCTGAGGATATATTTAGTCTCAGTCGGCCCTACATGATTTTTTGTTTCTCTGTGCTTTTCTCAGATCCGAACGTGGCAGGAAATGGATTCAGAGCTGCTTGTGACCGATCAGAAATGAGTAAGAAACAGTTTGCTTAAGGTAAACCTACACAGTCATATGTTTGGAACAATTATGATTTTTAATGTTTTTGAAAGAACACTCTTATGCTCACTGAGCATAAGTTCATTTGATCAAAAATACAGTAAAAGCTGCAATATTGTGGAATATTATTATAATTTAAAATAATCATAGAAAGGACCATGTGACTCTGAAGACATCACTGTTTGTACGCTTTCAACAACAGCCATAAGACACGTCTTTTAAAAACATAAAAAATATTCTATGTAAATATTCTAAACTTTTGACCAGTAGTGTATTAAATAAGTCAAAGTCAAAAATTTTAGATATAAAGTCACATTTAAAAGAAACTAAGTCACAGTTGAAATATAAAGACACAGTTGAGTGTTTCTCATGCTGTTCTCATACATTTGAATGAACAGAGAGGCAGAACAGTCTTATTTCATCTATTTCTCACTGAAACTGTTTGTGAACATGTAACAGCCCTGAAGGGACAAAAACAGAATCACACACATTGACATAGTAAAGTTACTCCATGAATTACATTATAATTCACTCTATTACACTATTGTTGGTTACACTTAATTTCAGTAGTCCACTTTAGACATTCTACTACTTTGCAACTACATGTCATCTAACTCTCATTTATTTGCACCTACATGTCAACTAACTCTCATTAGAGTATTAGTAGACTGTTAGGTTAGGATCAGGGTTAGTACAATAAGTTGACATGTATTTGCAAAGTTACTTATAATCAGTAGAATGTCTAGACTCTAGACTATCATAATAACGTGTTCGCAGATATTAAGCAGACATTCTTAATCTAATGAGTTAGTTGACATGTACTTGCAAAGTTACTTATAGTAGAATGTCTAAAGTGAACTATCAAAATCAAGTGTCACCCAATTGTTTATGTCCCTGACGTGCTCCTGTTCTTATTTAGAGCTTCACATGTCAGAAAATGACACATAATCTGTCAGCCCTCAGTAGATGTGACAGACCTCACAGAAGAGAGTGGGATTCCAGATGAAACAGTCAGAAGGTGTGACAAGAATAACAAAAAAAAAGTCCAGATGGCACGCTGATTATTTTCAAGTGCATTGATTAGTTTTGATGAAAAACAAGCTGACATTTAAGCAGTTTTAACCATTAAATCAAAGTGGACGTCATTGTTCTCTTGTCCATTCGTCACACTCGGGTCCATGTGGTAGTAACGAGCCTGACACTCTTGGTCACTATTAAAGAAATAGTGCCCCCAAAAATGGAAATTTTGTCATCTCACCCTCATGTCATTCCAAACCTGTATAACTTGTTGTCTGTCGAGCACAAAAGATATTTTGAGAAATGACTCAATAATGCCAGCCTGTGGTCTTCTGAACAACTACTTTGACCCTCAAAAGTGAAGCCAAAGTGTCTCGATCGCCCCCCGGTGGCTGGTCCCAGTATAGGTCATAAATCCCGCCTCCAATGGAAACTAAACAATCTAATTACACTTCAAATACATTTTTTCCAAAGACGTTTTCTGTCATTTTAGGTAGTTTTTTTATACTGATGTAAATTTAAGTGTTTAGTTTTTTTTTAAATAAGTTTGTTCTTTGATGCTATAAAAACGGGAATGTGACGTCATGATTGACAGCTGTGATTGACAGCTTCTCTAAATGAAGTAGTCACTGAGGCACCACGGACTTTTTTGGAGATTTTCGGGAGGACATTGGAGCTTCAGCTTTAATTTCTACATGTCCATAACTGTTTATTTCACACTGACATAATTAGTTGTTCTGCAGTAAACTGTACTAACGGTTTCTGTGAGAGTGAGAGGGCGGGACCTTGATATCGCGGCTTTACTTCCTGCTCTCTACAGCGCAGACTCGGGTCCCGCGTTCAGCGCCATATTAGGATTTTGGTTTTCACCAATGGAAGAGAGTGAAGGGGCATTGTCCATCTTTTTTAACAGTCTATGGTCACAACAGACTGAGCCATCTGATCAATCAGAGCAGAGTAGGCTCTCGTAAAGGCGGGGTTTAGAGAGAACAAATTTTTTATCGAACTATTTCAGACACTGTGATGCTGCAATGTATATTATGAAAAAATCTATGTGTTTTTTGTCCTTGAAATGATGTAAACATATTGTTGGAGACCCTTAAAAACTAAATTAGGAACATTTAAAATTGCACAATAGGGGCACTTTAAACAATATTTTCCCTGAAAGTTTGAGTTCGAATATTTGTAAGAGCATGATTATAAACACAATGAGGACGTAAAAGCAAACTAGTGAGTAGATTAGTTTACCTGTTCGGCTTGATGAAGTTACTGATGTATTTTATTTCGTAGAATAAACATTAAAATATATTGAGCTTGTATTAACCACAGAATTTAACCAAAAACCTATTAAAAAAAACTCGAACCGGAAGCGCTAAAATCTTAACTTGCTTTTGGACTACAAATCCCTGCAGCACTCCATGGTCACCAAGACTGTTTGGTTACCAGAATTCTTCAAAATATCTTCGTTTATGTTCCACAGTAGAAAGTAAGTCATTAAGGTTTGGAATGACATGAGGATGAGTAAATGATGACAGAATTATCATTTTGGGTTATTGAAGTCAGTCACAATGTAATGCCACTGCACCCTATTCACCCATCCGTATATTCATTAAATGATCTCCTTTGTGATCCACGGAAGAAAAAGAGGCATACAGCTTTAGAATGACGTGAGGTTGAGTAAATTAGTTTTACTTTAATATCTTTTGACTATGATAAATTACAGCCTAACAGTAGTCATCACTTGTGTCTGCACTATATTGAATGTCTATAGAGGCATTAACTGTATTCAAGGTTAGTGTTAATTAAATCCCAGCTACTGTTTAAGAAAGTGATATGCAATTTTGCACGTTATTTCTTTTTCTTTTTTTCATACAATAAAAGAAAGAAATTGATCAATGGATGAGTAAGCGAAAATAGACCGAAGTAAAAACGCATTAGCTGTTACTAGAATGTCTATTCAAATTTAACACAACATTTAGAAGTAATCAATATGTAACAACTTCTGGAAAAAAAAACAGCATTTTAAATAGGCCTTAGTGTGAAATTCATTCCCATGGATCATGTGAGGTTAAGGCTAATGACACTAATATGTAAAGAAAATATGAAGACAACCTTTTCTGAACAATCCTTTATTCTCAAAGTGTTTCAAGTAATGATTAAAGTGTTTAAATGAAAAAATAAGTCATTATTTAATCCATCCATCCTTCTTCCGCTTATCCGGGGGCCGGGTCGCGGGGGCAGCAGTCTAAGCAGAGATGCCCAGACTTCCCTCTCCCTAGACACTTCCTCCAGCTCTTCCGGGGTTATACTGAGGCGTTCCCAGGCCAGGGAGACATAATGGTCTTATGTCCTAGTTCTTCCCCGAGGTCTCCTCCCGGTGGGACGCACCCGGAACACCTCCCCGGGAAAGCTTCCAGGAGGCATCCGGAACAGATGCCCGATCCACCTCAGCTGGCCCCTCTCGATGTGGAGGAGCAGCGGCTCTACTCTGAGCTCCTCCCGAGTGACCGAGCTCCTCACCCTATCTCTAAGAGAGCGCCCAGGCAGCCACCCTGCGGAGAAAGCTCATTTCGGCCGCCTGTATCCGGGATCTTGTCCTTACGGTCATGACCCACAGCTCATGACCATTATTTAATCCATCACACAATTTTATACATTATGATTTTTTTGCTGTTCTAATCCCTAAATATGTCACAATTCAAAAACCTGCCTGCCAGATGGTGCTGCCGCATTCTTAAAGAAAAGGGCCTGGGTGAAATCCCACAACCATGTAATCTAGTGGGAATTTAAAGTCTGGTTTTCCTTTTCCATTCCTTTCTCCAGGACAAAGTGCGGACATAATTAACAATGGAGACAGCGCTATCCCTGCAGAAATCTGTTGTCATGTCATCAGACCTGGCTATCTTATCCTATCAGTTTTAAAGAGCCTTTTGTTGCGCTCACCTGCCACAAAAATGTCAGAGAATGCCAGCCGCCGAGCTCGGAAAAACTAACTCCTGACGCCACAACAGACTAGCTTTTATTCACGCCATGTTAATGAGGTGACCTTGACCTGCGTCATTCCCTTGCGGAAGGGACTCGGTTGAATGACACAATCACCGACGGGCAAAATCATTTTCCTGTCATCTTGGAATTGCGCACTTCAGAGATTGGCTGTGATTAGATGGATGTTTCAAGGAGTCTCCCCGTCTCATTTCCTGTTTGCTGTAATAGGATAACAATGTCAAGCAACAGCCTTATAGATAAAAAAAGCTTTATTTTATATTTTAAAAACATAAATTTTTAACTTTATATAAATTATCAAATCTATATAATACTGTATATAAATTATATGATACATATCATAAAACACTATAAAATGTGACGGTTTTTGTGAGTTTTTTTTAACAAATATGTAATGTATTCATTTATAATATAAATATGTAATATATAATATAATGTTCATTTACATAATATTATATATCAGCAATACTAAGCAACAGCCTTTGAGATTTTTGCTGATTAAAAGGGCTATATATTTCTTTTAATAATGTAATAGCCTATCAAATATTTCTTTAAAAATAAAATATCACATTTGCATAATATATAAATTATAAAAAACATATATATTATACAATTTTATGGTGAGTTTTTTTTGTGTGACAAATATATAATATATATTATAAATATATAATATATGTAAATGTATATACTGTTATACATATCAGCAATATATGTGTGTGACTGGCTGGACACACACACACACACACACACACACTGTATACACATATAAACAGTGAGTGTGTGTGTGTGTATGGCTTAGTCAGCAAAATATTTAGTAGACTTTAGTATACTTAATAGCCTTAACCATTTTTATCACAAATCAGTCGTCAGGAAATTAGCAAGAATTATTCAAAGGATAAGTAATTTAGTGCAGAATAGCCTTCCCCAACTTGCAGACTTGCAGACAGCTTTTTACAGAAAGAAGAGTCAGTGTTGCTCCACTCAATGTTAATGGCTTCAAACTGTTCATGAGTCGTTGAAAAATTTCTCCCAGTTCGTTTGAGTTTGAGATCAAATATTCCTTATGGGATTCAAATCTGGACTCTGACTGGCCAAAACATGAGCCTGATGGCCCTGTTCTCAAGCCACTTCTTGGCTATCTTTGCAACTTGGGCAATATCATTGTCATATCATCTGATAATTCTTCTTTAGATAGCAACTTTTCATTTGTGGGAAGCAAGTCTTTCTGAAATATTCTCCAGTGCTCCAAAGCATCATATGACTCTTCACAATGAAGTAGCTCACCAATACCGGCAGCCTAATATGCTCCTCACACAATGACTCAGTTCCTCCATGCTTCACGGCTAGAGATGCATTTAATATTATATTTCTCACCAGATGTTTGAAGAAACTGCTCTGGAGCATCACCATGTAACTTTTTTTTGCTCACCTGGTTTAAAGCAAGCATCATCACCTTGTTTCCTCCAAGCCATGCATTCTTTGTGTGATTTCTAAGCATTGTTCTTTTTGGAATTTTTTTGACTTTGTCTTAGTAGTTGAATTGTACCTCACGCTCCCAGCTAGAATAATTGCCACAAGCACTTTCTTGCATGTCACTACAGTGAGAAAGCATCTGCCTGGAAGATGAATGTAAATGTAAATGTAAAAGTGCTGTTAAAACGTCCTTCGGAGCAGAATGTTTTACAGAGCAGCTCATGGCATATCTATCAGTCATAGTGAAGGGTATACCGTTTACGATACGTGCTGATAGATTTCACAGTGAGCAGGGAAGCAGGTAGCCTCATTGAACTCCTGTCTGTAATGCAACGGCAAAGCTTCACTTTTCTTGTTCCTCAAAGCACTAAAAGGTCTAAATGTAGGACAAGGTAGGCCGCCACAAGACGCAAACACGAAGAAAAGCCCAGACTGAATTTATAATTCAGTCTCAGCAAAGCCCCACTCAAACCGCTAAGAGAGGTCAGGGATGGAAGCTAATGGACATCTCAACTATTCAGAGCAGCACACGAATTAGCTTTGAGGTCAAATTAGAATCGTGCAATTACTATTCACAAATGGATGGATTTTAATACATTACCTTGTTCTTCCAACACATTTCAACAAAGACATCCCCTGTCAGCTCTCTCTACTTGCTGCATTTATTGTGTCCAAATGCATGCTTTTGAAATACACCTGACAGTAGTTTTCAGAGTTTGTGTTGTAAGTTTGATCTGAATGACAGCTTTAACGCAGGCTTCTTTGAATTCAGATTCTACCTCGTGGATTGCTCCAAGAGGCTTTCAGTGGGTTGGCGGAGTGACAAATTTGGGGTTTGTCTTGGCTTGTTTTGAAGAGATAATGCAACGGCAGGCCTTGAGGCAGTGCTATAGTCATTACAATGCCATGGAAGCGCTCCTGAGAGGCTATACAGCTACCCTGGACTAGAAGATTGCATTTTTTTAGAATAGTTCCATCACAAATGGCGTCATGTTTCATTTGGCGTGAATGTAAATGAGTCGGGGATTGAAGTTCATTCAACAGGTTGCAATCTTAAAGGGTTAGTTCACCCAAAAATGAAAATTAAGTCATTAATTACTCACCCCCATGCTGTACCAACCCCGTAAGACCTTCGTTCGTCTTCGGAACACAAATGAAGATATTTATGATTAAATCTGAGAGGTTGATCACTCCTCCATAGGCTCCCTAAGGGAATGACACTTGACGGCCCAGAAAGTCATTAAAGAAAATGTTTAATTATTCCATGTCACAACAGTGGCTCAACTATAAGTTTATCAAGCGACGAGAATACTTTTTGTGCGAAAAAACAAACAAAAATAACGACTTTATTCGACTATTCCTTTTCTTCCTTGTAGGCCTGAAACGAGACTTCAAGAGATTTCCACGACGCATGCGCGAGAATTGCGATCTCCTTCAACTACTTCAGTTCAGTTCTCGCGCGTGCGCGTCGTGGAAATCTCTTGAAGTCTCGTTTCAGGCCTACAAGGAAGAAAAGCAATAGTCGAATAAAGTCGTTATTTTTGTTTGTTTTTTCGCACAAAAAGTATTCTCGTCGCTTCTGTGGAACAAATAAGAAGAGTTGGTTACACTTTGTTTCAAAGTGTCCTTGTTATGTAGCATAGTAATAACAGTAAATTATGCATGATTACATGCTACCCTCAACCAAGGCCTATACCCTAAAGTACCGCTACATGTTGTTAATTCATATTACTCACATCAGTAACTCATATGACATCTTAAAATAAAGTGTAACTGAAGAGTTTTAGCTGTTTCTTTTTTTTTCACCATATCTATAGATAAATCAACAACAGCATTTTACAAAATATGTTCTATGTTCCACAGAATAAAAAAGAAAAGAGAATTTTCACTCAATGATTCCACTTACATCTTTTACATTGTGTTACTCGTTATGTCTTTTGAAACCTGTATTACTTTCTTTCCAGTGTTTTTTTTATTATTATTATTTCTATATTATTATAGAAGTTAACTTTTTTTTCTTATTTTATTTCAGTAAGTTGCCAAGGCAAGTTTTTTTTTCTTAAGTTTGTTTTCCATATAAAATATTATTTTATTTTATTTCATCTTTTCATTTAATTTAACAAAAAAGATTTTTGATACAACACTGTTGTACAGGGTCCAACTGTTTTTTAGTTCACAGGCAAAAAACGAATATATGACTTCAAAATTCGTTTTCCACATGTGGGCGGTCATGAGACGCCCCCTTCCGCTGATTGGTCAAGTAAATCTGAGTATGTGACCTCATCAGTCGTCGCTCTGGTCTGTTCAACAAAATAATAGTCCTCAATGGTAATCTACCCATTAAGGATGTCATTTGTCTTTTTGAAAACCCAAACAAATCTTTAGAATCTACTGGTAACTTCCTTATCCTTGTGGCAAACTTTTACTTTCACAAACAAAGGTTTCTTAAGAAAATTCCTACTTTTAAAGATTTCTTATGTGAAGTAACATATTTAATCAAATCACTAAGAATAATTGATAATAGAAAATGTACGTCTTTTTTGAAGAAATATAGAGATAGTTTATGTACCATGATTAATATCTGTTTGCTGTTTCTTTTTTTCCCCCGTTTTTTTTTCTTTGTTTAGCTCTTTCCATTTATGTGCTATGATTGTGCACGAATGAGTTTACTTGTTTAATACATTGTTGGAAATGTTTTAGATTTCTAAAAGATGTGTGTTTACACTATTCTATTTTTTTTTTTCTAAAAATAAATTAATAAATAATAATAATAGTCCTCTACTACCACCTCTTAAACTGTAGGACAGGTCCTATATTGGGCTTTCTTCTGTGCAACTTAACGCGTTTCACAGAAATATTTACATCAGAAATATTAAATATTAGTCTGCCACCAGCCTGTTTTATTTAGCTGTGCGGAGTTAAATCTGTGTGGTGCTGCGCTAGACAGCGCAGAGCGGGTGAGGCACATACCACTGTTCAGTCAGCAGTCACAACTTTCTTTTAGACTGTAAGCTCCGTTTTGGACACGGGGTGGTCATTGCAAATAATGTAATTATGCCAATTATGCCAGGGATACCGATAATGGTGAAATAAATTTTTACTGAAACTGTAATCATAGCCGCGACCCGCGAGATTGACAGGATAGGGGCAATTAAAGGGGCAAGTTAACTTCTGTTAAAAAAAAGTGTTTACAGCTTTTTTTCGATTGCTAAACGACAGTGAGCACGACTGGAGGTACATGTGCAAAACTCTAACTACAGTCTGCACAGCAGCAGTTCATGTGGACCAAGCTATAGGTTCGTTTTTCATTGCTTGAACACAGTTTTTAAAACTCTACACTATCCTATGACTTTAACTACAACCTGCACAACACTGTGGATTTACAGCACTTTGTTCAAATGCTACACTGCTGTCAAAACTGTGAACCACACATTCAAAACAGAATAGATTTCAGCCTTGTGTCCTTTTACTCACTGGTGATTGCAATTTCAGCTGAAAGGCTGGAAACCTGTGGCCTGATGCTGGAGAGAGGCAGAATTAGCCCCTCAGTTATGTTCGAATTACAGAATGTAGGCTACTTTTAGTTTCAACCTTTTTTTCTCATAGCTACTGTAATTCCGTAAATTACTACAGACTATTGAAGCAAACTGCTAATTTTCATTTACCTTGAATAATTGTTATGTTCTAAAAGTTGAAATAAATCATCTGAAAGAATGTCACTCTTTTCTTTGAAGAAAATATTACTTTGTATTAAAATATTACTTTGTACTAAAATTGTTCAAACTGTAAAGATGAAAAGTTTGTATTTTCTGTATTGGTGTTTGATGCTAGTGTTTTTACTCTCAGTGTGTCCTGAGTGACAGTGTGTGTTATCTCAGTGGGGGTTGTGTTTGGCTGCACTGAGCCTGTTTTGAGCCGTGTGTTAAGAGTTGTGTTGCTTGGAATGAGTTTTGCAGGTGATGTGAACTGTTTAGCTCAGGTGACTGTTGGTAGTGCAGACTGTAGTTAGAGTTTTGCACATGTAGCTCCAGTTGTGCTCATTGTCGTTTAGCAATCGAAAAAAACTAATATAAGTGACTTTGTCTTTGTTTTATTGTTTTCAATAAAAGAATAGTAAACGGTTGACCACAAACTGAGCCACAAATGTTGAATGTTGATATTTAGAATGTTGATATTATTTATTTACAATATTATTTGAGTTGGGCCAACTTAACTTTGAACAATTTAAATTGAGTCAATTTAAATTCTTTCTACCGCTGAGTACGAAAAGAGAAATATTAAATATGTTATTGTTCTGGTTAATCTATCTTTTTTATATACAGTATCGTTACAGTATCACTACGTTATCGCATCAGGGAGTGCATTGTAGTCTCCCTGCGGAAAATTTTTATTAATTTGTTGCTATAGGAGAGGAAGAATTCTGCAAACTCGTTAATTCATCTAAATCGACAACATGTATGTTAGATCCTATACCAGGGGTGGGCAAACTTTTTGGCTCAAGGGCCACACTGGGTTTTAAAATTTGACACAGGGCCGGCCCAGTGGCAGATTATACCAGCAAACGCATTTACGTGGATACGTGGATCACGTAATTTACGTGGTAAATTAATTTATATGCTATAGATATCCCCATTTAGCATTGTTATATTTTGGGGTTATTTTTTTTATTTTATTTTATATTTATTTTAATTTGATATATATTTATATTCTTTTTAAATATTGTTTATCCTTAGTATTATTTAATGGGCCTAACAGTAAATTAGAAACAAAACACCAGCAAGTGTACACTTAATTCAACTTTATTAAAACTCCATATGGTAATGAAATTGCACTTAATACACAAACGTCGTACATTTGTGAAAAATAAAATAAACAAATATACCAATTTATTTTAAGTATGATAAATAAAACGTAAAAAACAAAAGCAGATAAGAACATTTAATGAACAAAACCGGTTTCTGTACATGGCAGAGACGGGAGCGTAGTCGAAAGCCGGGCGATAAAGTTCGGTAACCGGAAGTAGTCCAAGAGACATCTACAAATACAGAGGAGCAAAGAAACTAAATATCAAATGAAAAACTAAAAAATCAAATGAAAAGTAATCAGGCGTACAAGCAGTACCGCTGCTAGCCATTTTGGTGCCCTAAGCATAATTCCTTTATGATTTACAAGCCCCCCCCCCCCCCCCCCACCCCCGAGAAAAAAAAGTTTATTTTTGCCAGTTTAACTTTTTAACGCGCAATCCAACGGATCACTGAGGCGGCGGCGCCATCGTTACTTTCTAGAGCAATTAAATACTCTTGTTCCATCTGTTTTGTTATATACATCCCTAAAAAGTGCCTAATAATATTTATATACTGAAATAATATCGGCATTATAATTATCATGACTACGCGATATGATGATTGATTTTTCATTAGGCTATTTTTGGTGCCCCCTCAGCATTGGTGCCCTACGCACAGCGCGTGATGCGCGTGGTGGGAGCGGCGGCGCTGCGTACAAGTGGTTACAAAAAAAAAATTTTTCTCTGAGTTTCCAAAAAAGGAAAAAACATTAAAGTGCAACAAGGAGCCGTGCTTAAGTCGCTGTCTGTTCAAGGAGTGCTGAAATGTCAATGATTCAATCGTGCCAACGTTCTGTTTCCTGTGATATTAGTTATAAATTACATATGACCAATTACAAAAAACGGTCTGACTCTGCAGCGTGAGCTTTGCAATGCAACCGTTATTTAGTCACTGAATGGTTTCCATGGTGACGCGTCATTGCTTGTCAAGTGACACACGTACCGCAGCACAGCCACGACAGCTCTGAATGAATGATGATCTGCTTTATTCAAGTATTGCAGGAAAAAGGCAAAATGAATGTGTGACAGGGATGTTGGTTCGGTGAATGGGTGATGGAAGGAGACACAGGGTCGGCGAATACTGGGGCTCGTGCACTTTATTAAGTTACTTTCTCTCCCCACCGCGCTTACTCGCGCTCACACAATTAATTCAGAATATTTCAAAAATAAATCACATATAAAATAGTACTCTTCCCGCTGGATACAGCTTCTCAGGTCACAAATGCAGCAACACTTTCCACTGAATAGGCCTACAGCTTGCAGGCCAGCGTTTTCTCTCTCGACAGCGTGCACGAGCTCCCAGCAGTCTCTCTCTCCCCACTCTGTCAGCACGGCCCGCTTACCGCTCAGCTCCGCCCTCGCTCTGCCGCTACAGACCTCGCTGGACCACGCCCTCCTCGCCACCGAATGCAATTTTTAAGACATTTTTTTAAATATTCGACGGGCCGGATTAAACAGCCTAACGAGCCGTATGTGGCCCGCGGGCCGTAGTTTGCCCACCCCTGTCCTATACCGACTAAGCTACTGAAAGAGATGTTTCCAGAGGTCATATATCCTCTTCTTAATATCATTAATTCATCTTTGTCTCTAGGAAACGTACCAAAAACCTTAAAACTGGCTATGATAAAACCGCTTGTTAAAAAAACACAACTTGATCCTACAGAATTAGTCAATTACAGGCCGATCTCGAATCTGTCTTTTCTGTCAAAGATATTAGAAAAAGCAGTATCTTCACAACTGTGTTCCTTTCTAGAAAGAAATGATATCTGCGAGGATTTTCAGTCGGGATTTAGACCGTACCATAGCACTGAGACCGCTCTCATTAGAGTCACAAATGATTTGCTCTTATCATCCGATCGTGGTTGTATCTCTCTATTAGTGTTACTCGATCTTAGTGCTGCATTTGACACCATTGACCACAACATTCTTTTAAATAGACTAGAAAACTATGTTGGCATTAGTGGAATTGCACTAGCATGGTTTAAATCATACTTATCTGACCGTTATCAGTTTGTAGCAGTAAATGAAGAGATGTCTTATCGATCACAAGTTCAGTATGGCGTACCACAAGGCTCAGTACTAGGACCGTTGCTGTTCACTCTGTACATGCTACCATTAGGAAATATCATTAGGAAACATGGAGTTAGCTTTCACTGTTATGCCGATGATACTCAGCTGTATATTTCTTCAAAACCTCACGAAACTTACCAATTCACAAAATTAACGGAATGCATAGCTGATATAAAACATTGGATGACTAGTAATTTCCTACTACTAAATTCTGAAAAAACAGAGATTCTAATTATTGGACAAAAAACTTCCACACGTAATAACCTAGAATATTGTCTAACACTTGATGGCTGCTCTGTCAAGTCTTCGTCGTCGGTTAGGAACCTGGGTGTGCTCTTTGATAACAACCTTTCTTTTGAAATTCACGTGTCTAGTATCTGTAAAACTGCATTTTTCCATCTTAAAAATATATCAAAATACGCCATATGCTCTCATTGGGAAATGCGGAACAATTAGTTAATGTGTTCATGACCTCGGGGCTAGATTATTGTAATGCTCTACTGGGTGGTTGCCCTGCATGCTTAATAAATAAACTACAGCTAGTTCAAAACGCCGCAGCTCGAGTTCTTACCAGAACCAGGAAATATGACCATATTAGCCCGGTTCTGTCAACACTGCATTGGCTGCCTATTACACATCGTATACATTTTAAAATATTGTTGATTACTTACAATGGTTTAGCTCCGCAGTACTTGAGCGAGCTCTTAACGCATTATAGTCCTTCACATCTATTGCGATCTCAAAATTTTGGCCAGTTGATAATACCTAGAATATCTAAATCGACTGCTGGCGGTAGATCCTTTTCCTATTTAGCACCAAAACTTTGGAACGGTCTTCCTACCATTGTCCGGGAAGCAGACACACTCTGTCAGTTGAAAGCTAGACTAAAAACACATCTCTTTGACCTAGCATACACATAATACATTATAGACTTCTATAATTCAATGTTAGGCTGCATAGATTAGGTCAGCCGGAACTGGGAACGCTTCCCTTAAATCTTGAAGTACTCGTTACATCATAAGAAGAATGGCATCTACGCTAATATTAGTGTCTTTGTTTATCCCGAGGTTTTCCCGCAGCCTGCTGGATCCAGGCCGTGTCCAGATATGACGAGGGAGCTTTGCCTGGACCCGATGACAATGTAGTGCTGAAGTGTCAACTATCCTCTCCCTATGGAGGATCCCTTTCCCACTCTACAGATAAAGCGTTGTTGAAAATCCGGCTCGCGTACCCCGAAGTGATAAAATAAAACAAAATTCTGTATCAAAATTCATAGGCAAGACAAGTAGTTTGTTTAGGCATGGGTTGTATGGAATTGCAAACCTGCGCACATATTTTCAAAAGTACATAACTATAGAATCAATTCTTAATGCGCATGTGAACGCCGTCAGCGTTAATCAAGGTTCGCGTTTAAAGTCTGTTAGAGAGAACGGCGTCGTCTTAGTGGCCCCTAATTTAATAACAAATGATCATTTCAATGGAGGTGAATCAATCAAAACTAACTTTAGCTAGAAATAATATTATTCAAGAACCGCTATAAAGCCGAAACAATCTCTGTTACCTTAAATGATATGTTTCTCTCTGTAAAGCTGCTTTGGAACTATCCATTGTTAAAAGCGCTATATAAATGAAGATGACTTGGCCTGACTTGACTGTATGCCGTTAAAGTGAATGTTAGATCTTTAGACATTCAAAAAGGACAGAGGTTAAGCATGAAAGTGTCATAAAACAATCCTAAAATTCGCCTATATGATTTGACTATATTCCAATAAGTTCATGATTGAAGCCGCAATGTTGTATGTTGCTATTTGTAAAAAATATATATATATATATATTTTGAGCAAAAACTTTTTAGTCAATCTGATTTGATATGTAGGGTAAATTATGGCAAATGCCGAACATTGAAATTTTTGGGTGACCTATTCCTTTCAAGATTTTATATTAAATCTAATTTTACGAACTGATGTATTCAAAGCCTGGTTTCACAGACAGGATTTTTAACATTAAGCCATAACGTCTCGGTTACGTATGTAACCCTATTTCCCTGATAGGGAACGAGACGCTGCGTCAACCACTGTGGGAACGCCCCTGCGTTGTGCGTCATGAAGCACGCATGGAATCAGCCCAATGGAGAGGCGGAACGTCATAGGCGGGTGACGTCATCGACCAGGAAACTATAAAGCACCCCAAAAACACAAGCGCATCAGCTTCTGATAGGCCTGAAGGAGCACTTAACGGGAATGCCGGGAGTATGGCAGAACGACGTAGCGTCTCGTTCCCTATCAGGGAACTAGGGTTACATACGTAACCGAGACGTTCCCTTTCAAGGGAACTTCGAGCTGCGCCAAACGCTGTGGGAACGCGAATACCCACGTCGCCATAGGAGCAAGTGACCGTCATGTGAGATCTAGCGCACAGCGGACGAGAGCACCTGCACGGTGAAGACCATCCAGTCGCATCACAAACCTCATTCAGGGAAACTCCTGACAATAAAGCTTTGGATGCAGCCATACTCCTAGTAGAGCGGGCTCGTACAGCCAAAGGTGAAGGCTGACCAGCCGACTCATAAGCAAGTGAGATAGCCTCGACCACCCACTTGCTCATTCTCTATTTAGACGCAGGACACCCTTTCCTGGGTGGCCCGAAACATACAAATAAATGTTCTGATTTCCTCCACAGGGCAGCTCTGTGGACATAAGCGTCTAACGCCCTCACTGGGCAGAGCAAATTAAGTTTCTCCTGGTCTGACGACAGAAATGGAGGAGAACAGATAGCCTGCAGAACTGTAGGTCTAACAACATTAGTAGGGACCTTAGGAACATAACCTGGCCTAGGGTATTGAAAAGCCTTACCATACCAGGCGAAAATTCCAGGCACGAACTGCTGGCCTCAGCCTCAAAGTGCCACGAAGGAAACGAGTTATAAGCGGGTGTCTCCCAAGAGAAACTCCACTGAAAGGGACGTGGTAAGCAGCCAGTGCCGCCACATACACCTTTAGTGTGGAGGGGGATAACCCTGTGGAGAAACGCTCCTGCAGGAATTCCAGCACTGCACCCACTGGGCAGTTAACTGGGTCCTACAGGTGTTCTCCATACCAAGAAGTGAAAAGTTTTCACTTCAAAGGCATATAGCTTCCTCGTAGATGGAGCTCTGGAGTGAAGGATGGTCTCAACAACCTAGGTTGAGAGACCGGAATCTAAGAGCTGGGCCCCTCAGAGGCCAAGCCCGCAGTTTCCATAACTCTGGGCGGGGGTGAAATATCATGCTGCCCGCCTGAGAGAGTAGATCCCTCCTGACCGGGAGCTCCAAAGGAGAGCCGTCCAGGAGAGAAACCAGGTCCGCAAACCATACTCGGGCCGGCCAGAACGGAGCTACTAATAGTCGGCTGACCCCGTCCCGGCGAACCCTCGCCAGAACTCCTGGTAGCAGAGCAATCGGGGGAAAAGCGTACAGACGTGACCTCGGCCACGGCTGCACCATAGCGTCCAACCCCAGAGGGGCTGGATGACTGATGGAGAACCACAGACGACAGTGCGATATCTCCTTGGAAGCGAATAGGTCCGCCTCGGCGCGACCGAAACTCAACCAATGGAGCTCCACCACCTCGGGGGTGGAGTCTCCATTCCCCCGGCCTCGGCCCCTGCCTCGACAGAGAGTCCGCTACCACATTCAAATACCCAGGAAGATACATTGCTCTCAGTGATAGTAACTTCCCTAGGGACCACAGGAGGACCTGACGGGCCAACTTGTAAAGCCGGCGAGACCGCAGGCCCCCCTCACGATTTATATAAGAGACCACCGACGTGTTGTCTGACTGAACTAGCACATGATGACCTCTCAGGTCTGCTAGGAAGTGTTTAAGAGCCTGAAACACTGCCAACATCTCTAGACAACTTATATGCCATGATAGATGATGGTCCTGCCACAGACCTTAGACGGGACGACCACTCATGACCGCCCCCCACCCTGTGAGGGAAGCATCCGTCGTTAGCTTTACGCGACGACAAAGAGCCCCCAGCACAGGATCTTTGGATAGGAACCAAGTTTCTTTCCACAAGACCAGAGCACGAAGGCAGCGGTGCCCAGGAGATAGTGACTTTGATCGTGCGGAGTGGATTTCCCCTTGGGGAGAATCCCTTGGTCCTGAGCCACCACCGCAGCGGTCTCATGCACAACAGGCCAAGGTATAACGTTGGACACTGCTGCCATCAAACCCAACAGTTTCTGAAACTGCTTTACAGTGAGTAGCTGGCCTAGCTTTACTGTTTCAAGGCTGAAGAATCGAAGCGATGCGGGTGACCTAATCCCAAACAACACCCAGAAAAGTGGTCTCCAGGGAAGGAGATAAACACTTTTCTTCGCTTTCAGCCTCAACCCCAACTTCCTGATATGCGCGAGGACGACATCTCGATGTCGAACCGCCATCTGCTCCGTAAAGTACGGGGAGATAGCTAGACCGAACGGAAGAACCCTATATTGGAATGCCTCGCCCCCGAAGGCAAACCTCAGGAACTTCCTGTGTTGTGGAAGTATGGAAATGTGGAAGTAAGCGTCCTTTAGATCTATCGTGACAAACCAGCCCTCGGAGCTGATTTGTGACATGACCTGCTTGATAGTGAGCATCTTGAATTGAGCTTAACTACCGAGCGATTTTATAGGCGCAAATCTAAAATTGGACGCAACCCCCCATCCTACTTTGGAACGATGAAATATCGGCTGTAATAACCTAGCTCCAAACTGGGAGGAGGAACCCGTTCTATAGCCCCCTTTTGAAGGAGCATTTTCACCTCTTGTTCCATTACCAGAGCCTGCTCGGGGCCTACACTATGGGTTTCGGTGGATGACACCTAAATTGGATCGCATAACCTCTTACTACTGTCTGAAGGACCCACTGAGATATTCTTGGAAGGCTTTTCCACTCTGCCAAACAAATTCTACTAAGGGTACCAGTCTCTCGAGACTGGTCTCTGGTGTAATTTGAGCAGCAAACACAGCGCCCTGTAACGGAACAACTGGTTTGACCGCTCTGAGACCCTCCTCAGAGGGAGCGAGCGTCCCTCGGGAAAGCACTCGCTGGGACCGTCTACGCCCCGGCATGAAGGCGGGGTTGGCAGAACGGGACCCTGAGGGCACCGAGGAAGAATGGGCACTGTAAAAAGAGGTGAACACCTTTCTCCCTCGATGGGGACCACCTTCAGTGTCAGAGGCGGCGAGCGTCCCTCGAAAGCGCTCGCCGGGACCGTCTGCGCCCCGGCATGAAGTTCTATTGCCCCGGCAGCGGGGTTGCCAGAACGGGCCCCTGAGGGCACCGAGGAAGAATGGGCACTGTAAAAAGAGGTGAACACCCTTTCTCCCTCGGTGGGGACCGCCCTCAGCATAGCCAATATAACTGTCTTCAAAACAGTTCTATTGCTTTTTTTTATATATATATATATATATATATATATATATATATATATATATTTATAATATTATATTTATTTTTCAAAAAGCTTTGGCTGAGAGTGCCGCGTCTGGTCCCACTGTCCAGCAGGGGGAGCGCGAGACGCGATACTCTGCTTTGCTGCGCCTGTGCGTTGAGCTCGTGGACGGCCGGGGCTGCTCCCGCCCAGCAGCCCCGTGGACGTGAACTTTTAATTGAAGAAACCTTTTAAAAGCTGCTGCCTGCTTCTTTTCTTCCTGAAATTATCAATGACAGTATTAACTAAGTCACTGAATAACCCCGCAGGGGAGAGCGGATCATCTAAAAGAAAGCTTTCCTTTCTGTTTCATGTTGGAAAAATTTTTTACCACAAATCTGCAGCCTGACGCAGTTCTCGAACCACGTCAGTACTGCCTCCTCACTCACGCTCACGTCCTTTAGCAAATCAGCCTGGTATGCCTGCAATATAGACATTGTATGCAGACACGACGCAGCCTGACCTGCCGCCAAATACACTTTACAAAGCCGAAATATTTCACAATGGCTTGGAAGGTAATGCCGGTGCTTTAAATGACAATGCAGCCTCGGAAGAGAGATAGCTCGCAAGCGTCTCTTCTACCCGCGGCAAAGCGCCGTCTTTTCTTTTCAAAAACCTAGCCCCCGCTAAATCTGAATATGTGAATGATTGGGGGCTAAAATTATATCAGAAGCCTGCTTCTTCCATAATCTCGACACCTCATTATGGAGATCATGAAAAAACGGCAAGCACCGGCATGGAGGTTGCACACGGGAAGGGAGAAATCTTTCATCTAACTTAGATTTAATAACAGACTCCTGCCTAGCCACTGGCCACTCAATGCTTAGTTTTAATACAGCTCGAGTGAGAACCTCCATGAGCTCTTCGCTTTCGGGAGTGTTAGGTGGCGAGTCCTCCACATCTCCCTCGTCAATACTGCTATTTTTATCTCCTAGTTTTTATAACCAACGTTAGATAGTTGCAGTACTGGTGCCTCAGCCTGGGCGGAAGAAACCGCAGAGCGTGCTTCCAAACCGGGCTGAGACACTGGATCTAACAGGTAAAGGCAGAGATAAGGCAGAGCCCGTCTCTAACCCCGCTGAAAGATCCATTTGCGATCCCCACGATAAGCGTCGCCGCTCAGCCTCGGCAGAAGCGGGACTCGAACTGTGGGGAGCGCGCACCGAGCACTCTCCTCAAAGAGCGCCCGGCGGGAGCGGAGCGTCCATAAAGGCAGACGCTCGCAATTCAAAGGCAGACGCTCGCAATGCTCGCAGCCAGCCCCCTCGAGAGCTGACTGGGCATGCTGCACTCCCAAACAAACAACACAAAGAACGTGTGTATTCCCGCCCGTTAGATAAGCGCGAGCAGGGAGGAACACACTTCTTAAATGCCGTTCGCTCGCCATGGTCTCTCATACAAAATTGTTTGTGTGGTGTAAATGTGATAACTCCTGCCTAGCAAATACTAAAGACAGACACAGTGTTTACACTCAGACAGATTCACATATAGCGCGACTGAAGGCACAGAAGCTGATGCGCTTGTGTTTTTGGGGTGCTTTATAGTTTCCTGGTCGATGACGTCACCCGCCTATGACGTTCCGTCTCTCCATTGGGCTGATTCCATACGTGCTTCATGACGCACAACGCAGGGGCGTTCCCACACCGTTTGACGCAGCTCGAAGTTCCCTTGAAAGGGAACACTAAGCCAGAATTAAGCTTCAGTTAAATTAAGACATTTAAGTATATGTTTTAAAAATGTCCTTACAAAAAAAACATTACTGGTGTGCATCTTGAGACAAAACAATGGCACTGAAATATTTTAAGATATGTCAGTGCAAGTTGCTTTCAGTTAAAACAGCTCAAACATATATTTTAGCCTGGGACTGACTAGCTTAAGCCTTGTCTGTAAAACTAATGCTAGAGTTTTAGTCCACTGTGTTCAGATACACAAATGTTTTATCTGCTCTACAACACCAAAGTGTAACAATCCGACCCATTACAGGCTGTATTTCTGTCCTTCGCAGCCTCGTTTTGATTCACATCCATTGAAATACGGCGTTTACCTCGACTAAGATCTGCTGCAAGCTTTGGCTTGAAGTTGAGGGTAGTTTTGAATGCCTTTTGGGTGCTTCTCATGTTGATTTCATTAAGAAATGCATCAGTTTATCTGAGGTTACGCTCGAATCATCTTTGAAACAGTGTTTCATGTTTGGTCTGATTCAATACAGAGTAATAAAACCCAAGCAAGCAGCACATCTCCTTGTGGCCACTCCAATACCTCATTTTGAGCAAGTCACACAAGATTAAGCCACCGCCGGCCATGCTGATTACACTCCCAGTCTAATATCATGACTGTATTTTTTTCCCAGTATCATTCTTTATGAGACAGATGAGACCATACTCTTCAATTCAGCAGCATCTGCGGAGTTTCTTGATATTAAAAGGCTCGTTAACATCTATTGCTTGACTCCCCAGTGATTGTGTTCTGTCCTGTGCGTGACCTTTGGGATGGTGCAGATTAATAAACATGGAAGACGGAGGAGAGAGTGACTAATCATGCCAGGTTTATTATTAGTCCTGTGCAGAAATGAACTCGGAGCTCCTCTGGGATGCTGCAGGTCCCCCCAGATGCCTCGTGTTTTTTAGGGGAGTAGTTTGGTTTATTCCACCCATATTTTGACCCTCATGTAATTGAGAACATTATAACCATCATTCTCCATCATCTGGTCTAAAGTTATTGGGGTTTTATTAAACCACCAATCCACTAATTTGTTTTAATAGACTTCTAATCATAATGAAAATTCTGTCAGTATTTACTCACCCTCATATTGTTTCACAAAAGGAGACTTTTTTCATTGAGTCTCATTCTGGTGGAATCTCAAAACTGGCTCCCTTAATCATTAAGTTTAATGAAAGTTTAATATTTAACACACATTAATAATTTTAAACGTCTACACATATTATCAGACATGCGGAGCAAACCGTGGGTCGAATTCAAGCAGAAGTGAATACGCCGCTGACTAGAATCACACTTGGAGTGTTTGGACTCAAATACCGCAAACATTTTCTTTTCTTTTTTCTTTTTATTGGTTTCAAAACTAGATGTGTTGTCACATATAAACGCAAAATAAAAATTGTAATCAAATTTTAAGTTGTTCTATTCCAATTCTGAAAGCTAAAATAGTAGGTGGGAAATTCACCAGCAGGGGGACAAAAGACAGGAAATAAGCTTGTTCTATTTCTATGGAGAAAATTATAATGTGGATAATCAACGCATTCTCATCCCAAGGCGTCATATACTGACGCTTTTGCCAAAGCGTCTACATCCGACGCACATGGCACCCTTTAGCGTCAATATAACACGCTTCGGTTATGGGTAGGTTTAGGTCTAGGGTAGTGTTAGGGTTAGACCACTAGGAGGCGCCATATATCTGCGTCTCATATTGACGCTAAAGGGTGCCATGTGCGTTGGATATAGACGCTTTGGCAAAAGCGTCAATATATGACGGCTTGGGATGAGAACGGGCTGGGATAATTTAGTACTTGTTTGCTTCTTTGAAGGTGCACTGTTGTTGTTGTTGTTGTTGCTGTTTTTTTAAAAAATGAGAATTATCAATCCTTCTTGCTAAATGTGTTTTTGTCTTACCCTGATTCATTATGGTAAGCCAAATATTTGGCCCAGAGGGAAGATTTTCGCAGGAAATTGTGTACATACGTCACTCGCCCGTGTGTCTCGTCATATCCGTAAATAGAGAATAGTTGCTCCGTCTACTTTGACGTGTGTATGGTGTGAGTGGCAGAGGTTAGTTGGCACAACAAGCGAGAGGGGTCGACAATAAGCAGCTAAATATCGAACCTCCAGGAAATCACCAGTTTTAAACAAAGAACAGAGGAGATTCTGCTGACAGAAAGAGAACACGACAGAGCTCGTAATAAATCAAGAATTGGCTTGGCTTTTCAGAGATTGCGAGAACTCAGGGATTTGAAATGTTGTAAAAGCGACACAGAGATGGTGTTTTTATTACTCAACAGGTTTGTAAGGTATTTTATTGAACAGATTAAATATAGCTCCCTAATGGCGCTTTTCCACTGCTGGCACGGCTCAGTACTGTTCGGCGCGGCACGGTTCGGCTCGCTTCGCTTTTCCACTGCGTGGTACGACTCGGCTCGGTTCGCTTTAGCTCGGTTTGCTTTTCCACTGTAGTTAGTCGTACCATACCGTACCATTCAGTGGAAAAGCGCCACAAGTGAGCCGTACCGTACCATGCAGTGGACAAGCGCCAAAGCGTGCCGTACCGAACCGTGCCGTACCGTACCATGCAGTGGAAAAGCGCCATAACAGAGTTCATTGTAAAGCATAATCTATTTTAAAGGGCCATTTCATAATGATTAGTGTGCTGTGCTCTAATTTATTTTAAAGTCCCTGTAAAGGCAATTCTAAAAAAATATTCTAAACCCATTAGAAATGTTAGAAATGTGTTGCTAAAACATATTACAAAGACTGTGAACTGTGAAGTACTGAATTGTGGAGTTAGACCGTTAAACAGTTTTTCACCATTGCTATTTTCCGGATTTTTTGGGCGGGGCTAAAACGGGGCTCAATGACGCACTGGAGCCCCAGAGCTCCTGGACACGCCCCTACTTGATGACGCACTGAGGGCTGGCCACTCCCCTAACAATAGAGCACATTCGCATCAGTTGGCCGCTCAATCGCGAGTTACTGTCAGTACTATAAGTTACTACAGCCTACAGTTTGCTAGATAGCTACCTTGACACGGAAATGCGTAGGCTACTACCTGGATGCGATCATATACAAAACAGATCGGTGTCTTTATTTAAATTTCCTAAAAACGATCACATCAAGAAGAGGTGGATTAATTTTGTGAAGAGCCAACCTTGATGGAGAGCTGAGGATCACCGCCAACACCCACCTCTGTAGTGATCATTTTACACGGGATAGTTTTATAAACTTTCGTCGGAGACAACTGGGATTCACTGATAATCCGCTGTTACTGGTGAACGGGGCCGAACCGACTATCTCCCGCCTCGGCCTTCATCTCCCCGTCCCGAAAGCAACAGTATCACCTAATATTACCATCGGCAGCTTTCCCGTGAGTGGGCGTGGTTTCAGCGCAGCCAGCGGACACGCCCCCAGCGTTTGAGAGGAGAGAATACTGCTCATTTTTTCAAGGTTTTGATAGCTTATTTTATGTACTTGCCGGCTTTTTTTATCATTCAAATTTGGCTGGGTGGCTAATAACACATTTTTCAGTGGTGTGACAAACTCAGAACACAGTACTTCCTTTAAAGTCCCTGAAAAGTCAAAATTAAGTATGTCTATTTGTCAAGGGTATTTTTTACAGTCTATGGTAGTAACGTGTAAGTGTTTCCCTTATGTTCTTCCGCGAAATGCATGCAGTTTTGTTTTTTAACCGCTACATGGTCATAGAGTGTACCTTTTAAAATGATTGTTGTTTACTACCATTAGTTTTTAATGTTTTTGAAAGTCTCTTGACCTCTATAAAATACAGTAATAACAAAAATATTTTAAAATATTATTATAATTTAATGATATAATTGAATGATATAATATTATAATTTAATATAGGGCTATTTTAAAATGTAATTTATTCGTGTCATGCAAAGCTGAATTTTCAGCAACTACTCCAGGCTTTAGTATCACATGATCCTTCAGAAATCATTTTAATATGCTGATTTTCTCCTTAAGAAACATTTATTACTATTAATGTTGAAGACAGCTTAATATTTTTGTGGAAACCAGGATGCAGGATTTTCCAGGAATAATATAATAGGACAGAAATCAGCATTTATTTGAAGTAGAAATCTTTGTATTTTTATAAATGTCTTTACTGACACTTTTGATCAATGTAATGCATCCTTGCTGAATAAAAGTATGCGTTTCTTTGGAAAGAAAAATCTGACCAAAAAAGTTTTGATAATTCTAATGTTTTTTGGGGTTTTTTTTTTTTTTTTTGCAATATTATTTGCACTAATATTCCTTTTTATATTAACATTAATATTCGGCCTTTCTGATTCTGCACCCTAAGATTGTTTTTGTCCGTTTTTGACCATCTCATAAACATTTTCATATAGTTAGTCTTTTTCATACAGTAACACAAATGAGAAAAGTGGTCTATATTTTATTCCAAATCATGTGAATCCACACAATAGCTTTGTGTGAGAATCAGACCAAAACAAATCTCATTCTCCATTACACATATTTGAAAAATGTTAAATTGATGACAGATATGACCATGTGAACTTCAGTCTCCTCCTCACACGAAGCTTACATATGAATTAATAAAAATTAGGGGAATTGTTCCATTAGGAAAGATGCAGCTCATGGTTTGACCAGTTATAATCACTGCACGGTTTACTGTGAGAAGTCTGTAGGCATTTTCCAGTATAATTATAGCTATCCATATATTCCGTATACTAATATCCTGATACCCCATTATGAGCAACAAAACCGAAGCTTTTCACAGCGGTCTTAATTGAGCTGGCTTCTGTCCAGTGATTTGTGAGCAATATGTCTTTATTAGCCTATCTTTCATGTTATTTCTTCCTTCTTCACAAGTGTTATTTGTCTCCTACTGACGCACTAAGGCCCTTTTTCCAAATAGTTATTTGCTTCACACACTGCGAGAACACTGACATTACTCATACTCGCCTCTCAGATCCACATAATAATGAGGCAAATTTGATTCTGAAATGGTCGCTTGGCTTTTCGAGTGTTCTGGTGGGTGTAAATTAGCACTTTTGATTGGTTCACATGGTTGTTATAGAGATGGATGGTGGTTAAAGGCATCTAAATTTCCTAGGAAGTCCATCTGTTCAAGGGGGAGACCCAGAAACACATTTGCCAGAGAAGAGCCTCTGCAGTGAGCCTCCTCCCTACATACTAGCCCTTCACAGATGGAACAAGCCATTGCCAAAAGTCACCCACTAGGCTCGCGCACATATACATGCTTTTATTCGCGCCACTCCAGGACACATGCTATGCCAATGGAGTTTTTGCTCATTAAGGATGATAAAGGAATGATTATTTGTAGAAAAGTCTGAAATGCACGAATAGAGACATATAACATAGGAGTTTGATTGATGTACTGCTTGTGTGGAAAATTGCATAAAGTGAGAAAAATAAAAGGAACTGACAATAAATTAATAATGTGTAATGAGTGGTAGAGGCATCGTCTGCCTTCAGAACTGCTTTAATCCATCTTGTTCGTCTGATATAGATGAATTTTGTGTAAAGTGGGATATTGCACCATTCTTTAAGAATAACTTTAGGAGCCTCTGAGAGATGAAGTTTGCGAAGATACATTTCAGTCTGTGCCCTAATCCCCTTAAGGTTCAGTGAATACATTTAGTGATATTAGTTTTATAATGATTAGTTCCATTAACACATTGTCACATTTTGAATTTTGTACAAGTGTTGGCAGTTTTGCAATTATATATATTATTCATTTTAGTGCTGTCAACTTGGTTGGTTTAGTCATTTCAACTTAAGTTACATTAAACTGACTTAAAAAAATTAGATGAATCTTGTATACTGGGGCGGCAGTGGCTCAATGGTTCATGTAGGTTGTCAACAAACCGAAAGGTTGGTGGTTCAATCCCCTGTTCCACCTGACCAAGTGTCGAGGTGTTCATGAGCAAGACACCTAACCCCAGCTGCTCCCGACGAGCAGGGTGGTGCCTTGCATGGCTGACACCGCCGTCGGTGTATGAATGAATGGGTGAATGTGAGGCAATAATTAAAGCGCTTTGGTGGCCATTGGGTCTGTGAAAGCGCTATAGAAATGCAGTCCATTTACCATTGTATAACTTATTAAACTTATTATAAAAAAGTTGAACATTTCTTAACTTCTTTTCATGAGTTAAAGCAATATAAAAACATATTGTGGCGAGCAGGACGAGGCCGAGGGACGTGAGGGAACGGCGCGAGGCTGGTGGCGTGAGTAATAATGAATGACACCTGTGAGACGCATCGGTCTCGCATCTCTCACGGAGGAGCAGAAGCATAAAGGAGGAGAGACAACATTGAAGATCGAGAGAGGAACAGGCCTGATTTTATGTTGTATTTTGTTTTTCTTTTGTGTAGCCAGCAGTCGTCCGTGAGGGGCTGCTGGCTTATACTTTCATTTTTGTATTTGTTTATTTATTGTATTAAAACCTTTAAATGTTCGCCGGTTCCCGCCTCGTCCTCCAACGAACCCCGTTACACATATGTTGTCCTAACTTATTGATTCTACCATTTTTACAGTGTAACATAAAATAAAAAATAAAAAAATTTAATATATACCTTTAAAATAAAATATATGCCTTTTATTGTGGCCAGCCTAAGGCACACCTGTGCAATGCTGTCTAACCAGCATCTTGATATGCCACACCTGTGAGGTGGATGGATTATCTCGGCAAAGGAGAAGTGCTCACTAACACAGATTTAGACAGATTTGAGAACAATATTTGAGAGAAATAGGCATTTTTTGTACATAGAAAAAGTCTTAAATCTTTGAGTCCAGCTCATGAAAAATGGGGGCAAAAACAAAAGTGTTGCATGTATAATTTTGTTCAGTGTATATATTATTCTTATGTCAATCTATAACTGAGGAATGGTTCATTTTAGATCTTTATTGTCTTCCTGTTAGGGTCCTTCCTGTTCATGTTCTTGCCATCATGAAAATAATATTCATAACAGGAATGATGTGGAATATGGGAACATCAAAGGAAAGCGGAGGACTGGATGCAGCTGGTCCCATCAAATGAACCATTATTTCTTGGCATTAGGCAACCATTCAACCACAGTCATCAGACTGAAGATTCCTCCATAAAAATCCATTCTGCATGGACCCCTCACCACGTTTGCCAGATTGTGGGTTAAGCGCATCCTTGGGGTTTATCCGACCGCAAACATGTAGGAAACAAAGTGAAATAGCGATCAGGCCACCTTTATTGATTAAGCAGGAGTCCAGTTTCTGCTGTCCTTATGTTGGGTTAAGCATCTTTGTATGTTGGTTAGCTTCTGTTGTTTAAATCTGGGTTACAGAGCCTGTGATTCTGTGGTCGTTTTTAGACTGTACTTATTCAGCATTTGGCAGTAAACGTGTGAATTGTCTGTCTCTATGAACATGGACTGTTAAGTAGTATCACTTTACAATTCACTTCATTAGCATCTATATACTAGTACTATATATACACTACCATTCAAAAGTTTGGGGTCAGTTAGATTCTTTAATATCGTTAAAGGAGATTTTCACAGAGGCGGCATTTGTTTGATTAAAAAATATTTTAATAATATGTGGAAACAGTGATACCTTTTTTTAGGATTTTTTGATGAATAAAAAGTTCAAAAGAAGTGTTTTGCTTCATTATAAGTGTTTTTACTGCACTTTTGGTCAATTTAATGTGTCCTTGCTAATTAAACGTATTCATTTCTTAAAAATGTCAAAAATCTCTCAATTTCTTACTGAGCCCATATTTTTGAACAGCAGTGTATATACGTAGAATTCATTATATGCTATAGATAATTAATGTGCAGTCTTAAGGCACTGATTAATGTCAATGTATACAGTAATGTATTACAAGTAACTAGTAAAGGAACAAAGGGACAAAATGAACAAAACTGCATTGAAATGCAAACCTGCAATAATTAAATATATAGACAAATATAATTTATGTATTTATCTCACTTTGCTGCTGACCTTCGATGATCCAGTTCAACCATACTAAGCAAAAATTACTTTAGATCAACATAACATTTGTTTCTTTCTTTTTACTGCGTAAGTAAGAGTGCTGAACATTCTTCTTCTGCATCCTATTCTTCTGCGATCCAGAATGACAGCACAGCTGAAAGGTTGGTTTGAGCTGCGCCCTCATAGAACATTTGTGAGGTCAGAAACACCAGCGATTTCAAACCGCGTTTTTGAGACTGTCTTTGGTTCACTGCAGTTTTTAAGGAGAAAATACACAGCAATGGTGTTGACTTATGAATTTGTACATGGTTTGTCTTAAAGCATATTACCACATATACATTTAAACAACATTAAAAGCTTGATTCTCACCACAGGGGGGCTTTAAGTGTACAAATGTGTATCAAAGGTAATATATTTAACATATGAAAAAATATATTTTTTAAAACAGTTTTTTTTTAAGCAACAACTATGTTTCGAACTCTTATTTTGCTTTTTTTTCTAATTATCAGATTTTTTAATATACTGCCACAGGGGACATCCAGGTGTCTCAGCCCTGGTCACTTCTATTCACTGACGACATCTTCCAAGCTGATAAAACCCGTTGGGGGCTTGAACGTCAAGTGCAAGACTGGAATGAGCGGTTAGACGCGTACGGACTGCGCCTTAACATCAATGACCTCGTTTACACTGTCAGTGAAATGTGACCCAAGTCCGATTTTTTACTCGTATGCGACACAGATCGGATGTGTTCTATGACAGTGTAAACAGGAAAAAAACGCATGCATTCGGATATTTCGAGATCGGTTTAAGGCCTCATTCATATGTGGAAATAAATCAAATGTAAATCGGATATGTGCCAATGCGACTGTCATGTAAACAGGCAGATCGGATTTTCCCAGGCATTAGGCTGCGTCTCCGCGGTTTAATGACGAGAGAAACCCCGCCGCGCATCTGCGGATGGACGGATGGCCCGACGAAACATTGTGTCGTCGTAGGAGAGGCATGTGGACACACGTTGACACAACATATCAAAGGTTGGCTTGCTCATTCTAAAATTTCGGACCCATGCACTGCTCCTCGTTAAAGCCCGCCACGATCGAATGAAAGTGCGTTTATTGCACGAATTTTTTTTCACCTGCCATTTACGCCAAAAACCAGAATTGGGCATCAAGACCTGCAGTGTAAACGAGGCCAAAAAGACAGAGTATATGGAGTGCAGACCCCAGACCGACGGGACAATCAGAGTTGGAGGGCAGCCATTAAACAAAGTCACCGAATTTAAATATCTTGGTTCTCTAATTCGGAGTGACGGTGACTCTGTTCACGACGCCCAAGCCCGAGTCAACACAGCATGGCTTAAATGGAGACAAGTCACAGGCATTCTCTGTGATTGTCGAATGCCCATATCACTCAAGGGCAAGATTTATAAAACCGTTGTACGCCCGGTCGCGTTGTACGGTTCCGAGTGTTGGCCAGCCACCATCAAACATGAGCAGTCCCTCCATGTTATGGAGATGAAGATGCTCCGCTGCTCCCTCGGCCTCACGCGATTCGACCGCGTCATGAATGAAGATGTCCGAAGGCGCATGGGCGTGGTGCCCATAGCCCAAAAGATGCGGGAAGCCCGACTCCGCTGGTATGGCCATGTCATTAGAAGTGGCGATGAGAGAACGGTGAAAATGGCCTATAATCTATCACCACCCAGATGGCGACCACGTGGCCGGCCGAAGAAACAGTGGCTCGATCGTCTGTCGGAGGATATGCGTGCAGTAAATATCACCACTGAAGATGCCCTAGATCGAGCCAAGTGGCGAAAAGCATGCAAGCAAGCCCTATATAAATATGGGATACACGCTAGGACAGAGAGAGAGATGTGATTTTTTAATATACAGCTAATTTGGACTCAACACAATGTTCACCATTTTGTAATAATACTGTATGGCCAATAGATGGCAGTATGAACCTTTACTTCATACTAGCTTGTTTTTTTTTTTTATCGTGAGCACATTAAGGCTGTGATCATTTTTACAGATGTTTTTGAAAAAAATGTGACTGCTGTTTATCTTACAGAGACATCCTGAGTAAATAAATGAGTAAAGATACACACTATAGTTCTCTATTAAACTACACCATCAGTGCAGTACGTCAACACTTCATTTCATGGTTTCTGGTTCGTATTAAGGATTGAGAGGTCCAAGATTTCATCAGAAATCGTGTCTGTCGGGAGAGTTAGGACATCTGCGAGTACTGAATACTAAATATTATCTTAAGACGGCACACGTTGGACTCACACTGGATATTGAGAGCAAAGAAAAAGTAATTTTGTCAAGAGAGGAGATTTTGAGAGAATTACCTCTACTTCACCTGTTCAAGCTGGAGTAAATGGGATTTGTCCAGTGGAAGGTTTATTTATGTGCAGGCTTGACATATGTGTGTGTTTGCTTGGTATCCCACAGACATTCGAAGTTGGCCTAATCAAATCATTGCCACAAGGTGGACTGAGAAAAAGCCTTTACTAGTATTTCCTGTGAGAAAAAAGAGAAAAAAACAGGTGTACAAAGTAGGTCATCCTTTTAAGATTTCCTTCTGCTGTTATTTACTTTTAATACCAGGAAGTGATATTGCAACCTTTAGTTATTGAGCTCTGAATATGCAAGCACAGGCTCGCTGAGATATTGCAAATTCATCAGTCAACACTTGCTGAGTATTTTCTCCTTAAAACTGCAGTGTACCAAAAAAACAGGCCTTGTTTCCTACCGTCACAAACATGCCACCAATCCCGTCACCGTGTGGGGCTTTTCTCCACTGGCTTTCTATGATGTTCAAAGCGTTTCTAAGGATGTTGATTTTTAGAAGGCAGCTGTCTGACTCTAAGATGGCGAACAGGATAGTAAATGAGAGTCAAGCCAAAGGCTAATCATATCAATTACCGTTATGTGTCTGACATTGTAGAGAACGATACATAAAACACATTACCATTCCGATACGACCCTGTACAAGTGGCTCTTCCTCGTCTTATTCTGAATCAGTTTCTGGTTCAAACATATGGCTGGATTAAAACAATATTTCCACTTGCCAATTGTGTAGCATTTACAGTTGAGCGAGTGAAGAGCTGCTGTGATTGATGTTTAAATTTAATTTTGATTATCAAAGATGAGTTTTAAGGGATGAAATTATTGAACAAAAATGTGTTTTGAATGACATGAGGGTGTCTGGGTGCCTGTTCCTTTAATGATGATGTCCTGTATGCTGGTTACGTGAGAGTTTTCACCAAGATAGAAGAAGTGAGAGAGAGAGAAAGACAGACAGAGGAGTCTGTGGTAAAATGCAGGTCAACCTTTGAGCTCACACTCAAACCTCCTCATAAAGTTTTAAATGCATCTTTGAAAGCATGGATTACAACCACAGGCAAGAGTGCTATTAGAGCAAGAGGTCTGAAGCTATAGGAGGGACGACTCTGAAAGGTTTTACCATCATCAGTCATGTTGGGAAGAAGAAGAAGAAAACTTTTAGTGTATAAAGAAATACTTTTACTGAAATGTATTACTTTTAGCATTTATCCCTTTTTCCCAAAGTACCTGACTGGTTATTTGCATTGCACTGTAAGATCGATGTTGAAATAAATGATCCTCAGTGGTGTGAAGCAGGGTGAGGCCGAGAGTCGTGGGAACGGAACGAGATCGGTGGAGCGTATGTTAATGAGCGACACCTGCGCCACACACATGGTCTCGAGTCCCACAGAGGAGCTCTGGTGTGACGACAGTGAAAGATGAGAGAGGACCAGGCCTGGGACATTTAAGTAGTTGTTGTGTTTACGTTTTTGCTGACTGCTGTTTACTTCCGTTTTGTTGTTTATTTTGTGATTAAAGCTTTACGTTCAAAGTTTGCCAGTTCCCACCTCCATCTTCCCTGAGCCTAGAACTTTGTTACACCCTCAACATTTCTTCAGCACCAAAATTCATTGTTAAAAGAAAGGATACTTGAAGCATTTTGGATTCCTCATACAGCCACTTTGCTTGAACCCTCTGGAGAACCTCTGGTGGCTCAAATGGGCTATTGCGTTGTGAACTCAAGGAACTTCAATCTATTTTTCTGATGCCTCAAAGCCTTTCCTGAGCCAGTTTTTAGAGTTCCTGCAGAACTTTAGGGTTTCATCTTGTAAGTACCTCACAGAACCAGCCTTTTATTAAGATGCCCAGAGGTTCTCCAGAGGATTCTTAGGAACCCCTAAGTATATTTTCTATCTGGATACATCCATTTGCAGAGCTGTCGGCAATTCAGATTCACAAAAAAATGGTTTTAAACATCAATACACAACCTGATCTCATGAGAAAATGGAAGTGTATTAAAGCAACACCAAGGAACTTTTCCTCAGCGGTCGCCCTACAGGTTGGAAGCGGAATTGTCCATTACCGCTGTCGTAAATAATTTAGCCTACCGCAGCCTACTGACACACGCGCACGCTCGCTGTTTATCCAGCACCGGCTTTGGAATCAACAATGGCAGACATCCCAACCTGCAAGAAGTCATTTCAGGGAGGTATATCTTGGGGACTGGATTGTTGACGGGGGGTGGCGGGTTGGTTGACTAGCTTTCGTGAGGCACACTCGCAAGGTCTCTCACGCTCTACCTCTCTGCCGTGCTCGCGCTATGTATGTTATGCGCGCAGTATGTTCTGTCTCGCATGCGCGCTCTAGATTCCGGCAGATTTGAACTAATTTGCGGGCATCAGGGAGACGCTATAGACTTGGGATGTCTGCAATGGCCATAGACATTTTGAGGAAGTGTTGGGGGAAGTGACGTATGCCGTAAAGCAGTCGAGTTTTGTAGTTCTTTTTGTGCTCGGGTTACTACCCGAAACCCGAAGTTACATAGTGCGAGTAAAAGCGATACAGACCACGTCAGGCTATGGCAGACGTGTCATTTAACCTATTGTAAGTCGATGTACCATCACAAGGGTCTTGGAAATATATTATGAAGGTTGAAAAGTTCCATAGTGTTGCTTTAAGAGGTGGAATGCAATTGTAAGATGTGATTCGTATGGAAACCTTTTTTAGAAAAAAAAATGTAAGCATGAACCCAACCGTCAGTGGGACATAAGCAGATCTTATGCAAACGTACGACTGAGAAATAATGTCATGGCAATTTGTAACTTTTTCATGTTTTGTAAAATTATACTGTAGATTGTGACTACATTATACTGTAGATTGTGTTGCAATAGCACGCTATAAATAGTATTATAAAAATGAATGGCCGATTCTCAGAGCTTTAGCGTTCTGAGGCGCCAGTGGCACGTGCTGCTTGTGTAAAACACATGCCTTGCTAAATTAAAGCTCAGGCATAGTTCATTTGATGGCTTAAAATAGTTTGGTTTGATTGCTAAATATATTTTTATCCTTGATTTGAACACCTGCTCTTGAAACATAATTAAATAATTTCCACTCTAAACATTAGAACTCAGCTTTTGGCTCATTCTGTATTTTTTTGTATCGCTTTAATTATTGTAAACAAAATTTTTTTTAAATTATCTAATGGTTTTCCACTGACACCTCCTTCTTTCCTTAAAAAAATATATATACTATTGAATTCTCATGCAAAACATAACTTGGCTGTTATCACTGAAGGAAGAGAAGCGATACAATCTATTCTTATTCACCTTTTCATTAAAATAGAGAGGGTGCTGCTGAGCTCACAGGAGATGCATTACGCTGTCTGAATGTAAGCCCAGACCCCACACAAAACAGACTGATAGAACAAAAGGTAAAATACAGGCCCTCAGCAGGATGAGCAGTCTGGGCTACTTCAAGTTGGACTGAACTCAAATCCAATGTGCTCAGAATGTTCCTCACAGCTGAATCATCCATCCCTGTAAATATACAAGTGTTCAAGCAGTTCATATCCAGGTTAGATTAATGATTGAGAGCTGTCTGACTGTATTGTGGCCTCTGAACAAGACTTAAATCTCATAAATAAATACTAATAATTATATTTTAAAGCCATTATTAGGTATAGGTCGATCTTTTATAGGTCGACTACTTAGTTTTAGTGTAGTTGCCTAACATCTCTTGCGTTCTACAGAAAAAAAAAAATAGTCATTTAAATGAAAGTGATTTTAGTACTATGTATACTATCATAATATTTATTAATCATTTGAATTAGCTTTTTTTTATGTATTAGTATTTATGTATTTAGTTTTAAGTGGGTAACACTTTACAATAAGGTTCCATTTGTTAACATTGGTTAAATGTAGCCTCATTTACTTTATTAACTTTTTTTGTTAAAAATTAAAAAAATGTGTTAACACATCATCAATCCTTCCAAAATGTGTTTTTGTCTTAACCTGATTCCCTATGGTAAGCCTATTATAAGTGTTTATATTTTAGATAGCATGATGATGTTTGTGCCAACAGTCAAATTAGCAAAAAATACTACTAATAAACAAACACTCAATGGTGAATGGGTGGAATTTTAAGAATAACGGGTGTTCTAATTCTGTGGATTCCATGTGCTCCTACAGTAGGTATAAGTTAAGTGTGTGCCATACATCTGCAACGGAATTCCCAAGAGCAGTTTTTTTTTTTCCTAGTGGAAGAAATGAAAGAGCGTCAGCGTCCTCTACTGTTTCCTCCTGGTATCGCATTCTCCCTTTTAGAAGGCAACAAAAGTCACTCTGAAGGCAAAAACTGTACCATATATGCCATTTATGAAGACCAAATACAGTAGGCCTACCTGTCTCTGTTGACACTGCCTTATTCCCTTCATCCCAGAGCAAATTAGGATTTGAATGGCCTAAAAGACCTTGATTGGCTGCAATTGTGAAGTTGTCAGGTAAATTGAATAGCTAGTCATGCACTAGCCTAAATGCTAATTCATAAAAGCCTTTTATCTGAGTACTGTTTATTCAGTAATTGGACGAAATTTAACAAAAACTGAGCTGTACCGGAAGATAAACAGCATTTGGATGACATCAGCTTCATTAAACATTTGAAAAATGAACAAACTCAGATCTTTAGATCTCATTCTGTATAGTCTCAATACTGAAAACTAGTGGACAGATGAGTCACAGCGAAACGTGATGTATCTTCTCATTTCCTGGAAGATCTTCTCGTCACAGTTTCGCACCACGGGTGGCCGTATATATGTGCATGCGAGCACGCTCACATATACACAAACGCAGGTTCACAACATCGAAACCACAAGTCTCAGAGGCAGAATATCATCTAATCTTATTTCTCAGCTGATATTTTCCAATTGCTGTTTACATTGGAAGCATTCACCAGAAGTGACGTATGGTTTGACTTCTCGCCCTGACGACTAACGCCCTGACGAGAACTAAAGCGAACAGAATGAATCACATATTCCCACACTTCACATAATAACACCTTATAGATATTAAACTTATCCGTGACTTACAGTAGGCCTAGTAACAATTTCATACATACGTCAAAATGTTAAAACATGGTTTGAATTCACGGTCTTAGACACAGAGAAGTACGTCTTTCAGAGGCCATGTAAACCACTGTGGGCATGGATGTTTGGTAAATGTGGGTTCGAATGTATGGTAAATGAATGCTCACTTCTGTTCTGACATCTTCTATCCTCTCCCTATGGAGGATCCCTTCCCCAGTCTACAGATAAAGCGTTGTGAATTCCAGCTCGCGTACCCCGAAGTGATAAAATAAAACAAAATTCTGTATCAAAATTTATAGGCAAGAAAGTAGTTTGTTTAGGCTGGGTTGTATGAATTACAAACCTGCGCACATATTTTAAAAGCACATAACTATAGAATCAATTCTGAATGAGCATGTGAATGCCGTCAGCGTTAATCACAGGTTCGCGTTTAAAGTCTGATCATTTCAATGGAGGTGAATCAATCAAAGTTAACTTTAGCTGGAAATAACATTATTCAAGAACCGCTATAAAGCCAAAACAATCTGTTACCTTAAATTATATGTTTATCTCTGTAAAGCTGCTTTGAAACAATCCATTGTTAAAAGCGCTATATAAATGAAGATGACTTGACTTGACATCATAAATGCTGCAATGGCTTGTGTCACTGATGATGTCACAGACTGAGTAAGCAGAAGCTCCGAGTAGAGTAGATTTACACATTGGAAAGCCAGAGGAAACAGTTCATTACCAGTACAAAAAGTGCTCTAGGGTTTTCAATGTGCTGAAAAGTGTACTGGTCCAAACACAGATAAACAATTATCCACTATTTTTAAAGAACAAAATAATTTATTAAATATATGTGTGTTTGTGTGTGTGTGTGTATGACAAGAAACAAATGCGTAATTGCTGAGATGGTAAAGCTAGATAGGGAAGTCCGACAATCCCACATATCGGTGTTCTCGCAGGCCTCGCTTTTGTCATTGTTGTGGGTGGGATATGAGAAATGTACAGGTTGTAAAGAAACCCAAAGTCTTCTAATCTAGAGTTGAGTAACAGACACATCTGAGTTTCCCAGCATTTTGCTTAGAGGGAGCCACAGATGCCCGCTTTGTCAGAGGAATTTATGTTTAGTTGTAACCCTATTGCGTATTACTGCCTGGAAATGTTGCGGAGATGTCTAAAAACTCCTTGCGTGATAAATATCTAAAGGCGTTGAATATTATAGAAAGTAACATTGATATTATTGATTTTTTTTTCATAATGGTAATTTGATTAGATTGTTTAGTATTATGTAAGGATTAACGTAAATGCTGAAACACAGTTTCGTTCCTATGAAATCAGTCACTATGCTATGTTATATTTTATACACATTAAAAATCTGTGATTTTCTCGTTTTACTTGGAAATAAAAATAGCATTTTAAAATGTTTTAATTTTGGTGTAAAAATGAAGAAAGATTTCAGATTCTGCTCTATTTCTTGTACAAACTAAATACTGCGACATTCTAAAATGTATGTTAATTTTTCGATTCAACCACTCATATTGTTCAAAAGTTTAGGATCTGGAAGATTTTTTTTATGTTTTGGAAAAGGCCTCATGCTCACAAGGCTGCAAAATATTGCCATATCGTTGAATATTTTTACAATGCAAAATAACTGTTTTCTATTTGAATATATTTTAAAATGTAAATTTATTCCTGTGATCAAATCAGAATTTTCAGCACCATTACTCCAGTCTTCAGTGTCACATGATCTTTCAGAAATCATTCTAATATGATGATTTGCTGCTCATGAAACATTTAGTATTATTACCAATGTTGAAAAGAGTGGCGCTTCTTAATATGCAAATGCATTTGAATGAATTGTATGCATTGTAACATTATAAATGTCTTAAGTGTCACCCTGGATTCTTTTCTCTTTTTTAAACATCTGACCTCAAACATTTGAACAGTAGTGTTTTTTTTTTTAAGTAATTTAAATATAACTATAAGAAAAATGAAACAAACTGAAAAAAAAAACAGAATCATTTTTACTTGTGGACAGTTGGACCCCACTAGATGGCCCTGTAGCTGCAGTTCCACTTCCCTATTTTTCATATTAGCCCAGTAATCCTGTGAATTTGACCTCTGCTGCTTTAATGTACACTGATCTCAGTCATGTAGGTTTTACACAGATATTTATCAGAACAAATGAATCATCCCTGACAAACTATAGATCAATTCTCGCAATCATTAATAGGAAAGCGGATTTGCATCTTACAGTAATGCACGTTTCCTCATTTGTGCTCTTTAGGGTGAGTAAAGACACTCTGTACATTTATCAGGTCAACCTCATGAAAACAATGTGACTAGTTTTCTGATTCATCCTCTGGTTCTATCAGGGCTTACCCCTAACCCAACTGCCAGGAAGTGCTCAAAGAGTTAAAAGATGCATGTATGACTCAAACCTGGCAAATATGCAGATATTCCCTACATGTGTGGTTGAAAAACCAGGAACGCATATCACAACGGTTTTGATGTGTGACAGGATTTCAGCTGCTGCTGTCAGAATATGAGTGTAGAAGTCAAAAAGTTTCATGATTGAATTTACATACGTTTGCTGTCATCTGTCATCTGTTTTTCCTCGTTCCTTACAGTAATGTCAGTACTGGAAGCTATAGGTGATAGTAAACCATGTGGGGTTTTACTAACAAACAACACTGTTGTGTAGCTGTCAGATCAAAGGTAAAGCTGATGCTTTTCTATAACTGCCGCTTGGACTGCGCATCTTTTCCGTTACCATTTTTAAAGACCAAAAGATAAATAAATGATTGTCAACATTTATGCAAATAAATAAGTCAACATTTATGCAAATACTATTCATTTACCGTCAATGATCCTACTTAGTATTACATGGCTCAAAAAATAAATATGTAGACATGAATAGACAATAAATAAATGATGTGTATATATATATATATATATATATATATATATATATATATATATATATATATATATATATATATATATATATATATATATATATATATATATATATATATATATATATAGTGCTGGGCAATGACTAATCGCATCCAAAATAAAAGTTTGTGTTTACATAATATATGTGTGTGTACTGTGTATAATCATTTTGTAAATATAAATACACACATATGCTTGTATGTATTTAAGAAATATTTGCATGTATATACTGTATATATATTCATACATCATTTATATTATATATACATATTTTAAATATAAATTACACACTTTTCTTAAATATATACATGCATGTATGTGTATTTATATACAAAATAATTATGCACAGTACACACAAATATATTATGTAAACACAAACTTTTATTTCGGATGAGATTAATCGCGACTAATCATTGCCCAGCACTAATATATATATGTGTGTGTGTGTGTGTGTGTGTGTGTGCGTGCGTGCGTGTGTGTGTGTGTGTGTGTAGGGGTCATTAAACAAACATATTTGTCCGTTGAATATTTCAATCGACCACTCAAATTAAAGTATTCCGGAGAACCATGTAATAAATAAATTGAATAATACTTGAACTCACATTTGATATTTTTCGGATGAATTACACTGATTTTAAGAGATAAAATGCAAATAGTTAATCATATTATTATTTCAATATGTCTGAAAGCAAAGTAGATGATAATAATAATGTACAATTATCGAGATAAATATACACACACAAAATTATCACTTTACAATAACGTTATTTTTGTTAACTACATAAGTTAACATGAACTGTACAACACTTCTACAGCATGTATTAATCTTAGATAAAGGGGATTTATGTCGTTTACTGTGCTGTGTTTTCTTTTTTTTTTACTGTAAATCATAAAAATACCATAATATGTTTGCAGTTATTAAAGAAACATGCGTTCACATTCTTGTTTCTCCAAAAAACAATACTACAGCTAGCTAATCTACTTTGAAAATTGTGTTCTGTGTGGGAATGTTTGTTTTTGTTTTGGTCTGTTTGATCCCGCCCACTGACAATTTACCCAATAGTACTTCGACACCCTAGTTCGCCAGTTGATGGAAAACACAGCATATTGAAGGCAGCAAATGAACCGAGTCAGTGATCGCAGTTTCTACTCTACCTAAAAAGCCTCGGCATCCATCTAAAAACCTCTATGACCAGAGGAATACTAAAACACTGACAAATCAACGCATCAAATCACAATGTAAGGCTTGTCGCCTTCTTTTGTCAATTGCACTCGTTCCTGTTGCATGTCCTCAATCTGGCAACCCACATGAGCGAGTTTGAGGAGGCGGGGGCGGGGGCGGGGCAAACAACGCTCTCCAATATTTTGAGAGGCTTCTCACTGCAGATCAAATGGGTGGAGCTTATGTCAAGCTCCCCCTCTCTAGACGTCCAACAAGGAGGAGCGAATAATTTGGGCCTAATGGGTGGAGCTAGAATATCATCCCTACCCTAACCCTACCCACAACTCTTTCCCTCCACCCCATTAGACGTCCAGAGAGGTGGAGCTTAGCGTCATTTGACTCAGCAGTGAGCACCACTTGAATATTTTGAATTTGGCTGCAGTACCCATTTCAACCACTAGCTGTCAATTTTACATACTGCACCTTTAATGTTAATATCATTGTTTACTAATGCTACATTTTATGATCAAAAGTTCTGTATCTGTTAACATTAGTTAATAGCCTACACTGTGAACTAACATGAACATGAACATTTTTAATAACTAACATTATCAGAGGTTAATAAATGCTTTTGGAATAATTGTTCATTGTTTGTTAATTAATGCGTTAACTAAGGTTAACAAATGAGACCTTATTGTAAAGTGTTACCCAAAAAAATACACATGCACAACAAAAATGGCACTAATTCTGATGTAATTAAACATCAGAGTCTGTGTGGGACCCCTTTAACCAAACTCCATAATAAACAGTATTGCGAGGGGAAAAGTATATGCAAATACTAGTAATTGAGTCATTTCCTGCAAGTACTGTATGTTTACCTTCAATTTTCACATCTCTTGAAATTACAAAAACAGCACGAGGTGACAACCGCAAAATGTGCCATCAATGACGTACTGCAACTGCCAGGCTGTATTCTTGATTCCCAAGGCCCCAAAAAACAGCCACAATAACAAGTTTTAGACCTCCTCAAAGTCTAAAACAGGTGTTTTGTTCAACTTTTGCCACTAAAGTAGCATTTAAACGAATTTATTTCATGTGTGTAACTTATGCGTCTGTAGAGCTTGTGGTTTCCTCTTCGCCGCCATCTGCACACCTGTGTCCCCATAAGGTTGAATGGAGACTGTAGTGTGCATGATTGACTATGAGGGTTTTTTCTGGCCTCTAAACACTAAATATGTGCATTCTGATATGAGACATTCAGTAATAAGAACTAAGAAAAAAAAATCCATTGATTACTGTTGTGTTCCTGTGAAAGCCGCTCTTTTATGGTTTAGAGCGTCGTTTTTAACTTCCTGTAACGGTTTTTACGCCTCTGCGCTAATACATGTGAATCCTTCCACTTTCTTTCATTGTAAATGTCAACATATGAAAACAATTTGCGTCAATTTTTCATAAAAATCCATGCTTTGATGTAATGTTTGTTTCTGGTCCAAACATTTGGGGTAAAAAAAATTATGTTTTTGAAAAAAAAAGTCTCATGCTCACCAAGGCTGCTTTTATGTGATAAAAAATACAGTAAAACAATAAAATTGTGGATAACACTTTACAATAAGATTCCATTAGTTAACGTTAGTTAATGCATAATATTAACTAACAATGAGCAAATTTGCTACAGTATTTATTAATCTTTGTTAAACATATAATATCTACAACTGTTCATTGTTAGTTCATGTCAGCTCTGGTTTGTAACAGTAACAACATTTAGTCATTTAGCAGACGCTTTTATTAACAGATTTCACTTTTGATTTTAATAATGTATTATTACCCTTAACTAAGATTAATAAATGCTTTAAAAGTATTTTTTATTGTTAGTTCATGTTAATTAATGAATGTTAAAAAATGGAACCTTATTGTAAAGTGTTACCAAATTGTGAAATATTATTAAAATTCAAAATAACATATATTTTAATGTATTATAGAGCAAAATATATTTCTGAATTTTCTCAATTTTCAGCATCATTACTCACTCAGTGTCACATGATCCTTTAGAAATCATTCTAAAATGCTGATTTTCTGCTCTGTAAAAAAGTTGCTGCCTTAAATTTTTAGGTACAATCAACTTGGATGTTTAAGTCATTTCAACTTAAATTACATTAAATTGACATTATTTTTCACGTTTGATCAATTTAATGCATCCTTGCTGAATATAAGTATTAATTTATCTCGTTTAGAAAAAGCACACACTTTCAGCCTACTGATTCCAAATTTTTGAATGATATATGTAGATATGTACCTTCTTGACATAAGTTGTATAAACGTCGGGCTGAATATTTTTTGAGAAAACAATGTGAAATGGCTATAAGAAAGCGAAGAAGGCCGCTGTCTGGAATGTGCGTGTTAAGGAAGTCTCCGGCAACAACGCCCTGCGTTCTGGACGGCCTCGGTAAACCTTGGGGGGTGAAAAATTTGACGCTTTTACCACTTGACAGTCAAATACAGCGTACGACCAGCAGCACCTGTAATTACAAAACCTGATCCAACGTCAACACCGCACACCTCGCTAAAGAGGGAAGTTAAAAGAGCACTAAAATAAAGCGTTCACTCATGCGCTGTACTGATTTATTTTTGTTAGGTACCTCGTCCACTTAGGGGAATTTAAAAATATGTTTGAGTTTGAACAATACAACTGGAAAGGGATTTTACAGCCTGCTTTCCTGCAAAGTCCCTGCCTTAAATGAAATATCCAAACAACCTTTGGATGGTTTTCACTCTTGGGAGGCCTGTCATATGCACAGCGAAAAAGCAATGAAATTTAATGCAGGAATGAAGCGGGCTGGTTCTGGTTTGACTATTTGCACTGGAATGCGCAGTTAGTCTTCAGCCGAACCAGTGTGATCTTTAGAGCTTTACACAAAATATGGACTGTTTAGTCTTTCTCTTTGGGCCTAGTGCTAAATCTGTTATACCATCACAAAGAAACACTGACATGTGATTAAATAACATTTCTTGGCACTGTCGATAAGCATAATAAAACCTGCGCTCATATAACAAGTATGTTTTCAGTTGGTTCTTTAACCACGGATATGTACCCAAACAGCCAATACATCTTGCCGTGTTTGACAGTTCGAAGCGAACCTCAGGCAAAAATACAAGCCTAAACCTGGGGACAAGACTGAAGAATTAAACATCATGCAGTAAAATCACATGGAATTCATTCGTTCCTACGAATCTGTAAAACTTTTTAATATCTTTACATTGTAATTGGCCTGTGAGAAGAAGAATACAAATGTGGAAAAAAGACTGATAGAAAGGAAAGCAGATCATTATATATTTTTCTGGTCATTTTACAATAAGGTTTCATTTGTTAACATTAGATAGCATGAATTAGGCAAAAGGCTTACTAGCATTATTATTATTTTTTTTGTATCAGTAAATTTTATTGAATAGACCTGAGCTAACAAGAACTAACAATAAACCTTGTATTTTTATTACTTAACAAAGATTAATAAATACATAATAATGCTCATTGCTAATGTTAGTTAATATTAACAAATATTAACTAATACAGTATAGCAGCTTATTTAAAGTGTTAACATTTTATTTTGTGATTATATTTTTATTAAAAAGTTAAAAAGCCTAATGTAATTTACTTTTAAAAAAATTGTCGTTTGAATTTGTACTGTTGTTCAGCACTTTCAGCTATAAAATAGTTGTAAAGTGCTTTATAATGAATAAAAAAGAATCATTAAAAAATATAAAACAACAACTTGTTTTAAAACGTAATCACATTAATCCACTCATTAAGTTTGTGTTCTTGCATTAAAAGTGCTTGAAAGTTTCAGTTTAGCTCAATATTCATTGAGCACTATGCTAATTTGACTGTACTTTCACTCTGACATCTCTCACTATGAGAAATATACTTATACAGGGGCGATGATTCAGACAGTCTAAAAACACTACCTTTGAGTAATACTGAAAGCATTGCAATATTGATATGTTTTGAGGGATTATTTCATGTAAAAATGTAGAAGAAGCTTGATAAATAATAATACGAGAAACATCATATATTTTAAGCAGATATGATTTCAAATCTGACATGTCTGCAAAATTTGGGGGATTTTTCTCTTTCTTTAATGTTTTCTTTCATTTTCCATCACCACTCCATCTTAAAGTCGGAGACAGCGAGACACGGGGAAGGAAACCACTCACCCCTGTGGTTATTTTTAGATTTAAAAACAAGCCCCCACATGGAACAATGAAGCCCTGCTCACAGCCGCTGGAAGATATGATGTAGGTCACTTGTAAATCATACTGTACATGACATTAAGGTCAACAGATAGGCGTAATAAAAAATCTTCATGTGGTGGACAGAGAGTAACTTTCTCAAAAGGTCTCTACTATGAAAAGTCAAAGTACACAACATAATCAAAAAGTGATGATGTTCTTCCTGTCTTAAAGGGTTAGTTCACCCAAAAATGAAAATTAAGTCATTAATTACTCACCCCCATGCTGTACCAACCCCGTAAGACCTTCGTTCGTCTTCGGAACACAAATGAAGATATTTATGATTAAATGTGACAGCTGGATCACTCCTCCATAGGCTCCCTAAGGGAATGAAACTTGACGGCCCAAAAAGTCAATGAAGAAAATGTTTAAATATTCCATGTCGCAACAGTGGCTCAACTATAAGTTTATCAAGCGACGAGAATACTTTTTATGCGAAAAAACAAACAAAAATAACGACTTTATTCGACTATTCCTTCGTGGAAATCTCTTGAAGTCTCGTTTCAGGCCTACAAGGAAGAAAAGGGCTGTCAGGTTTCATTCCCTTAGGGAGCCTATGGAGGAGTGATCCAGCTGTCAGATTTAATCATAAATATCTTCATTTGTGTTCCGAAGACGAACGAAGGTCTTACGGGGTTGGTACAGCATGGGGGTGAGTAATTAATGACTTAATTTTCATTTTTGGGTGAACTAACCCTTTAAAGGCATGGTAGGCGATTTGTTCCAGAATTATTATTTTTTATGCTAGTTGAAAGTCTCTTCACATCCTGATAGCAATCACTAAGTTAAGTGGTCTAAATGTGTTATATATATATATATATATATATACATCATCTGTGAAAGGTGTAGGACCATAAAATGTTCGTCCAATCATTGCATTCGGTTTAGTGCATTTGGTTAGACAGACGTCAGTCACCGAGCACCGCAACCGAAACACCAGACACCTTTTACAGTTCCTCCTGAACCCAAAAAAACAAGCTTATGCTGCGTTCACACCATATCTACTGTACTTTGGAAGAGATGGAAGCCTGACTTTATACTCAGAGTGGTTAGCGACTTGAACTTATGCACTTCAATGGCAACACCGTGGGCAATTACTGGCTAAATCGACAGTAACGCCTTAAGCTAGTCAGCTTGAGATCCTTTCCATCTAATCTGTTTTTAGTTGGGAGAAAGAACCTTGCTATTTCAAAATAAATGTCTGAAAACACCTTATGACTAATAAATATTCTTGGTGCAAATTAATAAATTACTGTTCCTCTGTCATTTATGTTGAAAAGCAAAAACAAAGCTTTCAAATTCTCTATATAGTTTCAAATGATATATAGTGTCAACAATACTTTAGTTTTAGACTAAGACATTAATGTTTTAAATATATAATGGCAAATGGTGGGATGGTGATATTCAGGGGAAGTAAGTAAAAGAGGCTGTCAAACTTCAAAATGACAAAAAAACGCGTCACAACTTTCATAAAAGTGGTGCATATAACGTGTGTGTTACTTTGCATGACTTTTGAGGCATATGGTGGCTGTGTGTGAGGAATAAACCAAAATTTAAATCATTATTCCTCTCTCCATCTTCATAGAGAATTCATGGAAAAATTAAATAATCTTTTGATTTGAATCTTCTCAGTGAAATGGTTGTTTCAGTTCACAAATCGAACTGATCCGGTTCTCATGTGACTGGAATGACATCAGGGTGACTAACCGATGTCAGAATTCTTCCTTTAGGATAAGAAGAAAGCAAACAACAGTAGGGATGAATGCAATTTAAAGGGATACTCCACCGGTTTTTCATATTAAACTGTTATTCCCTTAACTAAGACGAGTTGATACATACCTCTCTCGTCTCAGTGCGTACACTAAATCGCTCTGTCTTGCGGTGAAACTTTGTTAGCACTTAGCTCAGCCCAGTTCATTCATTAGGATCCAAGCAGAGAAGCGACCAAACACCTCCACGTTTTCCCTATTTAAATACAGTTACACGAGTAGTGTAACCCAACCATGAATGGTGACACAAAATAAAACGTTGCAATTTTCTAAGCGTGTAAAGAGGATAACTATAATGTATGGCGGAATACCATTGCAAGTGCTTGGGAGCATTTCGACTCGGCGCATATATATCTATGGACTCGGTGCAGTAAAATCATCACTCCGGAGAGGGAGAGGGGGAGATGATTTTTCAGGAGTGATGATATTACTGCGCCGAGTCGAAGTGCTCCCAAGCACTTGCTGAGGGATTCCGCCATACATTATAGTTATCCACTTTACAATTACACTTTAGACGAGAGAGGTAGGCCTATGTATCAACTCGTCTTAGTTAAGGGAATAACAGTTTAATATGAAAAACTGGTGGAGTATCCCTTTAACAATGCTTTTACAGTTTAAGTTAAATAAGAATTTTAGTCCTCTAATTAAATGGAAAAATTGCTGAATACCAGATGAGAAGTTTTAAGCAATTAAAATATGTGCATCGCTTTAACTATAGATTTATATTTCCCAGTGCTAAATGAACGTATAACAACATGTCAGTACTAATACGTAAACTGAACGTAGGAAATTTAAAATAACATTGATGACGTTTACGAATTTTGCATTGGTTCAAATGGCAATTTGGCCTATACTGTATGCTACTCTTTCCATCTAAACGTATCTAAGATCTAACACACTTTGGGTTCAGTCAAATGGGGGACAGCGTGATTCAGAAGAGTTGCCGACATCCGCTGAGCTCAAAGTCCCTTCCATGGGGGCAGACGCATAATGCCCCCCTCTATCTGTCTGCACGATGCTGAATACTGAAATGACTCAACCATGCTTTTTAACAACTCTCTTGACATTTGAGGTCTTTTTGCTCCTCAACATCATTGCACACTGAGCTGAGCTGTGGTGACATTCACAAATACACTCAATGTGAATGCATCTAACCACATGTTCAAAGACCTCGACAATGACATCAACGTTTCTGCAACTTTTCTCAAATGTCTCATTTTTTAGAGTGTTAAGGCCCGGTATTCTATTTGACTGCAAAAAAAAAAAAGTATTCGGACACTTAGGTCACACTTACAAATTATTTTTTTAATGGAAAAAAAAGGTCTTAAATGATTACAATATGTATAATGTTCAAAACTGAGACACTTTCTGTTTGTTCAACATTAATAGAACACATCCAACGTTAATGTCAACTAAAATAGCTAAAAACTCTACTAAAGAACTTTTTTATTTTACTTACCTGTTAGGTGTTATTGAAATAATATAAAAAGAATAATTTTATGAACATTTTTAATATTCAAAATGGGCTTTTCATGTAGTTTTGACAAAATTGAGCGCTCTGACTGACCTGAGAAACGTTTTCTCAGCGAGTATTTCAGCAGTTCCCTTTCGTTGTCACTCCGAGTTCCGTCGGAGGACGACGAATGGGGTTTTGCTTAGAAAGCCCATCGACTTCGAGTACACAAAAACGAGCCAATGGCAAAGAAATGCCATGGGTCTGCGGAATTTGCATAGCGTATCCCCGCCCCACCTCGTGGGTATAAAGCGGAAGACGCCGCAACATGCAGATATGTTTTCGCTTCGGAGCCAAGACTATCTCTTCACTCCACAGCCATTTCTGACTTCATTCTACGAGACGAGCCACTCTCTCCGGTGTTGGTGTGACGGCGATCTGCAGCGAGTTCACATTGCCTGCTGATCTGTGCAGTGATCTGCCAATGAGTGTGTTTCTCCCTGCTCGCTTCAACATCGCAGAGTTTTTTCCTCCTCTCACAAAAGAGCTCGCACGCGGCACATCTTTTTATAGAATCTCCGAGTGGAGCCAGCTAGTACCGGACCCGCTCAGGTGTCTTCGCTTGCTCGCCATTCCACTCCACGGACTGGATACGTGCGATATTTCCTCAGGTGAGCTTCCCCGAAAGCCCTGAGTTCCTCCAGCACTCCTAATGCTGGCGCCAGTGTCTTTTGCCTGCGCGTCGGCTAGGTGCCTCCCGTGTGCATGGTACCTCCTCTGAGCGACCCCCACATGTGTATTTCCACTGTAAGCCTCTCTGAGCATGTGTCTTTCCCTTGGCAAGCCACCTTGCCACCCCTGGGGTTGAAATATTCCACCTGCAGCTGGACACCCCAGTGATTCCCCATATGCATCCCTCGGGTCATTTGTGTATTATCTAAGTCCCCCCCTCCGAGTTGGCAGTAATTGCATATTCCCCTAAAATCTTGGGATATGCTCCCCAGTGTACCTTGGTATTCCTGTGCTAAATTGGAGTCCTTCGTCCGTGCCAGCTTCACGACAGGGTTCTCAGATTTACGCAGGGCACTGGAAGACAGCTGAGAAGGTGGCGTGATTAGACTGGTATCCCCATTCGTCGTCCTCCGACGGAACTCGGAGTGACAACGAAAGGGAACGTATCGGTTACGGATGTAACCCTCGTTCCTTGAGTAGGGAACGGAGACGTTCCGTCTTCTTGCCACTTCCGCTGTACCGCGGGGATCTCCTGAGCTCAGTCTTGGCTCCTCAGCGATTAAACATATCTGCATGTTGCGGCGTCTTCCGCTTTATACCCACGAGGTGGGGCGGAGATACGCTATGCAAATTCCGCAGACCCATGGCATTTCTTTGCCATTGGCACGTTTTTGTGTACTCGAAGTCGATAGGCTTTCTAAGCGAAACCCCATTCGTCGTCCTCCGACGGAACGTCTCCGTTCCCTACTCAGGGAACGAGGGTTACATCCGTAACCGAGACGTTATTATGTGTGTCTCATATTTCTGTTGACTGAACCAGCGTTCTTTCTTTTCAGTGAATTGTCCAAACACATTTGCAAAACAGGCTGATTCAAAATCATTGAATCTGCGTTTTTCGGGGCATGAAAACTTTCAAAGTGGCAGTTTTTGAAAACGCGTTATTATCTCCAAGGAAACTACAAAAACACAAATCTCTGAAAACGATGACGCCATGCGCATGCGTAGTGTTTCTTTACAAAGTGACATCGCCAACTACTGGCCTGGAAGCAAAATACAACGTTTTAATCGTTTTCACAGTGATGTGATATTGACACAAATAATTTTACCATTGCTAAATAAAGATATTTATGAATGCTTGTTTCCGCCATGAAATAAAAAATTAAAAAAAGGTAAATCAGATTTTTTTTTTCTCACACAATTGACTTTTTTCACACAATTGTGCGGGATACTGTGTAAGAATTGTGAAATGAAAGTTGCAGTTACCTTTTTTATTTTATTTTTATTCAATGGCAGAAGCAAAAGAAATGGCAAGATGTAAACTCAGAATTATGAGGGGAAAAAAGTCAAAGTTATGCGATATAAACTTGCAAATGAGGGGGAAAAAGTCACATTACCTTTTTTTTATTTTCCGTGGTGGAAGGACCCCTTTGCTGCACATCACCCCCACTAAATTAGTTTTGAGAAATGAAAAGGAAAGATCTCGAAAAGAAGAAAACAAGTTTTTTTTTAAATATTCAGCATCTAATACAGTGAAATTCAGACAATTTTAAGTGTGATTTGAATGCCCAAAAGCGTTTTTGGGGCCACTCTACGTCCTATTTCTACATACGCTCCATGTATCCTGAAGTATTTATGTATTTAGACTTTGCATATCCAATATCTTTTCAAGACTGGGTTTTCCAATACAGACAGATTGCGCCCTTGAGACCATTTTACCAAAAGCCAAGAAAAATTTCAGAAACCCAATCCCCTGATTTACTGTCCACAATCTGAATCTATCCCAAACCATCATCCTTATGCCATCCGTATTTACGTGGCTAGCAGAATAGTGGGATTCCTGCACGTGTGGGAATCTGGGCCGTAGACCAAAGCTGCAGTTTCCAACCACACAATCCCCCGCCAGTGAAGGAAAACAAGGAAAACTGGCACAAAAGATCTTTTCTCTAAATGAAAGCGTTATATTTTAAATAAATACAACTCCCACTTCAGTGAATACACTCGTTTCACATTCATTTCTTGTAAAAACACTCAAGCTCTGACAAGATCTGTTTATCAAAATCTGTATTTTAATAAACCATTTGTGTATGTTTCAATGTGACACTAATCTCAGTGTCAATGGCAATGTAAAAGAAGAAGGAGGCCACTGGCTTGGAAGAAATTGCAAATGGAACGGCAGTTCAAACATGCTGTCATTGACTTATTTGTTTGAAATGTGTGTCTTGTGCTGGCAGGCTTATGAATGTGCCTGTTTAAACAACCCAATTGTAGAGAGACATTGCTGAGGTCTGAGGTAAAGCCACTCTCACCAAACATGGGGGGAGGAAGAGAAATGGGCCCAGAATAACTGATCCCTCCTTCAACTTGCTTCCTTGCTCTCCATTACCCCTCCACCTCAAAATGACTTCCACCTGCTCAGCTGGGTAAAATGATTTGATGATCTACTGTCTTGTAGTAGAATGGACAATTTAATATCTGTGCAGCACTTTGGAGTTGCACTAAGTAATGTTTTTGCACAGCCGAAATGGCACACGTCTTATACTGACACCTAGGGGCGTGGAGGCAGCATCGCGCAACAGTTACGTTTTTTTTATTTACCAAACTCCGTTACACATGCGTAGTGCAGAACAATGCATCATTCATTTATAGTTTACACGGCTCCCTGCAACACTCAATTCTGCTTCTTCAATCGTGACATCTAGTGGTCTTTTATTGTACGACAACAAACACTACAACTGATAACAAAACGCTCAAGCGGGTACTGCGAGTCGTTTTGAGGTAATAAAATATGTCAAATTAATATTCAATTATTTACTTACGTGGCAAGTAGCTGGATAAGTGGGATAATTATACACAGTGGGGTCTAGTATGGAGAGGTTTCTTTTGCAAAAAATCTGCTGACTGTAGGCTACACTGTCCCTTACACCGTGTCCTAACTACACGCGACGGCGACGCGATAAAATTCCAGCGACAGCAAGTGTGTCTGTCCACACTAGACGCGACGCGACTGTGAGACGCCACACGTCAATCAAAAATCACAGCCATTCAGAACAGCGTGTGGGCGGAGTCTCTCTGTGAAAGCGCACTGCTGGCCCGCACTCGCATTGGAAACGGGTAAGGACATAATCAAATCAAGAAATAACATTATTAAAAATCAAAACATTAACAAAATATACTCATTGACTAATTTTGTTATGAAGTAGGCCTACAGTTGTATGTTTGCATAGAATTCAGTTTGAACGCTATATTATATGCTTTTCAAAATCTGAGGTAAATTATCCATTAGGCTATCGCTTGTGGCACAGTGACCTATTTTTAACTAAAAATAAATAATGTGTACTCACAACCAGTGTAATTTCTTCATATGACAATCAGTTTACAGTTTACAATCAGAACTTCCACCCAATGAGATCTCTGTGTGGGCAGATCTGTCAGCCGCGACGTCGCAGAAATAAGCTCCGTTCACACTACAAGCGACTTTGACGCTGCAGGTCGCCAGTGGCTGCGCTGGAGGGCGTTCCCACTGCTCCTAGTAATGTTTGTGAGTGACATTCACGGATGTTACTCTATGTTAGACAACAAATACGTTTTCTTGCCGCTACAAACAAATATTTTTGAAGGAAAAGTCTAAATATAAATGGAATCAGTACATACAATGCATAATATTAAAGATGAACGAGAAACAGTGAGTGCTCTTTGCCATCGCGGCTATTTAACTGCAGCAAATGGGCAAATACGGGTCTATCTGGGTTCCCGAAACCATCAGTCAGTACGGTGAATACCACTGTATGTATACGGAGATATATCATAAATAATAGGACAGTTTCTGACGGCTAAAATGACCTTCTCGTTCAACTTGCCTCGGTCAGACTCAGCACTGAAGAGTGACGCGCTCCACTGACTTCACTCCTATTGGTTGTCGCTCGCGAAAATCGCTCTTCATTTGCATAAAGTTACAAATTTCTCAACTTTGTCGCGTCGCCAGACACGCCCCACCCAACAGTCGCGACCGCGCGTGTCGCCGGAAGTCGCCCGCTCACCAATGAAAATGAATGGTATCGTGTCGCTTGGTCGCGTGTAGTGTGAACGGGGCTTTAGCCTTGCCGCACCAGTTTGGGAACCACTGAGATAAAGTCAGTAATATTCGGCTGGTCAAGCTTCATGTAAAATAATATAGCTTTTAATTATTATGCTACTGACATAACTGGAGTCTTTGTGAGTTGATATTTTGTTTTCAAAAGCTAATTTTTAATGAGGGAATGTTTACTGAATATACATACCTTTAAACCAGTAAACGACAGAACAAAATCAGACAGTGTTCTTGGACAAGACAAAGGAAGGTGTCGCAATAGTTCCTGTGCAGCCCACAGTTCTTTCCCGAGAAAGTCTCACATTCCCTTTTTTTAAGGTGGACAAAATATTTGCTGAACAGAGGAACAGTGGTTGCAAATACACATACTTCCTTACTGGGCAGAGTGATTTAGATGTAACCGAGGCTACAAAAACATTCATGCATAGTCATTGTATGTATTCAAGATAATTAGCTATGAAATTAACCTTGGCAAGTAAAAGGCGTTATCCATTTTAAGTGGTGTCTAGATGTCATTTTCACCACTGTCATTTCCATCACACAATGTTATGAAACACAATACATAATTTGACATAATTTGATGGAAATGATACTGTGATGACAATTATCACGACTTGCAGAAAAAAAAGAGAGAATTCTCCTCAGATTCATACACATTTGGACATTGTTAGCAGACAAAAAAAGAAATACTATAGTGAGAGTGTGAAAGGAAAAAGAGTTCATTTTCATTTCAGTTCTGTTTAATCATGAAAAATGTAACCTAATACTGTAGGTTGGGTAAATTCACAGTTTAAATTCCGGTACCAGACCATAGAATGTTTTACTTTCATTTAACACACAACCATATCTCTTTAACATTGCCATATAAATACTGTCAATGTTGATAATAGTGTGTTTGCAGTGTATGAAGTATGCAGTGTTTTGAGTGTTTTCAGCACGTTATTAAGTGGTTGGTAGGGTGTTCTGTGTGGTTTTGATAGCACAAACACTGTGGAATGAGTAGCGCACTAAAATCTTTTTAAACAGACACCTAAGATTCTGCATTCATACCCCATAAGTACTACTGACATGTACTGCTGATCCTAGTAAGACAGGGCGGGACATATAGAACAGCCCCTCCCCTTTTTTAACTTGCGAATAACATTTCGTTTATTCCACAGAAAGCTCGGCCAGAGCCGTTAAGCTCTGTAAAGCCGCAGTTTCCTCCTAATCTCTTACCGTTTCCCCTCCTGATCTCCTACATATCGCTTTTAAAATATAGCATTCTGTGCAGAATTCAAATGTGTCCGATATGTTTTGTGGTCCGACTCGGCCATATGATCCGCTCTGTGCTATCGTGTCTCTGGACCGGAGCAGACTGTGCGCGCTGCGGCAGTTCGCGTAACACTAACGTGAAACCAGACTTAATTCGCCCCGATGGAAAGCATATTCACACTATCTGAATCGTTCCCTATCCCCTATGGTTCAGTATGTGCCAGTCACCATAGAAAATAGTAAATGTGTGAACAAGTGACCGATTTTGTAGGGGGGTGACCAATAATGTAAGGGGCGGGACGCTTTATATTCTAGAGAGTATTTGATTGGACAGAAAATCTGATGAGAAGCTGAAGTGCAGAGTGATGTCATCAAAAAAATCATTGATCCATATTGGTGGAAGTGAGAGGGTGTAAATTTTGAATGCTTATATCTTCTAAATGAAAAAATTGTCATTGTTTTAAAGCAAACTGCAGATAACAGTAAGGCTAAGCTATTCATACTAAAAGCCAAAAACGTCCAATTTGATTTCATGTGGACTTTAAGGCCTGCTTTTTTTAGACAGGCCTGTGAAATATTCAGTAACTTCAATCTAATAAACCTGATGTCATCTGGAAGGTCATTGAATGTTTGGTCAAGGGAAAAGTAGTGCACCCACAGTGAGTTATTTTGAGATCTTGAGACGCTGCAGTCCCTCCTCCTCACGGCGCACACACTTTGCAGCCAGCACACAACAATGGGCACAGGATGCTGTGGTCAGCGCTTTGTGTGCGGTGTGATCTTCACACCACTGCGAGTGGAGAGACCGTGACGTGGGTGGGTCAAGAGCTCAGCATAACACAGCTATGAATTTGACACCCGTTTCCACAGGAACAAACACTCTGACCAGACATGCTTAGATTGCGCAGGTGTATTTATAATGTGTTTTTTTATTAAAACGCTGCAACGTTTGATTCGCAAGAACATTCTGATGGCATGACGAAACAATATGGGCAGGAGATGAAAAGATGCCACTGAAAACAAACATATTCAGAAAGGCCAAACACTGACATTAAAGCAAGAATTCAAATAGAACCGGTAAACTGAGTGGGCCTAGTAGAAATACAATATGCAGGGCTTTGAAATGGACACGTTGACATCATTTACTCACCCTCGTTCCAAACATTTATGACTGACTGTTCTTGTGAACTTTTTTTTTTTTTGCCCACACAATGAAAGTCAATGGGGTCCAATGGTGTTTTGTATTGTTTTGACTTTCATTGTATGCTAGTAGTTGTGATAACATGAGAGCAGTGGTGTAAAGTATTTGAGTAAATGTAATTAGTTGCTGTTCTTATGTATCTTTTTTGGATACTTTGTAGTTTTACCAAGTGTCGAAGATATTAGCAACTTTTACGCTCTACTTGACTACATTTTTGAACAAGTATGTTATGTACGTTTGTGATGAGTAACGTAATTTGCATGGCACCTAACTTTTTCTGCAGCAGTTTATTTCTGCTACAGAAGAAGTGATATCGCCATCTATAGGGTATCGAAGGTTCTATCTCTTGTGTGTTTTGCCCTTGCTCACTCAAACTTGTCAACAAGGCTACTTTGTGAGTCTGGGTGCATAAGCAGGTAGTTGCTGAATCACAGATGTTTCATATATGAGATGAATACATGACTGCACCCAGTGATGAGGCAAAAACCAGCACATCCAGTGCAAGTAGGCATTGCCTAGTTGATTTCACTTAATATTATTTTATTTATCCGTCATATTGAAGAGACCTTTTTGAAGGATATTGGTTTACTTCTGCCCTTTTTGAGCACTTAACCCTCCTGTTACCCTCAAATCTGATAACATTTTTTACCTACTGGGGTCAATTTGACCCCAGTAATTTAAACCTCCACAATATAATTTTTTTTTTTACAAAGGTTTGTCTCAGGTAATTTATGTCTTTGTTGACTACTTAAGTAACCTTTTAAGTTGACATCCACCCGCCACCCCCCCTCCCCACCCCACCTAACCCCTTATACATCCAGAATACCCATTCCACGACTATGGACAAATTTAGAAATCAACATAAAATCTGACTGATTGACCTAAGATTGGAAAAGTATGAATATATTTGGTGTTTTATTTGTTTTATAATATTTCTAAGTATAGATTTTTGTAATCTATAACATTTGGAAAGAAAAACTATTTATTTTATCAAGGATAGTAACACGAGTTATGTTTGGGGTCAATCTCGAAAAAAATTATGTTTTCCCCTCCCCATGGCACGGGAAACATCAAAGTTCTCGCAAAAATGATGTTTTCCACTCCCCATGGCACAGGAAAGAACTATTAGTTCTGATGAGAATTATATCACATGTCATGTGAACTACTAGTGGTTCTCGCAATACTACAGATATGGTTATGTTTGGTTAGAGCCCTAAAACAGAGGGAAGTTTTTTGAATATGATATTGAATATGTAAAATTACAATGAACATTATAAATTCAAATTATAACATGTTATAGTGACCTCAATAAAACAACCAAAACAAATGTGTGTGAAATTTTAATATTTCTTCTGTTTTATTATACAACTAAAAGAGCCTGGGGTCAAATTGACCCCAAGGAACACCGATGCTACAAAATGTGTACAGCACTTAGAAAAAATATTAGCAGGTTAATTTTATGTTTACAGAGTTGTCCCCATTAAATTAGGAAAAGTCATTAAATCTGAAGCAAAAAAAATAAATAAAATTATGTATTTACAGACGTTAAACATTGAATGGGGTCAAATTGACCCCAAGGATAATAGGAGGGTTAAGCTAAACTGAGACTTGAGTGTTTGTAGACACAAAACGAGGCTGTTTTGTTGACCTTGATTTATTGTCATTTTGAGGTGTTCAGTTTTTCATTTCCACTTTAGAAAATAAACGTGTGATTCCTCTCCTTACAAATCAACTGTTTCTTGTTTTTTCACTGGCACTCTTCTCATACAGCAACATAGTTCGGCCCAGATCCGGCCCACATCTGGTGCACATAGATTCCACACATACCAGACGTGGGCCGACACTATGTTACTGTCTGGGTTAAGCCCGGGACACACCAAGCCGAGGTCAAAAAACTTGCTGTGACAAAAGCTGACTGTGTTGTCGCCTCTTGTCGGCTGCGTCTCGAACAAAAAGCTGCGCTTGAACACACCAAAAGGACTAAAGGCGACTGTCAACAGCACGTGCATTCTGCGCCTGCATGTAAGTAAATATCTGTCTATCAGCAGGTATCAATAGTCTATTTTCATCATTCAAAAAGGGAAACCAAAACTAGGACTACAGATATACACAATGTAAACAAAGCAGCGCTTTGAATATTAATCACGCTGATCACTTTATTCATTCCACTCGGCTCATGTTATTATGAAAATATTTGTGCATTGAATGCTCATGTAAGATGACGTAAAATTAAAACAGCCTTCTGTTTGTACCGTCTTGACTTATTTGCTTGCTTTCATCACTTTCGCTTTCTTGTGCACTGACTCATTCGCTAAGCTGAACAGCCAATCAGAGTTCTCTCTCTCACCGACGACCCGATGCCGATTCAACATGCTGAAGCGGCCCAATAAACCCTACTAGAGCCAAAAAAGACCGCCGACTGTCGGCTTGTTGTGTCCCAGCCTTTAGCACAAGTAAAATACTTACTAATAAAATCAGATTCTCTAAAGACTTCTACAAAGTCATATTGGAATTGGTGACTTATAATGGAGTCATTTTTGCTGTAAGGTATCTGTATTTTTACTTAAGTATGTTTTTCAGGTTCTCATTACACCGCTTGACAGTAAGTAAATGGCAGAATTAAAATTTTGGATGTACTGTTCCTTTAAATACCACAATCTTTGGGATCTTTAATAATCCGAGGCATGCCTTCGAACAGTGAGACCTTAATACGATAAAGTGAGTCAACTTCATGGCTTAGTATAAAGTCCACCTTCAGAAGATCATATATTACGATGTTCTTTCGGTTGATCTTTGACTGTGTCTTTTTCCTCTCTGCTTTCTACATATTATTGTGAGTGCAAAATTAAAATTAGATCTGTACAGCGGGGTACTTTTTTTTCTATGAGGTAACAAGCTCTAAGCAAATACGTTTCCTGTTTTTATTAAGCTATTTAAAGAAAAGCATGGCAGTATTTTTGATATTTAAAGGACAAAGGTCATCAGTGAATTAAAATGCTTATTTTGCTACACTCCTAGAAAAAAAAAAGGTTGAGTGAGGTGTTATATAGAGCCCCAGGGTTCTTGACTCTGTTTTAAAGAACCTTGTATGGCAAAAAGCTTTTTTATAAGGAGAAATGTCTAAAATGGTTGCATAATAATTTCATGTTTAACTAGTTATTTAAATTTTTCTAGTGATAAAGTATGTTTAAGAGTTAAGTCATACATTTTTTTTTAATTAAAAATTAATTAAAACAAAATGAATTAATCAAAACTAAATCCATAAAGTGATTTATGAAGCGCTTGATGTAACCTTTTAAGGTTCTGAACCCTTTCTTCATAAGTGTCTTAATAAATCATATGCCTGGTTTTAGACATATACTAAAATTGCTTCATATCCTAAATATCACATTGATACATGTATTTTTTTTCTTGCAGAGAAAAACAAAAGATATAACAAGTAACATAATAGCACCATTGTTTCCATTCTAATGTGGGAGGTACAGTAAAATTTCCATAAAAGCGTCAACAATATCACTAGTTTTATATCAAACTCTCCCTTTCCGTCTACTGTGCGTATTCACACTTTTTCCACGAAGGAGGATACGTGCCTGAATTTAAGATCTTTTAAGCTGTTGTTTGTTTGATATTGTCGTTAAATATTAGTCATAGTTGAGTAATACAGTTCCCCATATCCTTATATTTTAAAAATAGTTTTACTGCTGACAAGAATTCAAAGTGGTAGAGCCACATCAACATCAGCTGTTTTGACGCTGATTCAGGAGAAAGTTGCTTTTAGAAATGTTTTGTGAGGCCTAAAATGATAACTGCTCTGACTTCCTGTTTTAAAACTTACAACCGGCCATTGCCAGGTTTACCGCCTTCGCACTAACATACACATGTGCTCAACATACGCTCTGACATCATAACTGCAGTTCAATAATCTAGTGAATCAAACACGACAGTGAACTTTAACTGCAGTACAATAACACTCCCATTTACCGGTGTAAACTACTTCAAAAGACAGATTAATCTGTAGATTTTAAAAAAATGGGTCAAACAACAGCAGTGGCGAAGAGCATGAACTATTAAAGTAAGATATTACACGTTATTTCAAAGTAATGAGTAATCAAGACAAATGAATGTGGAAATAGGCTTTGTACATGGAGGAAATGCAAACATACATGCCAGTATTTAAGTAAAAAGTGTTGCTATGGAAAATGTACAAATAATGCACAACAATGAGCAACAGTGGTTTAAAACGAGGGCACGGTTATATAATAGACAGTTTGTGAATTGTGTCGTGACATTTAACCCTCCTTCAGTCATCCTCCCCTCTGAACTGTTTATTTGTAAATTGTGCGGTTAACAAAGCCATTGTCATTTATCCTCGTAGCTGTAAAGCTTCAAAAAAGTCATAAAACCTTCATAACAGTAGTCCATACTACTTTTAAGCTATATTCCAAGTCTTATGGAGTAACTTTATGCGAGAAACAAACCAAAACGTTGCTTCTTGGAATATAGTGTACAAATCATATGCTATGCGACATTACGTTGCGTCACATTATGCATTGTTATACAGGTATTGTGTTATATGTTATGTGTTATGTTGAGTTATATTATATTATATTGTATTATATTATATGTTATGTTATGTTGTGTTATCTATCTATCTATATCTATCTGAAGCTTGACAGATGTGGCAACCAAAGATGTATGATTTTTATACTTGAAAAATATGAATTGTTTGGAAAAAAAATGTATTCTTTTTGAGGTGGACAAAATATAATTGTAACCTCCTGACATACAATGAAGTATTAAGTATTTGTATCATTCATAACTAAGGATGTCACTTTGATATTGCCTCAAAAAGTAGATGACTTTGCAAATATTTGTAGAACCTTTGACCACCGCAGCCTTATAAAGCAAAAAAAAAAAAAAAGTCCAACATTGGCTGAAGATCCCAGTTCAGTTGTCATGTGCGCAGTCACATTTCTGAGAAAACATTTCCTCAAATATTTGATTGACCGCAGGCTAAAGTGAATTTGCAGAGTCGTCGATGGGTTTAATAAAGATGCTAATAAATGAGCAAGAAAAATGATAAAGTGCATTGCAAAAAGCGTCTTAAATGCTAGTGCTAGTAGATGAGAAGATATTAAGGCACTAAGTGAAGCACGGATGGAGTGTGACTAACTGCGGCCTGTGCTTCCTCATTCGCCTCATGTGACTGTGTGTCATTGTGGTTTGGCATGTTCAGGGCATGCTGACTGATTTAGACTTTACAACTCACAGCCAATACACAGAGAACATTTCGAAACTTCTACCTGTTTACTGTCCTCGCAGTGCTCGTTTTATGTTTTAATTTATATAGTCTGGGACTTTGAACTTTGAATTAAATTATGATGCTCTCTTGTGTCACACAGTTATCTTGTTTTCATTCACTTTTTGCTGTCTCGGACGATACTGAGACTGCAAAAATGTTTGAAAACATTCCTCTGAATGCTAAAAAAAAGGTAATACACTCATGTGGTTTGTTTTTCTTTAGTCTGCAGCGTGACAGAAGAGTATAGAGCACTAAACTGAATCACAGAAGAATGCTGAGAAACCGGATAGTCAGAATCAGTACCGTCTCCATGACGATGCTGAACAATCGGGTGTGATCATATAAAAACATAATAAAAACAAAACCAAACCAAAACAGAAAACAAAGCAAACGAAATAAAGAATTCCGAAACAAAACCATGTACACATTGTTGGCGGTAACACTTTATTTCAATGGTCCACTTTAGACATTCTAATAACTATAAGTAACTTTGAAACTGCATGTCAACTACTTTGTTGTGTTGCTTAATATCTGCCACCACTTTATTAACAGACATTCTACAGACTATAACTTTGCAAGTACAAGTCAACCTCATCAAATAGTCAACTAATACTTTAATGAGAGTTAGTTGAAATCTAGTTGCAAATAAATTAATAAGTTAGTTGACATGTATTTGCAAAGTTACTTATAGTTAGTAGAATGTCTAAAGTAGATCATCAAAATAAAGTGTAACCATTAAGACTATAGCCTTTCTGATTTTTAACTCTTCCCTTAACTTGTGTTTCTGGCGTCAAACCAGAACAAAGAATGTTTGGCAAATTTCATCTGCCACTTGGGAGAAACTAAAGCCCAATTGGAGAGACGGCAACATGGCGTGGATTATACGTGACGTGACATGCCCTCATCCTCAAAAACCAAAACTATGCAAGGTAAAACTTGCAGTGAAGATAAACATGGTTTGTGTCTACATCAATGTTTATCGTGGTGAATTATTGGCTGTTAGGAACAAGAAACCATCAAAATTCAAGAGACATTTAGAAACCAACATTTATAAATCAGTTTTACCATTCAGCCTATACGTCATGTTCATAATTTTGCATATTTTGAGCCTTTTCTTATGGAAGCTTGTTTCCACCACAGAATAAAACATTTTAAAAGATAATTGCGACTTTTTATCTCACAATTGCAAGTTTACATTTCGCAATTCTGACATCTTTTCTCAGAATTGTGAGATATAAACTTGCAAATTCGAGTTAAGTCCAATTCTAAGGAAAAAAACACTGACTTTATATCACAGTTCTGACTTTATAACATGCAATTGCGACTTTCCATCATACAATTCTGACTTTATATCTCCCGAATGCATGTTATAAAGTCAGAATGGCGAGATATAAACATGCAAATCTGAGAAAAAGTCAGTTTATTTCTTGCAATCGCGAGTTTATATCACAATTCTGACTTTATAACTCACAATTGCGACTTTATATCAAAATTCGGAGATAAAAAGTCATTAATATTAATATTAAAACATTTCAATTCAATTCAACCCTCCTTTTGTTTTCAGGTTAATTTGACCCACATTTAAACTGCTTGAAACATTTGTTAATTAAAGAAATTTTGTGACTTGTTCTCATTCAGAGTCATGAATATTCATGCAATGTGTCGACACATAGATGTGTTTTTGAAAGGACGTACAGATTTTGTGTTTATGTTGGTGTTAGGGGTCAAATTGACCCTGGTTATTTTCTATGCAGTTTGCCAAAAAATAAACCCTTTGAAAAACAGCAAAGTAAAATTAAATAAATAAAACCCCAGAAGCTTGTCAAAGACTAAAATATGAAATATATTATTTTGGTAGCCTAATTGATGAGTTGTTTACATTGGTCCAGTGTAAAATATGCTCTTGCATTTCTTTAATCCTATGATGTGTTTACTGAACCTGTGTTATGTTGCTATCTTGACATGGAGGAGAACCTGTTTATGGAGAATGAGTCAGATCATGTTTCTCAAGCTAATGTACCCGTATAGTCAAAAATTACACAATAGTAGTGATTCACTGCTGGGTTGTTTACAACATTGTAGAAGTGAAGTTTTTTTAGACCCTGAGTGAGATGTTTGCTTATAAAACATGACTTTTGCGCAAACTTGGCAAAACAATCTGAGGCAAACTAGCCTATGATATGGTTCAAGAGTGCTCTACCGCAATTTAAATACATGCATAAAGAAACTGTCCAGAGTGGTTTTCAAACACAGATATCATCTAAAGACACCAAAATGCAACGTGATCTGGAATCTACAGCTCCGGATGTGTTTAACTATTCTTACTGGTAAAGTCTCCACCTCTCTTCCTTTTACAGCTTTTTACTTCCTTGGAATTTCTTCTTAAATCTGCAGTTTGCTCTAAATACCCATTTTGATTTGGTCCTTACTCACAAATTTTCCACGGAAATGCACAGAATGCAGGTTTAACTTCTTTGGAAATTATTGGGAGACTGTGTGGACCTCTGAAACAATATGTTCCCATGCACTGAAATCCCACATCCTGTTGCGCAATGTGCTTACACATGGAAAATCAGCTGGTGTGCCACTGCTCACAAATTTTATGGCATTTGATTTTTTGATGCACTACAAAGCAGGCCTCTGAATTCAGACCCAATATGGTGAGCAGAGTGAAAATGCAGCTGTAAAAAACAGCTAAACTAACAACAAATAATGCATGAGACCAATCATTAATCTAAGACGTTCCAACTGGTGAAACAGAAATAAAAAATATAGCGGAATTCAGCTTCAGCTATCCAGAAGATCCATTATTGTTTGGGAAAAGCTGTTGAAAACACTCTTTTTTAAATTAAATCTATTGCACCGTCACCTAGAAAATGGTTTAAAAAGAAAAGCAAATCCGCCGCATCTCTAATCTTTCTATAGCACACTATCAGTCCGCCCCAGAGGCAGATGACTCGAGATTTACATAGTTTCCCCAAAATGCCTATTACTCATGCTAAGCAGTGTGTAAAATGCTTTGGGCAGTCACTGGCATTGTAAATGTAATCCATTTGTCCATATCCTCCTCCATCTCATCCTCATGCACACTAACAGGCTGTGACCAACACCGCCCAGCTATATTTCACTGACAAATGAAAAGAGATTCCAGATGATAGACTGTGAAAGAAATGAGAAACACATGCAAAAAAAGCTCAGCTGAATTCCAAACACCACAACTGGACTTTCACAATGACTTGCTCATTGTGGTCTGAGAGACTCGGGTATCTCCTACACTCACTTTTCAAATGATTTTGCCTAATCTGCAATGAAGATATAAAATAAAAAGCAAACTTGGAATAATAAAACACAGGGACTTGAATCAGTGAAAATAGAAAACCAAGAAAAAACTCACAATTTTGAGGGGAATTGTTTCCCCTCTTTTGTTACCGTTCTTTCTAAGTTAACTAGAAAAAGTTAACTTATCTTCCTCCGAGTCCACACTTTCGTAACATAATGGCGCTTTGGCTTTCGGGCAGAGGTCTATTATGGAGCTTACGGGCTTGCGGCCAAAGTGTGCATCGAGGGCGCAAAACGGCCGCAAAGTGGGCGCTCACAAGCGCCATTCTGAATTCTTAAATGACAAATGGGACACCCTACGGTCTTGTTGACTTAACAAACATGAGCACGCAGTGGCCATTGTAAGTCCACAAGACCGCAAGTGCACATGAAGTGTGCTGATTGAGGGCCAAAGTAGCTCTCAAAATAGTCTTTGACAAAAACCATTTGGCATGTAAGTCCTAAAAGACCTACAATATCCCCTTAAAGTATTTGTACACATCCTACAATAAAAATCCATATACCACTCACAACTAAAGAAATGAATAATACTTTAGACAAGAATGATGCAGAGCTGCCAACTCCAACACGCATTCGCCGTGAGACTCACGCATTTGACCCTTTTCACACGCTCTCACACCATACATCCATTTTCTCACGCATAGAAAAATCGCGGACAAAGAGGATCCTGACACCGACAGAGAAGGTAACTTTTGATATGGAACAAATTCTCAGCTCTCAGATTCTATCCATATTTTTTATGAGATTCAAACAATGAATACCGTTCTGGTGCTTTTAAATGTCGCGCCAGTTCAAATGGCACGTGATTCAGTAGCCTACGAATCATCAACCCCCCCCCCCCCCCCCCCCCCCAACAAATCTCACTTCTCCCCCACCCCAACAAATCTCACTCCAAGCAAAACTCAAAGGTTGCCAGCTCTGTGATGAACTTTCACATGAGATAAGAACTTAATTGTGTGGCCTATAAAGCTGATTTATTCAACATTAGGAGGGTGGTCCTTCTTGGATCACATGACCAGCAATGTCTTGAATTGAACTTAATAAACACTTTATCTGAACTTGATATGAAGCTAATTGGAATTGTTAGTAACATCATTCATGTTGTAATTATGAACATTGACTGCACAGTGTAGTTTGAATGCATTTTATGTAACATTTTCTGCTATTGAAGAAGACTACATTTCCCATCATGCTCATTATGGGCAGCACGAGATTGATAAAATACACAGATAGCATTGGTTACACACACATTTGCATCATTTTCTCTTAATGTTGCTGCACTAGTATTAAAAACCACTTGTCGGGAAGTGAGAGTGCAGAAAGTACACAGCTCTTCTTTAACTTTAGAAAGAACAAAGATTAGGTTGCCAGTGACTTGCTCACCATCCAAACATCAGAGCTAAGAATTAAAGAAGACGTGGCAATGAAAAAAGGATAACAGTAAGATTAAACAGGTTGGATTAGGCAGTTGTTTGGAATGTCCTTTAGTTGATTGGGTTATGTAGAGGGGGATTCTCCCGAAGCCATGTGCTGATGTGGACTGAGCAGCTGCGGTCTGCGTTAAATACATTCCTTTAGCTGCTGGATGAGTCAGTATGCACTGTGCTAACCAGGACTCTGACTCATCTCCACATGAGTCAACACGATCAGCCCCAGCCAGAGGGCACAGGCGACTGACCCCACCTGCCTAGCCGCTGTCAAAACATCACCAGGCCTATAGGCTGCTGGTGACATGTCATTTATTTTCTATCGCCCAACACAAATGCGTACTTTATTGTAGTAAAAACTAAGGCTGTGCGATGCACTGAATATTCTTGATTTATTCATGATGAATTCTGATGATATCAAATTGAGCAGAATTGTGATTATCTCAATGGCTTCAATGCACTTTTTGTTCACCCATTAAGATTCCAAAACACATATTAATAGTGATTTGTTGACACTATTGCTGCAGAAATTACACACTTTAACTTAAATCTTCAGTAAATGGCTATAGAGTTGGTAAGTTGGATTGTTTATGTGGACTATTGAGTCAAAACTCTGATTCTAATTTGTTTGTGTCATCAACTCAACTTTTCATTAAAATTGTTTTAGTAAAAATAAACTAGGTGCTGTGTGTATATAAATCGCCTATTTGAGGTCTAAACAACTACATTCATATACATATATATATATATATATATATATATATTCCCCTTTATGAAATGAAACAGAGTGGGCCTTTACTAATATGTATTTCACAAGTTCACACTTACATATAATTAGAGTGGATAAGATTTAATGTGTATGTGGTGTGCTGTCCGGGGGGAGGGCTCCGAGCTCGGAGTTTGGCCCGAACCCAGAGTACTCCCCCCTTCTGTAAGTGTTTAGGACTGGAAGTGTGGAGAAGGGGCGGTGGAGGGATGCTGCTAAACTATCAATGGAGTGAGGTGAGATTGCTGAATCTATATATACACCACTTATCATTGATTGCTGAGTGCACTCCACTCGTGTTAATTAACTGAATGTGCTCCTCCCAAACTTTGTAAATAAAACATCATACATATAGGCCCACTCTGTTTCATTTCATGAATGGGAACAAACACGGTTGGGAACAAACACGGTTGGAAACAAGTGGAACTCAAACATGTGATCAACCATCTCACCCTGCCAACACTCGTACATCAACAGTGATACCTGCCAAAATAAAATTAAAAAATTAAAAAACAGGACGCCTGTCAACTTCGAGTTTTCTGCAAGTTCTTAATGTAAACGTGTTCAGGATTCCTATTTCAGTAACTTTCAGCTTTTCCACTTTATCCCTCCTGTGGCCGATGACCAAACTTAACTAACTCCCGCATCATTATGAGATGGTAAATAATGGTGCTGAGCTCATGGAAAGAGGGATTTAAAGCGCTAAGGTAACCACATGTTGTCAACATTTTATTCATTAGAGTCTTCATTCAAGACATTTGGTCAAAGTGGAAACTTTCAAAAGAATATCCAACAGAGTGTCTTTGAGTCACACGTGTGACACTGCATAACACTGGAAACTAAATGAAAGTGGGACGTTTCCTGAAGTGCTGACTTCCTTGACTGGCAATGAAACTGGTTGCACCTGTTGTATGTTATACACCGGTAGCCTACATTTGAATTAGAAACACTCTTACGCAATGAAAGGCACACCCAAAGTGCTAAACTGGAATGTTGTGGACGGGTGTGAAGTAAAAAGTATTTACATTTTTTTTAATTTTAAATGAAATATTAACTGAATCATTTTGTTTCCATATGATCAAAGCTCTTGTTCGTTTCAAGGCATGAATCATCGTGCTTTGAGATTACTGTCAAAACCGTCATGCAAGCCCACCTCTGATCGTAAAGGAGATTTTGCCCAACAAATAGCCCAACATATGGTACCAAAAATCTTCCCTCAGAAAACAAGAATCAACCTCAGTCATATTTAAAAAACATTAGTTCTGTATTGAGAAACAACAGTTGGTAGATTCTCCCTCTAAAATAAATAAAACAATATAAATAATATATCATAAGGTCGTGTGCAATATATAAAATAACAATAAGATATGAAATAAAGAATCTGAAAAGTCTTTGATTGTACCCTATGAACATTCAGCCCTGCTAAAATAAAAGATCTTTAAACAGGTCTGTTGCCTGGTTTAGAGTGGTTTAAACCATTTTTTAGGCCATCTGTTTTTTGTGTGTTTTGTTTTTTTTAAGCAGGGTGAAAACCAAATTCCGATCAACCCTTGACACTCAAAGGACCCTTTGAATTCGAAAGCAATTCCTTAGATTTGTTCATAGGGAATGACTCAGATGTAGGGTGAATTGCCCTAATGTGGGACATTTTTTGCACTTCAGACTTCTGTGACATATTGTGATGTGTAACCAAATCATTAAATCCACACCCAATACCATTTTAAAAACCCCAGTATGTTTCCTAAGCAAATCAAAGGAGAAAATTCAAATAACCCATTCATAAGAGAAATTATAGACATATTGTGCTCTTATAGCAAGTCGTCTGAGACAATCTGCAGCTTTCCTAATGTGGGACAGTTGTGTTCCCAATATGGGACACTGAAAAATGTATGATAAAAAGACCAAAAATCACATTGATACATGTAGAATAGTAAAATTTTATTTTAGATTCTCTCTTAAATCTCATTTTCAACATTTTCAACAATCAACCATCCTCAACAATCTGCCTATACTCCTCTATGGCTCCTTTCATCCTGTCCTGCCTCCACTGATTAAGTTTCTTTCTCTTATCCTTTCCCTGTTTCTGTCTCTCTTTCTGCGTCTGACAATCAGTCCCTGTCTTTCTCACCTTTGCCATTGTGATCTGAAATACATTTCATTGAATAATCAGATGCATAAAATAAAGTGGAATGGCTTTATCGGTTTTCTACTGCGTTTTTAAATTCAGAGCTATTTTTTATTTGAAGTCAACTACCTTTTACACACACACACACACACACACACACACACAGAGAGAGAGACACACACACACACACACACACACACACACACACACACACACGTACGTACGCATGCACACGCACACATACACACAAAAAAGAGCCTTCAAACCGCCCTTCAAGAATAAAAAATTCACATGACTGTAAAAATCTGCATTAACAGTATTCTAATATTGCATTACAAGACTAAAACCATGTAAATAACCATGTTTGTCCCACAAACCATGCCCCACCACACATTTTTGACTCATTGAAGTACTGTCCCACATTAGGCTGATCATGTTGTCCTGGATTTGGAAACCACATGTCCTAATGTGGGACACTAGGAAATTTGATAAAAATATAAAATATATAGTTTATACACACAAAATTACACTATTTTTTGATGGACGAAGATTTCATACGCATATTAGGCTAAACAGTAGCAGGATTGTTTTGTTTAAAATGTATTTAACTCCTTAACATCAAATTTATTAAAACTCTATGTCACTAACCTTCGGATGGTCTTCACTCAAAGTGCCTCCTGTTTGATGATTGCTCCACCCTCAAATATGATTGGACATTTGATAGGTCATGTGATTTTGATCACATGACACCACAGCTTTGTCTAACCCATAGTTTTACTATCATTCATGTATTTATGTGGGATCTACAAACACTAGACCTTGTGTCCCACATTAGGGCAATTCACCCTACGTAAATCACAGATAAAAAAAGAGCATTTCCATATGGAGCCAATTAAACATATCCCCACACACACATACACACACACACTTATCCAGTCAGGAGTGATTCATTTCAGGCCTAACAAGTTACAGAGAGTCCAGCAAAAACGAAACCCACACTTATGAGTTGACCCGAGAGCCTGTCATTGAGATGGTGCGGTAATACTGGTGGCTTTTAAAGCAGAGTCAGATGAAGGCAGGTTTATGGAGGATTTCCTCAGGTATACGCACACAGTTCACACACCACCTGCGTCCTGCTCTAGCCGACAAGTCAAGTCCGGCCTTGAGAAAGGGTCCCATTCATGGAGCCGGGGATGTTCTGGTGAAAACTCAAACCACAAGGGCCGTTTGAAGTGTGATCCGTTGGACTGCACAGCAGCACTCTTGGGCTTAGCACAGCACGCAACTCCAACGCTAAATCTGACACTTAGCTTAGCGTTTGCACAGGGGTAGGCCGGTGTGCTTTCTCTCAGAGAGATGTATTTGCACTCCGCCGTCACAGACAAACAGTCACATGCATGATTACGCTGTGAATACGATAAGCTATCGCATGTGGCTGAGCACACAGAGCAAAGTATCACTAAAACGGGTATGAAAGACTACAAGTTTCTAGGTAGAGCTCATCTAGTCTTTGTGTGTCAGTGATTTTGACAACATTAGTTGAATGAACTGAATGTTTCGACTTAGGTTATATAAGTTTTGGATGGAAACCTATTTCTCGTTTCAGAGTAAATAACCGTACATTTTATATCACATTACATTTAATTTAATTAAACTTTAAAAGAAAAAAGATAGACTCTGAGATATAAAGTCATTGTGATAAAAGTCACAATTACCCAGTTATAAGGAATAATTTTGCCATTTTGAGATATAAGTCGCAATTAAGAGAAATTAGGTTTCAACCCTGTTAAGATATTAAGTAATAATGTTAGAAAAACCACATTTTAAGTCACATTTAGTTACATTTTGAGATATAAGGTCAAAATACGAGAAATAAAGTTGCAAAAATGAGAAATAGTCACATTGTGAGATGTTAAGTCATAATTACGAGAAATAAAGTAACACTGTGAGACATTAAGCAACATTGTTAGAAATGAAGTCACATTGTAAGATATAGTGACAATTACATCTGGGAAATAAAGTTGCAACTGAGATATAGTTACAATTTAATAAATTAAGTCACAATTATGGAAAACATAAAGTTGCAATTGTGAAATATAAAGTCACATTTACAAGAATGACAGTTACAGTTATGACAATCCAGTCACGTTGTGAAATATAAAGTCACAGTTACTAAAAAATAAAGCTGGAATTACAAGCTATAAAGTAGCAATTTTGAGATAAAGTCACATACAAGAATTAAAGAAATAGTCACTTATAGTGATATATAAAGCCACGATGAGAAGTTGCTATTGTAAGATATAAAGTCAAAATTACATTTATTTATTTATTTCCTGCCAAATAGATCAACTCGGACCAAGTGACCTGAACTGGGCTATTCGTGTTTTTATGTTTAGATGTTCATTGTGTTTGTATTTTTTGCATATAATAATGTATATGGTTGCTAAGTACAGATCAAATGAGGGAGAACCGGAGACTGGATTCGTTTACGTGCTCTTTGTGAAAGAGGAAGATGACAAAACTTTCGGGAAATGAGCCTTTAGGTCTTGCGTAAGGAAGCCTATTCAGCACATCAAATTGTCACTTGCAAGCTTATGTAAAATTGCTTTTACTGCTAAGATTGCGCAACATGAAACACAAACAAAGAATATGGGTTTGAATACACTGGTTGACAAACAACCAAAGCACAAGGAATTTCCTGGCATAAGACTATACTCCGAGAAAAAAAAAAAAAAGCAGCCAGTTGGAGTATTATTTTCATGTCCCAGTTCTCTCACTTAGTGCTTGTGTGCTCAAAAATACCCAGTGATAAAATAAATCCTTTGGCTCTCCGCTTTCTGATATCAGTTAAGACAAATGACAAACCAAAGAACTGCATGAGAGTCAGGATTTGAGTACAGACAAGTATTCACTTGCTTAAAGTACACTATTGAGGCTAATAATGCAAGTTACTATCAGTGGTAAATTATAATTTGTTTGTACTTTCAAACTGTAGCTTTCACCTGCGCCTGCTTGAAAACTGCATGGAATCATGTTTAAGCATGTGTAACATCTGGGCACATAATAGGTACGTTTCCTTCATTAGGTGCATACTTTTCCTTTAAAGGAGTTGGCTGGGAGGGTCGCAGTGTTATCAGAGAGTGGGGAATGTTGACAGGCTGGATGGCAGAGATAACACTCGCACATCCCTGAGAGCAAGAGGTCATGAGTGACGCACGCAAGACTCTCACGCCTACTGTTTTCCTCCCTTATCCCAATCCATATCTCCATTATCTATGTCTTTTTTTTCTGGTACTTTAATCCTTTTGGTTTTATCACCTCTTCAAATATGAAACGTTTGAATGTTGTTACTTACAGAGTGATTTCCTAATTCTCTAATCTTCCCATCAATAATCGTGACCCCTGAGGGATAGAAGGAGGTTTGACTTAGTTTATTGGTGTATTTTGACATTATAACTGGAATCTCTCTGCAAGTTTCTCAACATTTGGGTTTTTCTTCTGTTCTAAATTCCTAGACCTAGACTGAGGAAAATTTTGTGATTGCAGAATAGGCTAGACTTTAGTATACATCCGTTTCTTACACCCTTTTCTTCATGTTCAAAACAGGAAGTCCTCTGAGGCCATTAGCTATGTTTCTATTGTGAGTTGGATCCCTCATATAAATGTTGCTGCGTCCCAATGCGCCTACTTACACTATGTCTAAAAGTATGTAATTGTCACCACTTAAACTGCCCTGTCAATCATCTTGTCACCTTTAAATTCCTCCACATTCAGTTTAATTTCATTTCCTACCATATCGGATAGAAATGTAGCATGTTGATCTGCCAGTTGCGGGTCTTTCATGCGGAGAACTGTCCTCATGCGTTTGCATCATGATGCATTTAAAAGTTGATAACCAAATGTATTAGATAGCTTAGATACTGGTTTTTAATCACTCAAACCCCTTTATCTAACCCTTAACCCTTGGTCTTGTACCCCGTTTTAAGCCATTGGTGTCAATTATTATAAATTGTTGTATTCATTCTGTATACATTCTTATTATTGTTATTCAATTGATTTTATTCTTTATCATTCTTATTGATTTAGTATTCTTATAAAATGTATTGGTTTCAGCTATTATTATTATTTCACTATATTTATTATTTATGTGAATTATTTTCTAATATCTTCTGCTTCTCAATGGGGATTGTTGCACAAATCACTCTGAGGGATACATGCTTACAAAGTGTGGGTATTTGCACACTAATGCCTCAAAAAGATTATGCAGCGAGAAATAAAGCACCTGATCGTGAGCATTACGAACAACCTCTTCTTCCATTAAGAACTGTTCTGTGTGGGCTTTATTCAATAAACCTCAATAAAATGCTTGTGGTAATACGACTTCCAACTTGGAGAGCAAAGGAGTAAAAGAGGGCTGACAGATGGAGCACTACTGGTGGTTAAATGTAGGACCTCGCTCTAGAATGAGAGATTCTGCACCCAGTCTTGAGGACCATACCGCGCACGTCTGTGAGCTCTGGGCCCAAATATTCCCACAGGAGAGATACAATATGGCCACAACAATTTTATAAAGAGCTAATGGGAATTTTGTAGTGATTCATAATTAAAAAAAGTATTATTGTCTACATGTGAGATAAGGTCAACGGAATTATGAAATCCACCGATTGCGACGCATGCAACTGAACTTGCACTGTCAAAGCTCAAGCTGACTTTGTAAAAGTACACTTTAGCATACGTTTTAAAAAGAGAGTATTAATTATGAATATTAATATAATAACATACTTAAGGGAAAACTGGATGTAATATTTTGGACACTTAATTGAATGTTAATTGCAATCAAATGAAAATGTTTTATATTTTAAATGTAACTGTATTAGTAGCACTTTTATTAGCAAAATGTATCAATTAGCTGAACTTTAGAGTGTTTTTGACCCACTAAGGATTAATGTACATCTTCACATGCATTGATCGTTATTTGATTTAATGATTGTCTTTGAAATATGTTTTTTTTTAAATATGTCTTTTGAAATACGTGTACTGCCAAATGCACTGACAAGCCTTTGTGGTGAACTAAAATATACTTCAATGTAATTTCTATTAAAACTTGTATGTCATGTATTTAAATTAAATTATGTTTGTATAATGAAGTTGCAATTTAGCACTGTGAAGTTGCAATGTAATATCGAGCAACACTACAGTTAAACTTATAATCAAGTACTTTTTTTATGTTAGTTAACATCAAAATAAGTGCACTTATTTAAACCATAATACAAAATTAGTAAAACAATGATTTAAAATGTACTTTAAAGTAAAACTTTTGGTTAAAGGAGACGTAGTTATTTTATATTTCATTGTACTTATTTCAAAAAGTACTGAGTAATATTAATTTATTAATATTAATATTAATTAACTACATGTATTTACTATAGGGGTAGGGTTAGGGTTTGTTAGTTACTTGTATATATGCATAATTTACTGTTACGTCACATTAAAATAAAGTGTTACCAGACTTTTAATTTGGCATCATTACAAGTGCACTTATTTAAAGTGTATAGTAGTGTAGTATTCATGAATGTAGTAGGCTAGTCTATTATCTTTAAGTACACTTAAGTTTTATTTCATTTACATTATATTCTCTGCAGGTACAGATATTGAAAAATATGTGATTGAGATTTGAAGTACACTAAAACTGCACATTAAACACTTCTTTTTCACCAGAGTGAGCAACGCATTTCAGTTCATTACATCGTTTTCCTAGTGGCAAATAGGCATCGGCTTAGACTTAATCTCCTGAATGGGTTTCTGCATGCTTATTTATATCCGAAATTCTTCAGAACCTATTATTGCGGGCACGTGAGAGCATGTCAGTGCCAAACAGGGCACTGCAAAACATATTCAGTACAGCAGGAAATCGTTGGTTCACTTGTTTTGGTTTGGACTGCAATAAAGTTCCTCAAATGGCAGCTGGTGGACTTAGTTGTTAATGTTGAGGATATAAAAGACGTTTGAAACTGGTGAGAGATTTCAATCAGAAGACTCATAGTAGTGTGACTGTACGAGCCGACTATGATTGCTCTGGGAGGGTGTTTGTGTGTGTAAACACATGGACTGCATAAACAGAGTTATTGCACAGAGAGAAGGGTGGTATTTGGTGGATAAGGCTGAGTTTGTTCTTCAGTGAATATTTCACACTGTGGAAATGTGTTTCAGAGGGATGTGTAAAATCTAAAGACCTTAAGTGAAAACAGAGCAGAGGAGAGAAGTGCAAACACATGAACTTTACAGTAGCTAAGTTATCCTTTTACTTGCTATGTTTCTACTGACATATTATGATAGCAGTTTGTAAACTGCCGATAAGCTTTACATTTCCCTATGGGACATAGCTGTCACATATTTCACAGGCAGAAAAAAAATGGATAATGTTGATAGTAAGCAATTTTGTCACATTTTCGCAAATGAACTTCATTATTATATTGGATTGTATTATTTTATATTATATCATACTTTTATCACGTGAGAAGAATATGATTGATATGAAAAAGGAATGAGGAATAAAATAACACAAATATAATATTTGTGGGTTACATTTTATTTTAAGGTGTCCTTGTTATAGTGTAATTACATTTAAGTACTGAGCAATATTAAATGGTAACACTTTACAATAAGGTTCATTAGTTAACATAATGTACTAACATGAACTAACAATGAGCAAAACATTACAGTATTTATTCATCTTTGTTAATGTTAGTTAATAAAAATAGAGTTCACAGTGCATTAATTAATGTAAACAAATACAACCTTTGATTTGAATACCATATTAGTAAATGTTGAAATCAATATTAATAACTAGTAAATGCTGAATAAGTATTGTTAATTCTTCATGTTAACTAAAGTAGTTAACTAATGTTAACTAATGCACCTTATTGTAAAGTGTTACCATTTAACTACATGTATATTAGGATTAGATTGGTTTAGGGTTAGTTGCATGTAATTATGCATAATTTATAGTCATTATAGAAACTACATGTAACGTGTTACAAGGACACTGTAAAATAGTGTTACGTATGTGTGCATAAATGTATTGTTCTTATGTGCTTTATATTAAAGTTTTGTCCTGGTGGTGTTACACAAGGGTTATTCATAAAAGGAAATGCACCAGGTGTATAAGTTAGGGTACACGATTAATATGCCGTGTATTCTAAATATAGATATATATAAATATAGATAAATATAAATATAATATCCCCCCCCCCCCCCCCCCAGACAAGGAATAATCTGTCAATATAGAGGCAATAAAGCTAATTTGACTAATTTTGATTGCAGAACAAGAAAGTTACGTACTTTCCCAACAGAAGCTGTCTAAATATGAGCTTTGGCTAGATTGTCCTGTCACTGCTGAGTCATCACATAAATGAAGAAAGAAAACTAAAGATGCCAATGTACAAATGCAAATGAATCTAGACAGAAGCACCAAAAATACGTATTACTAAAGTTACGATTTAAACATTAGTAAGACTTAACCTCTAATGTGATGGCATGTTCTAACAGTATGTTAGGTTTAGGCAGTATATGTCTCATTTTGCTTTAAGGAGCCAATAGAACACACATTTCTCAAATTACAAGCAAAGAAAATGTAGTGTATATTAAATTAAGCCTGATTAATTCTATATTAAATCACTACAAAAAAACACGCACACACACTAGTTGTATATATAATAATAATATAATAATGTTGATCCGAATTGGGTGTAGTGTTAATTTAGGAGGAATTAAGAAATGTGTAATAGCTCCATTTAGGAAATCCCCTCATGCTGGTAAAGGTGACATACCATTGCTCACAAGAAAGAAAAGCTCAAGCCATCTGTGCAACAGTCTATATGTTTGTTTGAATACATGCCGTGGCGAGCATGTGAGCATGAGCAAGCAAAGCAAACTGATGCTTGATGAGGGAGAGTTTCCGTACTTGTGGGAACGCTGCCAATGAGGAAAACAGAGCGCCAAGATCTCGAAAGAAATGTGTCTGATGACACACGTGAGAATTTCCATGTCTCATGCACCATTTTTAACATCCATGCCAGCCAAACAAAGTCATGGAGAGAGGCAGCTATTTTTAAGTGAATATGAGATGGCTTGCCTGTTTTAGTCAATGAAGCAACTACAGAGTACATAACTATAGTACATAACTATAGAATCTATTCTTAATGCGCATGTGAACGCATGTGAACGCCGTAAGCGTTAATCAAAGGTTCGCGTTTAAAGTCTGTTAGAGAGAACGGCGTCGTCTTAGTGGCCCCTAATTTAATAACAAATGATCATTTCAATGGAGGTGAATCAATCAAAACTAATTTTAGCTGGAAATAACATTATTCAAAAACCACTATAAAGCCAAAACAATCTGTTACCTTAAATTATATGTTTATCTCTGTAAAGCTGCTTTGGAACAATCAATTGTTAAAAGCGCTATATAAATGAAGATGACTTGACTTGACTTGACTTGACTTGACTTGACGACTTGACAGATGCAGTTGCCCATGCAACAAAAGAAAATCACTGAACATGAGTGAAGGCAACATTTGCTGTGGAATCAGCAAATAAAGTGATGTGATTCACATTTGTGCTATGACATTATATCCATTTAGTCAAAGAACTGGTTTGTTTTACAGAATTTGTTTTTGTTTTTTTACATATATAAATTATGTTAGGGAGAATGGGGCTAGTTGTCACAAAGGGAAGTTGCCTGCTATATCTCAGAAACAAATTGCATTAATGTGTATTAAAGTATAAAAGTATAAATATGTATGTATGTATTTATATATATATATATATATATATATATATATAAAAAACATTTTATTTAAATTAAATTAAATCTATGAATCTATATATAAATAGCTCAAATTTAACCATTGTTTAATTACAGTACAATTTTACAAACAATGTTGATATCTTTGCATGTTATATATGTATTATATATTTTACATTTTGCTTATGTGCTGAATGGCAGGTTCCTGTTCCACAAAAGTTCAATGAAATTATATATATATATATATATATTCCTGGCCAATATAGTGGTGGAAATGCTCATTATCTTTTTAAGACATTAAAGTTTGTGCACATATAGAAATAGAATTTTAAAAATAAATAGCATTTTCAAAAACATTCACTACAGTAAACCGTGAAATGTCCAGTTACACCTTCCCATATGTAATCAAATTTAGCCTGTGCCTTAATGTTTTCACTAGAGCTTTTGTATTCAGTTCCCATAATGGCCACAAGTGGCAGGACAGGAGCCATGAGTCAGACTGATACCACAAAAATGAAACCAGGACCGACTGTCACACACTGCTGTCATAGACACTTTTGTTGTTGAGTAAACAGCCATATAAAATTACATTCATAACATCTTGAAACTATGTAAGGCATACCATTCATACTGGGCTTTATTGCTAAATAAACGCAGACAGGTTGATCTTTACTGCTTATTTTGTGATAATATGATAGATGGATAGATGGATAGATGGATAGATAGATAGATAGATAGATAGATAGATAGATAGATAGATAGATAGATAGATAGATAGATAGATAGATAGATAGATAGATAGATAGATAGATAGATAGACTGCTTATAGCCTATTATTTAAATGTAGGCTAGGCTAATGTTCTTGATTAGCCTATATAGCCTATTATTTAAATGTAGGCTAGGCTAATGTTCTTGATTATTTCCAATTTATATGAATTTGATTTCGTCTCAAAGTGACAAGAAAAACATGCTGGAAAACAAAAGCAGTAGGCTAGTATCGTTCTCAACCAAACCGGTAGGCCATGGGAAAATGTCTGTCGGGGGCAGTTATCGCGACAGGTTACTGTAAATTAATCACACTACTCTCTTGTTTTGCCTGTCGGTGAAACTGAAACATTTTTTGCCACTGGCTAAAAATACTCAAGCTGTGCTTTACGAGGCGACTTCGACAATCTGTTGTGGGAGCGGCGTACGGGAATGATAGCTCCGCCTTCTGTTTTTTTTTTTTTTTTTTTTTTTTTGCTCTTAAGCATAAAAACTCGCTGGAGCAGCACAACGCAACCAGCACTCGTTCGCAGCTTCTGACGGCACATCATTCCTTTACAACAACAACAGCAACACTTGACTATGTCCGATACGCTTGGCGAAAGTCTCATACGGGTAAGTTAAACTGAGTTTACGTGTGTTTTGTTTGTTTTAGGGGACCGTGGCATAATTGCCAAGCGTGTTTCATCCTCCTAATTCACATTGTTATTATTTTACAGAATCTCATCAACCTGGGTTTAGATGACCCGTTTCCACAGCTATCCCGCCCTTTCTCATCGAAGAGCATCAGTTCCGAGCGGCTCACCGATGGCATCTGGCCTGCGGACGCCTGGAACGACAGAGCGCCCTGTAAACCCCAGTTAAAAGCAGACCGATCCATGAGTCTGACCGACACCTTGAACAGAATGAAGGCCAACGACGTCCCCCCACCGCCCGGGTTTCCTCCCCTGGCAACCCTACCTTCGAACCGGTACAAGACCGAGCTGTGCCGAAGCTTTCATGAGCACGGCAGCTGCAAATACGGCACAAAGTGTCAGTTCGCCCACGGCGAGAGCGAGCTGCGAGGGCTTTTCCGCCACCCCAAATACAAGACTCAAGCCTGTCGTACTTTCTACCAGTTTGGATACTGCCCCTACGGAAGCCGCTGTCACTTCATCCACGATAAAAACGCTATGCTCGAGCTTGACCAGAACCCGCGTCAACTGCGTCAAACCGTCAGCTTCGCCGGCTTCACTCGCAGCAACTCTCCCCCGACTTTATACGAGCCCCTGAGCTTCACCCGCGCGCCCTCTGTCTCGCCTCCTCCCGCCGATATCTCGTCCCCCGTCTTCAGCGACTCCTCCCGCGACATGTTCCCCTTCAGCCGTCACAGTAGCGGAGATATCCACAACAACGCGCCCTTCACGCCAGAGCCTCGGTCACGATGTGTCTGCGGACACGGAAATAACCTCCAGAGCTCCAGCAACGGGCTATACATGAAGGAAGAGCGAAACAAAGCCAACCTGTGCCGCTTTTCCTCAGAAGACTCACTGTCAGACCGCGAAAGTTACAGCAGCACCGGCAGCTCGAGCGGCTCCGAGTCTCCCACCTTCGACGCCTCCACGGGGAAGCGCCTCACCGTTTTCGCGCGGATGTCTGTGTCTGACTAAGGACTTCACCGCGCTTCCTTCTCAATCATTCAATCAGTCAAAAAATAATGTGCAACGAGTCTTAATACTGTTAATTTATTTTTATTGTTAATAATATTATTATTATTGTTATATAGCTACTTGCTAAAGGAGTTTATTTTGATACCAAGCTGCCCTCCAAAGCCTAAGTAGCCTTGGCATTGATTTTCACAATGGTGTATTATTATTGTCTGTGATATTGTCTTCCATTTGCTTTTGCTTTTCCTGCTTTTCAACGTTGTTTGGCAGTGAGCATTGCAGACAAGTGCCTTAAAATATCATAACCTATGCTAATGGCATAAGCAGAGCTTGTGTCAAATATATATGTGTACATATCATATAGCTATCCAGTGTGTGAGTTAGGGGGATTGGCTTTTTTAAAGAATTTCGGATGTTTTTGAGAGTGGTCAGATCCCCCAAATTATTTGCACCCTGTATATATATCAACCAACAATGTGACAAACTTGAGAAAAATGACCATTCATTCACTCACAAAGAATGCACTTTACAAATCTATCCTGGGAGAATGTTTCCATGTAGCATTTTAACCAAAGCATTATGATGTTAGGTACCTGTTTTGTACAAGAAAACTAAGAAACAAACCTAAAAAAAAAAAAAAACAACAATATATTTATATTGGACAAGAGCTGTCAAGTTAATGTTTGACAAACCTGGTTGGGTCCTTACTCAAGGAAACTTGTCTTTTATCAGGGACTGTAACAGTACAGTATTTCTGTAGAGTAGTTTGCTTCATTCGCAATGTTTTTTGTAATTGTATAGACCTAACTAATATATTTATTAAGTATTTATTGAAGTTATAGCAATGTATTTTTTACTTATTTATCAACACGTGTCACGGCTTTTGAGAAATTTTAAGAAGCATTGACACAAAATGATGGAAACGATTTCAATTGACCAAAATAATGTAATAAATGCAAATTGTGAAAAACAATTGTATTGTATTGTGTTGGAAGTCTATGTCAGTTGCACCATACCACAATCACAAGAGTATACCAGCAAAGTGTTCCTCATCACTGCTTACATTTCAAAATCAGTTCATCATTTTTCTAAGAAAAATGCTGTTTTGTAAATAGGAGCAGGATTAAGATCATATTTGGCATGTACAGTAATTTCACACAACAACACAGATCTGACCTGAATCAGACAGCTATGCATATTACAAAACAATGTCTTAAGCAATTGATAGCTGTCTTTAGAGATTCAAATCTGTCCTGTGTTGCAAATGAGGCCGTCAGCTTCTAGATCTGTGAGTTGGCCAGTTTAATGGAGTGCAAGTAAGATCTTATCACAGACCAATGACGTTGTCATGCATTACATAAGCCTACCCATTGCCTCCTTCTTACGTTGAATGTTACTAATTAGGAACCTTTACTTTTGAAATGTTTGCGATATTTTTTGCTATAACCCTTCTACTTTATAATGCTTGATGCTTGTTTTACTAACCACAGCCTCACTGACATGTTCATAAACCAGTGCAAATATACAAGACATCCCATTATGCAAACATCATTTTATTGTGAAACCAGAATCAAATGACTTAAAATCATTTGCATAGTGCTTTTGACAATATTGTTTCGGAACAGGTTTACAAAGTATAACATCATACAACACTCACCCACCCACCCTTACAAAACATCAATGTATCAACTGGATGTGTTCATTCAATGAAAGTCAATGGGGTCCAAATTGATATAGTTGGTCCCCATTGACTTTGACATGAGGGTTGAGTAAATTGAATCCAATTGAATAACATGAGAGTGAGTAAATGTTGACAGATTTTTTCTTTTGGGGTGAACTAACCCTTTAAATCACCATCCATTGGTTTCACAGACAAGGCTTAAGCCTAGTCCCAGACTAAAATGCATGTTTAAACTTTTAACTGAAAGAAACTTGCACTGACATATCTTAAAATATGTCACTGCCTTGTTCTGTCTTAAGATGCACACCAGTAATATATGTTTTTCTAAGGCACTTTATAAAAGCTACTTAAATGTCCTAATTGAACTAAGACCTAATCCTGGCTTAATCTAAGCCCTGTCTGAAACCAGGCCCATATCAGCAATATATGTCATTTTTGAACATGTCTGTCACATTATCAAACTTTAGATTGAAATTAGCATTTTAGCTTAGCAAACACATTAAGTTTAGCCATATATATATATAAGCAAACAATGAAAAAAACTGTCCCTATAAAATGTATTTCATTTCAAGACATAGGCCCGGTTTCACAGACAGTGCTTAGATTAAGACAGGATTAGGCCTCAGTTCAATTAGGACATTTAAGTATTAGGCCTCAGTTCAATTAGGACATTTAAGTAGCTTTTATAAATGTGCATTGGAAAAAAAAATATTACTGCATCTTGAGACAAAAAAAATGGCAGTGACATATTTTAAGATATTAGTGCAAGTTGCTTTCAGTTAAAACAGCGAAATAATGCATTTAAGTCTGGGACTAGTCTTAAGCCTTGTCTGTGAAACTATGGGATAGTATACAGTGAGTGGCTATTTTATTCTCTGTAGTATTTATATTGTTACAGGACTTACATAGTGAAAGATGCCACCTCTGTGATCCACCCTTAATGTAGTTCTGAGCTAAAAACACCATGTGATTTTCTCCTCCTCACACTTCTCGACTTATCTATCTCCTGATAAGGTTAAATATACATATAAAGACCACAATAACTCAAAATAAACATAACGGTGTCATGTGTGGGAAGATGGCACTTTAAGATATCACATGTCACACTTTGTCCCTAAATGAGGAAGTGTGGGCCCAGCCAAATGCCACAGGAAAATCTGATCTAATTGACAAAAAAAAATACCCAGTACCCTTTCCACCCAGTAATAGTCTCTAGTTCTTTGGGTAAGTTACAGTTAAAATTGGTGGTGTAGAAGCCATTGTCACGTTTAAGAGTTAAATGAACTTTATAGTCTATTACGCTACTCTCGTCTTCTCAGCCAGAACACACACAGGATGTGTAACCATAACAACAGTGTCAGTCCAGTAAAAGCAAATAACCAGACGAACACACAAATGGCCTGTCTTCTCCTTCTCTCTTCTTTTCAATGTGCTTTAGGACGCCATTGGTGCGCTTGACACAGCAAACAGTGGCAGCTGTTGTACAGCGCAGTAAAGCCAGGCCGGCAAATTGCAATAACAGTGAGTAGCTTGTGATTACATCACTGTTTACTAATGCTTCTGTACTTTGACAGCTCTCCCTGGGTAGAAAAGAAGCTTATTTAACCAGCTCAGAATGTACACCCTGCTAATTTTAAAAGGGAGTTTCATAAAAAGTCACATTTGATCAACATGTTTGCATTGTAATCGTTTTTAGTCATCTGTGACTAAGGTACACGCACAGAACTCTAAAATGAATATAATGTCTGGCAAACCAACTGCACTTGCTTTTTCAGCTTCTCTAGACTTGTTACTTTTAAAGAACATAAAGAAAACACACACACTGTAAAAAATTTCCAGGATTTCACAAGATATAACTGTAATATTTCACAGTTAATTACATTATTACCACTTCACAGGCTTTAACTGTGATCATTTACAATATAATACCGTATTTAGACTTTTACTGTGAAAAGAATGCAGGCGCGGGGCTTTTACAAGAAACTACTGTGAATTCCGTCTTTTTCGAGCGGCAACTGCGTCAGCGTCATCAGAGCTCTCTGATCTACGTGGTCTCATGCGGTGGATTCAGGTAAGTGTTTAAATGTCAAACTTTATTAATTTGATGACTGTTTTTTATATGATAGTGCATGTTATTTAAAAGTATGAACCAAATTAGCGTTAGTTGTAGGTTCTGTTGTCATGTTTTTGTAACTTTTTGTAAGCTGGAGCAGACTCGCGTCTAGGTTTAAGCGCGCACATTTGAATGAACAGACGTTGGTTGTAGTTAACGTTAATTAGTTATACCGTATTAAATTAGTAAATGTGAGACGTCTGGTTAGATACACCGTCGAACATTTAACTTTAGCTTTGCTTAAAGTTTATCTTAGTTACTCTAACAGCGTTCTCTCTTTTTCCACAGCGCATTTTTCTACGTTGACCGACGAGAAATAAAGTTAACGTTATAAGGTAAGATGTGGCCTTAATAGTCGGTATTATGATAGTTATTATCAACTAGATAAATTATGGTGTTGTGGATTTGTGCAAAGGTGGATTAAATTCATCTCAAATTAGTAACCTTATCATTTTCTTCCCTGCTGTGTGTGTGAAACGGAGCAACCGTTGTCTGTCTTGTCAACAGAAAAATTAAGTGCGCATGTCTATATATATATATATATATATATATATATATATATATATATATATATATATATATATATATATATATATATATTTGAATGATCTTGTCTCTGGAATTTTCCACTGCCAAAATAAATGTTTTGCGAGGGAATTTTCCCGCTGTTAGACCAAGGTGCACTCATCTGTGTTTTGCAAGAACATTAATGTTGATTATAACTAGACAGTCCAAAGTAATTGCAGTGATGTGTATCTGTAGGATATACGTTTGTAATTATTGTCTTTTATTGGCTTGTTTTGAACCGGAGGCTTCAGACAGGGCTACATGCATTCTTCTCCTTCTGCTGGCGTACTTCAAAGAGCCCAAGGATGCTATTGTGCTTGATGTTGATGTAAGTATATTTTCACTCTCACATTAAAATAAGCATTAGGCCTATTGTTTTTTGTAAATGGTAATAAGACTGTACTTATATTGCATCTTTCTAGTTTTCTGACCACACAAAGCGCTTCACTCTACACTTCACCATTCATACAGGTGCCAACTGCTCATCAGTCCAAAGAAACCTATCACATTGTCATGATCATATTCTAAACTTTACCAAATGTGTACTGCCTAATCTAAGATAAATCAATGGGGGCCAAGGGAAGATTTATTCGGAAATTGACTATAGCTATTATAGGTACAGATTATTAACCGTTGAATCTTATTCTACTCTTATTTTTGCAGCCTTGTGCCACAGCCACTGATGTAGAAGGGAGGGACCGTGATGCTACCAAGCACCCCTCGCTTGATTGTTCAAGGTAATGTTGATGTCTGCCTCATTTTGAATGTATTCTGTCAAGTCATCCACAGATTTGTTGTGAGCAGTTTAATGTTTTAACTATTTTCTTTCAACCGATAGTTCCTACATGAAACTGCTCACAATAAGGTCTGGATTATCTTAAGTAAACCAGGTCGTCATGATTTCTGGAAAGAGACATTGCTGTTGAGTTTTTCAAATGTGTTTTTTTTTTTGCACTTTGAGCACCACAAACAAAGTTCCATATAGTCCCTTTATATACCAAAAAATTCTGTTAAAAAATATAACCTGAGAGTGAGTAGTGTTCTGAGTATGATGCTCATGTATTAATTTCATTTAAAGGATCTAAATGTGAACAAAAAGTTGTCTCTCTCCCTGAAGTCAACATAAACGATCTGCTATCACTCCCCAATTGAACGACTTGGTCTTAAAAAAGTTTAAATTGCAATTCTCTTGGGTTTAAAAAAATAAAATAAAAATCTATTATGAAAAGGACAGATTTTTAATATCCCAAATAAACTTTTAAGTGATAAGGTATGTGGTGTTGTGAATTATACTGTACACCTGCAACTTTATTTACTTATTTACTGTTCAACATTTGTAATGTATTGACATTTTCTTTTAAAGAAATGTAACACACAGTAGTTAGAATATGCCACAACTCTTTTTACTCTAATTAAAAAAAGAAAAATTATTCATTTACTGAACAGTTGTCCATGATGAGTGTATCTGGTTTTGTTTCAGGTGACATAATGAAACCAAGGGCATGGATGCTGTCGTTGGAGGGTCAAGTGGTCATGGGACCTCACCTTGACTTTACAACTGGTCTGGCTGCTATTTTTTCCAGCTACTACAATTTTAATTTGAAGTATGCTGAAGATGCTGCTTGTCCTCTGGAATTTATCCAAAGGTAATATCTACATTAATATTGTACTTGAGGGCTTGCTTTTTATTTGGTGGGTTAAACAAGGAATGTTTGGATGTATTGTGTTTTGCAATCCGCTCAGGACCACAGCAGCCAAACGGTGATGACCCCCCTTTCTCCCCCTCAAACAAGTGGTGTGTTGCAGACTAAACTTGTGTGTCTGTGCTGGAGACCAGACCAGATTAGACCAGAGACGAAGCTTTTTTTAAGTCAGAAACAACTAGAAAACAACTGGGTGCTTTATTGTGAAAAAGATATAAGAAATGAAATGTGTTTATCACATCATCTGTGAACGGGTATTAATTCTAGGAGGAAGAGTACAAGCAGAAACAGCCATAGGGAGATGGACAGGCAACAGGCTCTTACTCCATCCTCTGCAAACAGTACATGTAAATGATGTAAATTGTTGTGTGCGAATGCTTTGCCTGGGTAAATCACACACCTCTACTTTGTTGAAGGTCTATTCTTGACTGTGTTTGTGACGGAAATGTTTTTTAGTTCAGTTCTATGATTTTTTTTTTTCTGAATTACAGTAATGTCACCTTGTTAAAACTGGGCTAACTTTAGTTTGACTCTGTACTGCAACAGCAGTGACCCACTGAAGGTGGTGACTGGGAACTGACATCTTTTTGCATCCCACTTGAATTAAACTAACAGCTTTCTTCTCTGTCTTTTTGTTTATAGATGCTTCTTGGGCATCAACCCAGAGACGGGCACAATATCGAAGAGGCAGAGAGATCACATGAAGGAAGCTCATTGACTTCGAATGGATGTCAATCTAATGTAAGCTGTGTTCCAACTTCAGAACGGACGAACGAAACACTGTATCTGTGTTAAAGGAACACGCTGACTTTTTGGGACTTTATCTTATTCACCGTATCCCCCAGAGTTAGATAACCCCATACACACCCTTTTCATCTCTGTGCGTGCTGTAACTCTGTCTGACGCACCCACCGCTAGCCTAGCTTAGCACAAAGACTGAAAGTAAATGGCTCCAGCTAGCATACTGCTCCCAATAAGTGACAAAATAACGCCAACAATTTTTGCTTAACCTCAATCATGTTACTTTCAGTCCTGTTACTCATGTCAAAAATAATAGGACTGGGTAAAAGTAACAGGAGTTATTAGAGTCCTCTGGTTTGTTGATTTAATATTAATTGATATAGTACTATTCACATGTTTTTTAATAGTTGAAATTACTTAAATTGTAGACATTTCAGGATTAGTGTTACAATGCGAGTACCATACTTACAGGGAGCCAGTCCACCACAGAGTAACTTAAACTTTTTGTCTTTCTTATCTTTTGCATATAGTGGATAGAGCCCACACTATGCAGATGCCAGCTGCAAGGGAAGGAGCGAGACACCTGCAACCCTCTCTATTCCCACCTTTTTGTCTTTTCTTCCCTCTCTCTCCCCCACTCTCTCTTCTCTGTCTCCTTTCTCTTTTGACACACATTCCTGTTACCCAGTGTTTTATTCCTGTAATTAAATTGTATTTTACTTCTAAAAAATAAAAGTTAAATCACTGTTTTTATCAGTTTTGTTTGGTCCATCATTTATGCTAAATCACAGTAATAGATAGAAATTCACAGTTATGTACAGTAATTCTACAGCTGCTTACTGCTAAATTACAGTAATACAGACACCAACTGTAATTTCACAGTTAAATACATTAATTCTACAGCAGCTTACTGCTAAATCACAGTTATGCGACGGCATAATTACTGTGAAGTCACAGTATACAACTGTAATTTCACAATAATTTACTGTAAAAATGATACAGTAACTTACTGTGAAAGTCATGCAACTGGTAACCTGCAATTTATTGTAAATTTACAGTCAAATAATTAACAGTGCAGTTCTCCAAATAGAGACAATGGTTTCGATGAGGAAGTAGATAGTTACAAAGGGCCACACATTAAATAGCTTCTCAAACGCCCTTTGTCACAAACACTGATGACAATACTATATTTCTGGTGTTATCAACACACTTTTATGATACAGTTCATATCCATCTTTTTGTGTGTTTCCTTGAACAAACCAATTTAGGACATTGAGTGGGACACACGTACCCCTCAAAATTCAGATTAATTTCAAAGTCATTTATTGTCATGCGTTCAAGTTTCCAAGTACACTGAAAAACCTATTGAATGCTTCTCCACAGACAAAATACAGTAAACCTCACTGCTATGTACACAAAAATATACATATACACAGAACTTACAAATAAATTGCTTGGAAATAAGACAAGATAAACAAGACAATAAGTGACATAAGACAACAAAGTGACAAAAGTGACATTAAATGGTCAACCAACCTGAGTTTTTAATGGTTGATTTGGGGATTATTACTTCTGGGCACCCTGAATCCTGAATATTTGGTAACATTTAGATGAAAAGAAACCAAATACGATTCATACTGAGTATTAAAAATGATTCAATTGAAATTTAATTAAACAACAATAGATAGAAATCAACGAGGAAGTCTCACAAGCTGAAACAACAAAAGAAGGAAGTGTAGAGAGCAACAAATAGTTACCATGGGGTTACAAAGGCAACAAACCTAAAGTCAGACTATAGTCCTACTTCTGGTCTAAAAGGTGATAAATTCGTAATTTCTGAACTGGTAGCATTAGCTATAACATAACTTTACCGTTTTGAACTCTTGGGCTGTAAATGCGTAAGCCATTGTTCAAAACAAAACCCATGATTGAATTTGTTTCTGGTAAGTTACCCGTCCACCCCTTTCTATCAATGTTTAACAGATCGTAGTGTTTTATAAAGCACTCTAACCTTTCACCTGTTTCAAGACACACTACAATGAGCTGTGTTAGTAACCGTCTGGATCGTACATGTCTAATGTTTAACCTGGCTGTTGCAATGCGTTTGTGTTCAATGAATAAATAATGAATAGAAATGTCAAAGAACTGTTAATGTTCCATCCGGTACATTTTATAAGCTTGCCATGAAAATGACTAAATTAAAGTGATCGAGAACAACAGTGGCCTTATAAGGAACATTCCGGTCTGGGATCAACATAAAAAATGAAGCTCAATCAACAGCATTTGTGGCATAATATTGATTACCACAAAAAAAAAAAAAAAAAAAAAAAAAAAGATATCTTCCCTCATTTTCTTAAAATAAATCAATAATCATGAGGCACTTATACAAAGGAAGTAAATGGAGCCAATTTTTCAGAAGCTCTTTAACATCTGTTAAAACTTGCGTATTATTGGAGCTGTAAAGTTTTACGGTTTACAGTGTTGAATTGTCATGCAATGAAGTTGTACAATTGTATGTAACTTCACAGAGAAGGGTTTTTTTTTTTTTCACACTAAAATTATATTAACATTAGTGCTGTCAAAACGATTAATCGTGATAAAACGTAAAAATGTGCATATAGGCCTGTGTGTGTGTGTGTGTGTGTGTGTGTGTGTGAGACATATATTTATGAGCTTTTATGTTAGATGTGATCAATCGTGATTAATTCCGATTAATCGCTATTAATTAAGATTACTCGCTATTAATTGCGATCAATCGATTTGAATCGCTATTAATTGAAAGCACTCGCTATTAATTGCGATTAAGCGCTATTAATTGCGATTAATCGATTTAATTTTTTTGTGTCTTAAGGCTATACTGTTGAAACAATGAGTATTTTAACATTTTTGGATTCACTTCCATTGTAACCCAGGCTGTTGCTACAGAAAATAAGGGACAAGTCGAATTATTTTTGTGGCAATAAACCTTATGCCACAAGTACAGTCTAATAAACTTGTCTTGAACCCGGGATTATTCCTTTAAAATGAACAATCAGGTTGTAGATTCAGGTTGTACAATCAGGTTGTAGAACAATCGACTTGTCCCTTATTGGTGGTGGTTGAGGAGATTCCCCCCTTCCATATGTGAAGCGCTTTGAGGTCCCAGAAAAAGCGCTATATAAATGTAACGAATTATTATTATTATTATTAGATGATATTCTGTTTGCAGGAAGTCCTAAGAGGGGTTTCACATTATCCACGTGGTTTCAGATGTTCAAGGTGTGCTGTAAAGTCTCAGCAGGGGCAAGGTTAAGATTGTGGAAATTACATTTCTTGTTCAAGTATAGCATAAAGGGAATTGCACAACTCGGCTCAGTGCAGACGTGCGCAGCGTCATGGAAACGCATCTGGCTTTTATTCTGCCTGTGCTAGTTGCTGTCTAAGCCTGTCAAGGATTTCCTGCCAAGAACAATACAAGGTCAGATCCCAAGCAATGAGTGTGGAAGGAACACATGTGGACGAAACTATGAGGGCCGAGTGAGAGATTGCTTATTCTCGCTGCTGACTGGAGGGAGTTTTTCCATTTCGAACGTTCCAATCCTATGAAAACTTCCTTTAAAACACACCTATTTTAGGAAAACTGAATTAAGCACTTTGTATCAAATGGGATGTTATGTGGCATTTAGAGTATCCCGTTTGTATTTTACCATACTCAAGAATTATGACTCTTATATGCTTCAATATCTGATTGACTTTACGTAATAATACCACGCCCTGACATGGCCAGAGGGTAAAAGTAAAAGTTAGTATTAAGAGTGGGTTTTTCCCTCTTCTCTCCCTTCACTGTCTGTGCTTTTGCGTCACAACCAAGCAGGACCTCTCCTCTCTGGCTGCTGGGACGGGCTCTGCTGGAGTAAGGAATGTACCAAAGGGAGAGCATGTCTATAAAAGGAAGGCACTTCCACCACTCGGTGTTGACGTCAGTCTGGAACTATTTCCCTCTTTTCCTTCACTCTGCTTTCAGGCTGAAATCAAGGCTGTATGAACCATCTGCGCTTTTGCTTCCTTTTGTTCCTTTTTTTTTTTTTTTTTTTTTTGCAAAAAATGTATTTGGACCTACAGTATATGTCATAATACTTATCTAAACTGATACGATACGAAAGCATTGATACAATTTTTTTAGTTTTTTAGTTCAGAAAACTTTGACTTAATTGAACAGGTTGTTTAATATGTAAATCTGCTTTTTTTTATCAGTTATTGGTTATTTTTTGCAACAATATATTTGGACCACAGAAGTTATTTATAAATTATAGTGGTGGTCTAGATTAAAACAATATAAATCATTTTAGTATATCTGTATATTTGTAGGCTATATCTTATTATTATCAATAGTAATGGTGATAATATTTTTTTTTTTTTATTGTTATTAATGTTAATAATTATGTAATCATAATTTCAGCCAAATGTACCACCCTAATGTGATGGTTCCCTTTAACTCAAATGGTGATTTGCTATTAGCCACAGATGTAACCAACAATACACCAATAAAGTTTGTATGTAAAATAGTATTTGTTTTGCCAAAAATTCAACATTTATACTGGAATACAAGCACATTTTGAAAGCAAAGTATTTCACAAAGAGAAGTTTGTTACCTTTCCAATATAAACCAGAACTATTCAAAATGTCAAGACGTATTTGGACACATTCTGATTGTCAAAAGTAATATATTGGCCTTCATCTGTGGTTATTTACTCTGCTCAGATGAAAACCAAATGACTTCTTGCATAACACACGCTTTCGACTGGTTAACAGTAACATCATTAATCCGGTTTTGATGTTTTGTTGTCTAATATATAATGCATGACTATATCTCAGTAATGATTAATTAGTGATGAATGAACTGGTAATTAGCTTAATAACTATAAAAATAGGCAGGAAGGTTATGACTGCAGTGTACTTTACAATACTCGATTATTCAGGCATTTATGAGTCAATCAGTTAATACTGTAGTCATGCCATTTAATTATTGTCTTTAGACCAGTATATGTTAAACTTCATCTGTGGTTACTTTGCTCAGACGTGAGGAAATGACTTCACACACTATCATAATCTTTCAGTAGCATCATTCATTTGCAGGTGCCAATTGGTTTTCATGTTTTGTTGTCCACTATAATGCAGTTCATTGTCTTAAGTTTTAAAATACGTTTTGGTGGGCCACAGTAATCTTTACAGATAATTAAGTGAAACATGTTGTACATCTTGTGTGAACAAATTGACAACTTTGCAAATATACTGTTCCATACAAATACTGCTTGTTATGTGACTACACCAGAAACAAATACAGGAACATTTGTAGCAAAGAAAATGTAATGTGCGTAAATGAAAAAAGAGAAGAAAATCCTACTGAGAAAGATAACCGTGAAAATACATTAAAACATCATCGTCTTTGCATAAGTTCTCCAGATAGACCTCACTGTTTGACACACTTGTGGACGTGGACGTCATGTTCTTTGTGTAAAAGAACAAAACAGCAGTGAGTATAGGTCTAAATATAAAAGAAACACATATTGTTCTCTGTCTCAAATGTGCAGAAGTTCTGTTTCTTCCTGTTTCAGGTTCCCTTGTGAAAGATAATGCTTGAGTTCTACATCTGCTGCTACATCTGTTTTATCCCCATATTAGGATTTAATCAGTGAGCAAGGAATGAATATAAAGGCTTATCTCAGTCATTCATTGTGAAGTCTTGTCTAGTGTGACACTGCAATTCTGAGCATTCTCCTGGTTTCCCGTATATCTTGGTGTTTTGATCTTCTGCCTGGTTTTATTGGTTTCCTCTGTTTTTGCCTGCATGACCCTGTTATTGTTTGGACTGGTTACCCAGTGTTTATGACCTTTGCCTGTTTTCAACTACAATTGTGGATTACCCTTTCAATAAAACTGCATTTGAAACCTTAGCCTTTGTGTCTCGGAGCAGTTTGTTACACTATAAAACATGACTATGTCTCAGTAATGATTACTTAGTGATGAATCAACTAAAAGCTTAACAACTAACTGGCAGGAAGGTTATGACTGCGATATACTTTACAATACTCATGTATGATTCTTCGGGCGTTTATGAGTCAACCAGTTAATGAAGTCATGCCATTTAATAATTGTCTTTACACCTGTATTTATATATATGCATTAAAAAAAAAAAAAAAAAAAATATATATATATATATATATATATATATATATATATATATATATATATATATATATATATATATATATATATATATATAGTAATAGTTTATTAATTAACTTCTGTATAATGTCTGTTGCATAATCCAAATGAACGTAAACAGCTGATAAATAAAAACAGCCGATTATTCCTGCTGTGCTGCTGTCTGCATTTTAATGTTAATCAAACAAAAAAAGACAAAAAACACTCACTATTCTTGACTAAATAACTTTTGTAAAAGGATTCGTATGTATTTAATTTATACATTGAAGAATATGCAGTTATTTCACATTTGTTTACCTTATTTCTGTACCTGGAAACTACTGTTAAACCAACCTAAAAAGCACTGTTTATTTCATGTTTCTTTGTTCTGTTGTATTTTTTGTTGGCCTGCTGAATGTTAAATGGATCCAATCTATTTTCATTAGAAATTATTTGATGATGTAGCAATATACCAGATAGTATAACTTAATGCAATTATTATTATTTATTTTTTTTTTACTTTGGTTATTCAAAACATAATCAATATACTATCTATTTAAATGACAAAAGTTCACATAAGAGAGCAAGTGACAAAAATGTGACCCTGGACCACAAAACATGGGTCACATGGGTCCATTTTTTGAAAATCATAAATAAGCTTTCCATTGATGTATGATTGTTAGGATAGGCCCATAATTGGCCGAGATACAACTATTTGAAAATCTGAGGGTGCAAAAAATCAAAACATTGAGAAAATCGCCTTTAAAGTTGTCCATTTGTGTTCGCAATTGTGCTGCATTCACTCACAAAAATAAATCTTTTATATATGTACGGTAGGAAATTTACAAAATATCTTCATGGAACATGATCTTTACTTAATACCCCAATGATTTGTTGCATAAAAGAAAAATCGATAATTTTGACCCATACAATGTATTGTTGGCTATTGCCACAAATTTACCTGTGCGACTTGTGACTGGTTTTGTGATCCAGGGTCACATTATCGGTATCAGCCAATAATTGTTTGTTAAAATCGGTATCGGCCCAAAAAAATATATATATATATATATATTTTTTTTTTTTTTTTTTTTTTTTTTTTTTTTTTAATTGCCAGTCAAAGACCCATGTGCTCCATCCAGATTGTTTTGCTGAGGCATGATTTTTTTTTCGATGCATGTGAAACAGCCTCAGCATATGGGCAGATGGTCAGACTTCAAACAAGTAATTACAATCGTGTTTATGTTGAGTCTAAAATAAGTTCCCTCTAGGGTATTCTGAAATACTGCACATGACATTGCAAGTGTATGGCGGTGAACAATTCCTCTTTATGGCCACTGAGGCTGGGTATTTGAACAGGTGTGTGAATTTTGAGAGGGAAGTGCATGAATGTGAGCTGAGTTTGAAAGGGCCACTTTCCACAGACGCTCTCCTCCTCGCACACAGAGGCGGTTTTTGCATGCAAGGGCAAATTCCTTCTCGCTGCTCTGAAAATGACCTGTCGTGGAAATAACCTGCGCCATCATCAGATGATAGAAGATGAATGATGAGATTAAGTATTAACTGTAGAACAGATTGTTTCAATGGGAAAATGTTCTGCTTAAGTTGTTGTACGTTGTTATGTGGTTGCTAAGGCAGGCCGTATTCAGGCTGATTGTCAGTGTATTGCTATGTTGCGAAGATAGTTGTAGTGGTTGTTAGTGTGTTGCTATGCAGGTTCTAGGATGCTCAGAATGGTTGCTAGTGCATTGCTATGCGGTTGTTAAGGCGATCTGAGTGGCTGTTTTTATATGTTACTATATGGTAGCTAAAATATTCAGGGCGGTTGACAGTGTATTGCTGTGCAGTTGCTAAGGCAGTTGTAGTGGTTGTTAGTGTGTTGCTATATAGTTGCTAGGATGCTTAGAATGGTTGCTAGTGCATATGCGGTTGCTAAGGCGATCTTTTTTTATTTTTTTTTATTTTTTTTTATTTAACAGTCAGACATACACACAGACCAACATAGTGCAGTAGTGAGCAATCTTGTAAATCCATAATTCCAGAAGTGACATAAAAGTGATTTAAGTGTTTGATCTAAGTGTGTATGTGAGCGGGTGCGAGTGTGGGTATGTGTATGTGTATGTGTGTGTATGCGTAAACAAAGTAACCATTTATTATCGATTACCATTGTCACTACTATCACCACCCCACTCCCCACTACCACCATATTGCCAATATTGTGCTGGTCGATTTTTATTTCCATCCTTCCTCCTATGTAACAATTGCCATTGTCAATCCTGTACAAAATAAAAGATAATATAATAAGATAATATAAGATAACCTTCCCCCACATCTCATCAGTCCCTTTTCCAAATTTTTTTTTTTTTTTTTTTTTTTGTGTAATGTGCAATGTCTAAGGTGCATTAAAAGAGGGAGTACAGTGCGAGAGTGTCTCAAATTGGGACAGAGATGCTGTCCCGTTGAAACCACTTCTCGCCTGTCTTGCCTGCCTTGGTGTTTGTTAGGTTTTCCATACATATTCCTTTTTTTTTTCTTTTTTTTCCTTTTTTTTTTTCTTTTTCCTATTCTATGTTGTGGTGCATTAAAAGCCCATGAAGGGATAAGGGGGGAGTTATTGCAGTAGTGATGACAATGACACTTAATTCCAATACAGCGTTGACAATGGCAATATTAATGATAATAATAATGATAATAATAATATTAATAATAAATGACAATGATGATGGCAGTGGCGACCGCAATGGCGAACGCAAAAGACTTGCTAAGGCGATCTGAGTGGCTGTTTTTATATGTTACTCTGCGGTAGCTAAACAGGGCGGTTGTAGTGGTTGTTAGTGTGTTGCTATGTGGTTGCTAGGATGTTCAGAATGGTTGCTAGTGGATTGTTATGCGGTTGTTAAGGCGATCTGAGTGGCTGTTTGTACTTTGTTATGCGTTTGATAAGATATTCAGGGCAGTTGTCAGTGAATTGCTGTGCTGTGCAGTTGCGAAGATAGTTGTAGTGGTTGTTAGTGTGTTGCTATGCAGTTTCAAGGATGCTCAGAATGGTTGCTAGTGCATTACTATGCAGTTACTATGGCGATCTGAGTGGCTGTTTTTGTACGTTTCTATGTGGTTGCTAAAATATTCAGGGCGGTTGTCAGTGTATTGCTGTGCAGTTGCTAAGGCAGTTGTAGTGGTTGTTAGTGTGTTGCTATGTGGTTGCTAAGATGCTCAGAATGGCTGCTAGCGCATTCCTATGCGGCTGGCAAGGCGATCTGAGTGGCTGTTTGTACGTTGTTATGCGGTTGCTAAGATATTCAGGGCGGTTGTCAGTGCATTGCTATGCAGTTGCTAAGATAGTTGTATTGGTTGTAAGTGTGTTACTATGCGGTTGCTAGGATGTCCGGAATGGTTATTAGTGCATTGCTATGCAGTTGCTAAAATAGTCACAGTGGATGTTAGTGCATTGCTATGCAGTTGTTAAGATAGTCGTAGTGGTTGTTAGTGTTTTGCTATGCGGATGCTAGGATGTTTAGAATAGTTGTTAGTGCATTGCTATGCAGTTGCTAAGATAGTCGTAGTGGTTGTTAGTGTGTTGCTATGTGGTTGCTAGGATGTTCGGAATGCTTGTTAGTGCATTGCTATGCAAGTTCCGTTGAATTGTGTTGGTAACGACGGATCTTGCGACCATATAGTTGAGTTCAGGAAACGCACCCCTGGGTAGTAGATAGATAGTTTACTAACTTGCCCAAGTACGACGAGCCCAGTCATGAATATTTCTTATTATCACCAGGTCAAAAAAAAAAAAAGGTAACATTTTGAAAACCCGAGCCCAAAATGTAGGCAACATGAATAATGATGCTTGCCATAGAAATCACCACTAATAATAATAAAAGGGAAAATGGAAAGACGAAAGTAAAAGAGGCTGTTTGAAGAACTGACTCTGAATTAAGAACGTTACACAGAAAAAAAAAAAAAAGTTAGTCCACTGGAGTCCACACTTCTAAAGCATTCATCCAGTCAAGCCTTCACCGCTTTTCAAACAAAAGCTCCTCTGATTTAAACCACCTGACACGGTTCCACTCAGTGGTGGAGCGACTGTAACCACTTCTGCAGCAGCAGCGTGACTCTGCTTACCTTTTTCCACCTCAGAAGAGCAAAGCTATTCCATTCTAGCGGTTACAGCAGTATTTGGCAATGAGAGAGGAAACGTCTGAGGAAACAGTGAAAAAAACAATCTTCAGAGAACCAAGAGGGTCTCAAAGGAAACTTTCAGACATGTTTTTTTGTCGTAAAATTGCATAGGCTCTATTGAGCACAGGAAGTTTGCCAGCCAAAGGGAGTGCACATACAATCCTGAGATAATACAGCCTATCTAGGGAATTTCAGATCATTTGCTGAATCAGCACAGGTTATTGGCAAACTCATATCGTAAAAACTGGCCTAGACAAGACTGGCATTATCTGTCAAATTAGGTTACGCCTTTAGATACAAAAGTTCTCATGAGAAAAAAGTCATAGTAAGATTAGCATTGTGGTAGCGGTGCTCTGCATTGCCATCCAAGAGTGCTTTCCCTTGCCACAACGTGTCTTCGGTTGATGTCAGTATATCCTACGTCTGCGTTCACATCAGGTGTGAGGTCACACTACACTTCCTTTACTCTCGCTTTGTTTACACAGACAGCCCCCTAGTCAAAACACAACGCTCATTGCTAGGCAGCATGCTAGCGCTTGCACCACTCGCTTGCACAATTTCTCAGAAGAACCAGGTCAGTTCTTTTTCAGGGTTTATTTTTTTGACTCACAGGGAACCTGATTAGGTGTCATGTTTGAGGAAGGCTTGCGCAAATGCTGAGTGAGATTTCCATTAAAAATAATAATAATAATAACAATAATAAAAATAATCATTTCATGTCAAAAAGGTAAAGCCTGAATAAGCATAATGTAGAAATTTATATTTTATTTTAATTAATTTGTTAATGTAATTACATTTTATTTAAATCATTTGATTAATTTAAATGTATATTTAAATTATTAAATAATTACAATAATTAAATGTATCTTTATGTTAGTGCTGTCAAATTGATTATTTGATTTTATATATATATATATATATATATATATATATATATATATATATATATAATATTAAAAAACTTTTATGTTAGATGCGATTAATCGAGATTAATCACTTACTTAAAAGTAATTAAGCATTATTAACGTTAAAAGATTAAGCATTCGTCATTCCATAAATATTCCCAATGCATATTATATATATATATGTATGTATGAGTCAATATTTAAGTGAGGCACATGAGTGCAAAAGAAAAAGAGTTACTATTTAATTTAATTAGTTGATGTAATAGGCCTATACATTTAATAAAATACTCATATTAAATATATTAATATAAACAGAATAAAAAAATGGAAACAGTTATTGACTGTTTTCGTCATGTGCAACATTAAATAAATACATGAACAAACATTGTTTTGTAATTTTAATTAATTTGTTGTTATAAAAAATATGTACAGGGATTTGACTGCATTCGTCACGTGAAAACTCAAATTAAAAATGTATTTATTTATTTATTGTACTAATGTAGTGTCTATTGTGAATATATCCCAATAGATATTACATATATGCATATAATATATCAAGAATATGAAATATCAATAGACAAACAAACAGTTACAATAATTGAAAACACCTTTGTCTGACTATCAAACTTGCATAATTTCAACCGTCATTTTCTGTGTGGGAGTTTTCTGTTTAAGCGGCTAGCATACGTTTCGGAAAACATGTTTTCACACAGTGGATCGGTAACAACATTTTGCAATTTTCAAGTCAGTTTGTGAAGCCTAGGGCACTGAGACAAATCCACACATGCAGTGAAATGGGATTGGAAGCCTGGGCTGCTTTAAAAACACACAGACCTGTCCTCTGGCTGCCGCTCTCTCTCTCTCTCTCTCTCTCTCTCTCTCTCTCTCTCTCTCCTAAAGCACTTTTGTCAGCAGGGGGGTTGTTTCTGAAACACATGTGGGATGTGGAGCTGTGACAGGATCACAACGAGTGCCATTCAGGCCAGAGAGGCTCTGAAAACAGCAGCTCTCCTCCATCTGTGGCCATACTTCCTCTCCCTTCACTGCACCTCACACAAAACACAGAAAACCTCAAAGATTACACAACCACACTTTGTTTCTCAAGAGGAGAAGGCATCAAGATCCACATGTTTTGTTGAGGTTCCCAAACCCCAAACATGAGTTTTGCACACAGTGGTGTCCCGTGATTTTAAGCATTGAAAGAACACATTCTGAGGTTTTGTAGTGAGGGAATTTCAATATTTTAGTTTATAGACTATTATATAACATAAAATTAACCTACCATGAAAAGTAAGTGGTTTAGTGATTTTGGCATGTGCCCAGGGTTGCCAACTCTCACGCATCTGGCGTTACACTCACGCTTTCAGCATCAATCTCACGCTCTCACGCACACGCAAGAAATGTCACGCCAAAATCCATTTTTCTCCCCTCTCAATCCGTTAATTTTCTGTTGATGACTAAACCACAGCGTATATGACAGGAGAGGAGTTTAAGGCCCACAGCTGTAACATCTATAGTTCTCACGGCAGTATTCTCTGATCGTTGATTCGCTGAAAACCTTGCACCTGATCCGTCAGTCCCGTGTGAAAAGTTCAGAGAGAGTTCAGAGCATAGGTTCGGAGTCGGAGCCGACTGATGCACGTTTGAAAGTTTGGATGACAATCAAGGTAAGCAGATAATAAAATGGTGTGCCTTGTCACTAGTGTCGTAGCCTTGGCTTATCAGTCTGTGTGCCGAGAGTACAGACGTCTACAGTTGCAAACGTCTGACGTGCGTTATGTGGGCTAGCTAATTGCTCAATAAAAATATAGGCTATATGGTGCAAATCGGGCAAGTGGCATTTTAAAATTCCCCATATTATTAAATGTTGTCCAGATTGTGTTGAACCTGCACTCAAATGCGGATGCTGAGCGAACCTTTTCAGTTATTGGCCTAAACAAGACTGACGCCACAGACTGTCACGTGATGGCACCCTGTGATGGGAAGTTCGCATCATTTTACTGACTCGCTTGTTCGATCTCGTTCATTAAAGGTCCCCTATTATGCCCCTTTTCACAAGATGTAAAATAAGTCTCTGATGTCCCCAGAGTGTGTATGTGAAGTTTTAGCTCAAAATACCCAACAGATCATTTTTTACAGCATGTTTAAATTGTCACTTTTTGCAGCTCAGAAAAACGCGCTGTTTTAGTGTGTGCCCTTTAAATGCAAATAAGCTGCTGCTGCACGACACAGGGGGCGGAGCTTCATTAGCTCGCGTAATGTCAGAAACTCTCCGTCGGACAATAATGCCTACAGAGACAGAGTGCTGTATAGAGATGGAACAGGTATAGTTTAGTAGTTTAATTACGGTTATAACGTGTTTGTCATCTGCTTGTAGGCCTATGTATCCACTATTATTAGCCTAACGTTACAAGTCTGCTGTTTCGGACCAGGTCCGAATGATGATCAAATATATACTGATTTAATAAAGTTTATTGTACATAACACAAAAGATGAAGCGTCAGTTTTACTTCAGAAAATCACCGTAAGAGCTGAGTAAACACAGTAAGATATAAGAAGTGCGCAAGTACATAAACGAATTTCGGTAGAGTTGAGGGAGCATTTTCTTTAAAAACAAAATAATTCCACCTCGTCTTCAGCGGCTGCCTCAGATTTCGAGAGTAAATAGAGAGAGAGCTAGCCACACAACACCTACAACGCTTGGGAGACATTCGTCAGTGCAGCAGCTGTGAACTCGATCAGGGCGGGCCTATGTTAGAACGGCAGTGTCGGTCAACACTCATGGGCGGGGCCTGTGCTTAGTGACGTCACTAAAACAGCGTTCTGAAAACAGGTCGGTGGGAGACACGGCTGATGATTTATGGGGATTAATAAAAAAGGAGTGAGTGGATTTTTATCACTATTGGGTGGTTGGGTACACACACTGCCAACACACATTTATGTCCAAACAGCATGCAAAAGTGAATTTTGCATAATATGGGACCTTTAAAATAAACGAATTTTTTTCGAGTCATTTCGTTCATATAAAGGGCTTTAAATGTTATACTTACTTTTAACAGCCAAATTCCCCGAGCACATGCACCTACGCAGTCTTTATCATATTACGAATTAAGAAATCATTATAATGCAGTCAAAAATAATTTACAGGGATCATAAATAATTACTTTACCTTCCGAGTCCTTCGTTCATTTGTCACGTGACAAACGCAATGAACGGATCGAACCCTGGTTCAGATACAGAGCTCTTGCAGAGGCAGTGATCAGGCCAAACTGCCACTGTGGCGTAGCTACTGTATATAACAGGCCTAATTTGTGAAACTTGTGTGTTGTGGTTTTCTGGGGAGGTGGAGTAACTATTATGTGTCCCCTTTGTTTTGAGATTTCTTATTGTTTAGATGTTGAGTTTTACATGTTTGTTATTTGTTATTTAATCACCTCTATCTTTATTTTTTTATAGTGCAATCAATAAATTAATTGTACATTTTGAAAAAAATGTTTCCATTCTATTTTTTGTTGTTGTTGTTGTTGTTTAAAACTAGGGTTAGGGTTACCAAAAAATGTATCCGCGCGCGCACTGAAATTTTACAGTCTCACTCCAGCCAAAGTCCCAAAGTTGGCAACCCTGTGTGCCACATTAAAAAAGGATGTCCTGTTACTTTATCCATACAGTAAAAGACCTGGGTGTTATACTAGAACGCAACTTGTCTTTCGAAAATCATATTTCATATGTTACAAGAACAGCCTTTTTCCTCTTTAGAAACATTGCTAAGCTACGTATAAGCTATCTGTTTCTGATGCAGAAAAGTTAGTTCATGCATTCATGACCTCGAGACTAGATTACTGTAATGCTTAGCTGGTTGTCCTGCATCCACAATAAACAAGCTACAGTTAGTGCAAAATGCAGCTGCTAGAGTTCTTAGGGCCTGTTCACATATCGCGTCTTTTGCGTGCTCAAGTTCGTTATTTCAAATGTAGGCGTGCGGTATGTGCGCTCATAATGGAAGCGACGCGATCGCGGTGCAACGCACTCGTTTTTTCCAAGCGTGTCCGCGCCGCATCGAGATAAAAACATCTCAACTTTTCAGAATGCCGCAAGCACGTAGGTCATGTGACAAGAACCAAGCACAGCAACGACAGACGCCTCCGGAGCGCAACCGCCCCTGCGCTTTGGAAAAAGTAGAACTCGGTGCGCCTAGCGTTTTCTTCGCGTTTTAGGCGCTATATGTGAACCGAGCCTTACTAGGTCAAGAAAATTATGATCATATAACCCCAATTTTATCATCTCTACACTGGTTACCTATTAAGTTCCGTATCAATTACAAAGTATTACTACTGACCTATAAAGCCCTAAATGGTCTAGCTCCTGTGTATTTAATGGACCTTCTATCGCCCTACAATCCATCGCGTTCTTTAAGATCACCAAATTCGAGGCTTCTGATCATTCCTAGGATATCTAAGTCCACTAAAGGAGGGAGGGCGTTCTCACATTTAGCTCCTAAACTCTGGAATAGCCTTCCTGATATTGTTCGAGGCTCAGACTCGCTGTCCCAGTTTAAAACTAGATTAAAGACGCATCTCTTTAGCCAAGCATTCACATAATGCTTACCTTTTACACCACTGTTGAATCAGATCGCATGCATTAATATTATGAACAGCAGCTATGCTAATTATTTCCCATCTGCTTTTCTGCTGTTATCTCGGGACGCTTGTGACACATAACAGGGTCAAGCTACCAATACTGGGGTAGTTTTTGAAAAAGCAAGCCTTTAGCCTTTTACTACACCTATCACAGTAAAACTAAAGTTACTGTGGTAAAACATGGTAAATGTTGAGATTATTGTGATTTATAATCCCATTGTCGAACTACACTGGTACTTACTATTGTGTGTTGGAAAACAACGAAATCACACCAATCACTCTGAAATTTTGCTAACAGGGTTGAACAGTAAATCCAACAGATCATATGATATTGTGTTGGCCTCCTGAGGATCCTGACTGGCCTTTTCTGAAGGCTAAGCACTTCCATTAAATGACCATTTCCTGAAAATAATTTTTTGAGAGTTTCACGTCCTATTTTGTGTTCATTTCTCCCTGCATTTTCTTTCAAATATTTGAATGCAGTGCATTTTTGTCAGTGTTATTAGACAGATAATTTAGACAGATATCTGTGAGTAAAGGAATCTTTGTTTGGAGGGAGAGAGGATGTTCAAACTGACCTCCAGAGGACCTTGGAAACATCATGTTCTGTCAGAGTTACTCAATCAGCTGTGTAGGGTTTTTTTTTTTTTTTTCCTAAACTCACCTCTGTTTTGTAAGTCCTCGAACATGTTCTTAAATTGTTGTCTTTTAAAGTAGCATAATGAAAAAAAACGTTTTTCCCCTGGCTCTCAAGCGACGGCAGCTGAAATAATTGGTGAAATTCCAAAAACATCAGAAAGTGAAAAACGTCTGCCCCCCTTGTTATTTAAAACAACACTCTAATAATACATTACGGAATTTCCTAACTTTTTTCTGGGAAAGAGTAGTTATGTGAATGATCCTTTCGGAAATCTCAATTGGAAATCACGCGATTTCCATCTCTTCTGACCTGAACCCTATAGAAGATGAGTGGAGTGAACTGGAGAGAAGAAGCACCATGAACTTGTGAATCTGAAGGATCTGGAGAGATTCTGTATGGAGGAATGGTCTCTGATCTCTTGTCAGGTGTTCTCCAAACTCATCAGACATAATAGGAGAAAACTCAGAGCTGTTATCTTGGCAAAAGGAGATTGCAAAAAGTATTTAATGACATGGAGCCAATAATTATGGCCAGCATGTTTTGGAGAAAAGCATTTATTTCATAATGTGATTTCCCCCTCTTTCAATTATTTTACTTCAATAAAAGGTTGGATTTTTGCGGATTTTTTTAATGGAAGATCAAAAGGATAAACAATGCAGATTTATTTTTTACAGCCATTTTTGATCATATTTAACAGGGGTGCCATTAATTGTGAGCACAAATAATACAGATACTCTGCGTGTGTGTGTGTGTGTGTGCGTGTGCGTGTGTGTGTGTTGGGCAGGGGGTACACTTCCTCTTTTCTGATGTTCTGGATCTGCTTAAAGTAGGAAATGAAGCAAGCAGCAAAGGGAAGCGAAACTGACCAATTGTGACATTAATGAAAACTTGAGATGTTTTTTCTCTCTCTCTTTTGCTGTCGTAAGGTCCCGCACTCTGTTTAAATTTGTATACTGTTGCAGTTCAGACCTTCCTGGGGGAACTTATGAACATTATAAAACATCTAGTAAAAAATATATTCAAGGGATATCAGCGGAGCTCTCTTTATAGATCTAAAGACACATCCCGTCCATCTAAAAGGCCTCATGCACCTGATGATGGGGAATGCCTACACATAAATGATTATAGTCCAACTAATATTTAAATAATATGTTTGCTGCTTCAGCTGACTGACGGCTTCCTGTCATGAGGAAGGTGATCCGGATTTTACCGAGTACAACATGTTCCTGGATCACCATCTTTGTTGATCCTAGAACAACATTCCAAGCAACCAATCAGATTCAGGGGACAAGTTTACAGTTCATGTCAAGTTTAGGCTTAAAATCAGGGTTAGGTGCGTCAGTGTTATCCACATTTATTGATACGATTTTAGGGATAAGTTATGGGTAGGAGTATGTTAGGGCTACATTTTCTGACAGGAATGTTGTTCCAGGATCAACGAAATATGTTGATCCAGGAACATAGCTTACTTAGCAAAATCATGATTAAACCGGAAGTGCTGCTTCAGCCATAGAAGATGAAATATAATACACTACACTACAGTATAGGACAGAACAAACTTTGTTACAAACTATTTACTATGATATATGATGAGCATTGAGCATTTTAACAAGAGAGAATAAACAATGTTTGTATACATAGGTGATTTTATACGACTCTACTGACCTCTGGTGGTTATTTGGTTGTATATATCTGAAAAGTGGAAGTATTTAAAGTTTCCAAAGGTTCAACCATGCATTCTATTTCACTTTCTTTCTTTAGTGGAGCAGAAAAGATGATTCAGCCAATAGTAATAACATGACACCTCTCACTGAGAAAAAGATCGATGGTGACTGAAATTATCAGTCGCTAACATTCTTCCTAACATCTTTTTTATCATGTCTGCTACTGTGTAAAAGTTTGGGGTCAGGAAGATTTTTTTTTTCTTTCAGCAAGGACACATTAAATTGATCAAAGCAATAAAGACATTTATGTTACAAAAGATTTATATTTCAAATAAATGCTGTTGAACTTTCTATTCAACAAATAATCCATCCATATATGTGTATATATACATATATATATATATATATATATATATATATATATATATATATCACTTAATTAAACTGCAAACATGGGGAAATAAATATATAAAAATCTAACTATTTTGCCAGATAAACTATAAATCTACAACATATAAAGTATGTGACAACTTGTCCCAACCTTTTGGTTCTCTCTTTTAATGTTGCTGAATCTTGTGTGGTTTTAGTGGTTTATAGAGTTTAGTGGTTTTGTGCCTTCCTATTTAACCAACTTAAAGAGATAGTTTACCCCAAAAAATTATATATTGTCATCATTTACTCACCCTCAAGTTGTTCCAAACCTGTATTTGTTTCATTCTTCTGTTGAACACGAAAGAAAACATTTTAAAGAATGTTGGTAACCAGACAGTTGACGGCACCCATTGACTTCCATAGTAGGAAAAAAAATACTATGGAAGTAAATGGGTGCCGTCAACTGTCTGGTTTCCAATATTCTTTAAAATGTCTTCTTTTGAGTTCAACAGAAGAAAGAAACTCACGCAGGTTTGGGAAGACATGAGGGTGAGTAAATGATGACAGAATTACAATTTTTGGGTGAACTATATCTTTAAAGGCCAAAAATGACAATCATATTTAAAAAAAACATCTAATTAAAAAAAAAGTTTTGAAGTAGTTATTTAAATCTAACATATACTAGATAGGGATAAGGCTTTTTACTTAAAACCTTGTAAAGTCACATATATCATGCAAACATATTTCAGTCAAATGATTCCTTTGCATAACAATGTTTCATTCCAAAAACTTGCAAGTGTTTCTTTCCCTGCCTCATTGTCTTACAGTAGCCAGGTTGAGTTCCCCACCCCCAGCTCCCAGCGCACTCCTTTCCGCTCACGGATTCCATTCTGCACAAGAGCCTGGAGAGCATATGTTTGACCCACAGTCCCAGTGAATGTGGCCATCTGCTCAGGATTCCATATGATCCAGGGCCCTGTGTGAGAATGCGCCTGGCTTTGTAAAAACTCACTAGGCGATGTGGGAGAATCTTCCCCACACACAATAGAGAACAGTAAGACAGTTTTAACCCTTTCCCTGGTTCGCCTCTCTCAAAGGGCGCCTCCCCGAACCATTGTCCTCCCTGACAAGTGAATAGTGAACAGAATCAGTTTCTTGTTACTTGACTGTCAAAAGCTTTCGTGGGATTCAGTTTCAACTCTTCATAACACCATTAGGACCTTCCTTCACGCTTAAACGAAATGGACAAAGTGGGAGAAATGAAGAAAAAGTAAACATGTTACTTCAAAGTAGAGCCACAGGTTATTCCGGGGGGAAAACAACAACGATAAATACCGTTTTGCGGCAAATAACTCTATATTCGTCACCACCAACTACTTAACTCATGGAGGGATAGGCAAATTGGGGGTAAACCAGATAAAACAAAGGGCTTCTCATTTCCATACTAGATGTGATCTGCTCACACCTCCCCCAACCACAAGCCACAATAAATGAAGAATGGACAAACTCACAGCACTGATAAGAAGATACTAGCCTGCAGTCAAAGCGCAATTTAGCAAATCAAGTCATAACTCACATCCACGGATGAACTACAGTAGTCAACATTTGAAGTGGATCAAAACCTTTCATCAAAGGTAGCCTATAAATGAATTTTGAACAATACATAGTCGTCTTAGGACAACTTTGAAGAACTTTTTTGATCCACTTCAAATGTTGACTACTGTACTATCGCATGTTGCTTCTGAAAATTCTGAAAACATGCTAAATGTTAGAAACCATAAACTAGGTCATTACGTTCTCTTTAGGTTTTATATGAGTGAAGTCAGTCATTTTGGAGCTTATTCACTAGAGGTGTAGTTCACCTAAAAAAAATATGAAATTCTGTAATTTACTCACCCTCATGTTGTTCCAAATCTGTATGAGTTTCTATCTTCTACTGAAAACAAGATATTTTGAAGAATGTTGGAAACCAGACAGTTGACAGTAGCCATTTATATTTAGTCATACTAGGACAAAAAAAAAAAAAAACACCATAAACTATTTGGTTAGACAATTTTCAAAATATCTTCTGTTCAACAGAAGGAACTCACTCATACAGGTTTGGAATAACATGAGGGTGAGTAAACTACAACAATTCTCATTTTTGAATGTACTATCCTTTAAAGTTTTGTTGGCAGTCATTTTTTTTTTAGGGGGGGTGAAAAATCACACAAATCAGTTTAAAAATAAAATCATGTCATTCAAAACCTGTACATCTTACTTCAGTGTAACAAAAGATTAGTTTGAGAAATGTCTTTCACCCTGGTCTATTGTTGTTTGGAACCTCAAAAACAAACAAAAGTTCTTCAAAGTCTCATGACCCAGAGAAGAAAAATCATACAAGTTCGGAATTACACAAATAGTCTTGGTTTACAAACCCTCATTTTATTTTGCGTAAACCATCCTTTGAAGTTGGTGGAAAGAAACACCTCAAGAGTCAATGTTCATCAACAGGGTTTATTTTCGGTACAAAATAACAGGGGCAGCAGGGAGAAGAAATCAATATATTAAACTTAATACAAACGTCATCAAAAACATGTTTTCTATAAATACAATAAAATAAATATAAAAAAGGAAATTAAGTTACTTGAAACTCTCCATCATGTAACACAAGCCAGCAGGTGCATTACAGACAATCAGATGCAAAACATGGACCAATCCGAACCAGCTATAAAAAATAAAGACCACTAAAGGCTCATACAGTAATAAATTGGTTTGCCTAAACTCACAATATCAACAGCTACAAAACCAAAAACTATGACACAGGCAACTCATTCCAAGTAAAGCTCCAACTGTGCACTTCCTGAGGATGGATCCTCAGAAACATAAGGCAAGCAGGTCTGGGAACGAACCAAATGCCGATCTAGAAAAAAAAAAAAAGAAAAAAAAAAAAAGAAAAAAAGGGAGCCGGAAGAACTCAAAGTGATATTGCAGACTAACATCAATTAATAAAAATCAATTCTAACTTCGGCAACAGTTGGTTTATGATAGTACACAAACTGTGGAGTACCAACAACAACAAAAAAATAGTTTGGCCTCTAGTTAGAGTACAATGACTCTCTCAAATATTGAAAATGACCTTCAAGACCTGGTCATAACCTCTCTTTGGCTATTTCGGTACAACAGTTTCGTAAATAGCTGATTGCTAAATGCATCTTAAAAGTTAACAGCTTCATATGTTACTAAACATCTCGATGCCAGAACTTTGCAGGTTGTAGAGTTAAATCTGGTCCCCACTTGTCTATTCAGTCATCAAAAATAAAACATGGCGAATCGCTCCACTTAAAAGCACATGAAACCCCACTTTAACGAATCATTTCAACATTCAGTACCTTCAAACAGTATGTTTCACTCAGAGCTTAACTAAAAATGTCAAGTATCAGCCATATAATACATCAGGTATACCACAGTATACAGTTCAGTACCCGTGAGGAGTGACAGTCTACAGGAAGAAGCTTGGGCTAGAGTTGCTGTGTTCGTTGTAGACGGCGTCATCCGGAACTGAAAGCTGGCTGAAGATGGGAAGCCTGCGCCCGTTGGCTTCCGGCCCGAAGGAGGATTCGGACCCGCTCATGCTGCTGGATGAGCTGCAGCTGCCCCCCTCGTGGTCTGAGAGAGAGGTGTGGGATAGACTCCGGAGGCCTAGGGAAGCTCCACCGGTAGGACTCTGCCGTAAGCAGCCTTCGGGCTGTGAGGAAGCGAGCTGGGTGGGCGACAAGGTGGGCGTCAGTCCCGAGTGCGAGTACCCGGAGTCAGGAGAGGGAAGAAACTGATGGTGCAACTCTCGAGCCTGGTCCAGAAGGGTGTTGGGGTCTATATCGGGGAAGGCCAAGGAGAGAAGGTCAGACATGGCGCTTGACGGAGTCGAAGCGGAAGGCGCGCGCAGGAACGAGGAAGGAGCCAGAGGGGCTTCGAGAGGTTGGGGAGCTGTGGGAAACCCGGCGAAGCTGAAGCTCTGCTTGAGTAGGGGAGGCCGTTGGACAGTCGGGTTGGAGGTCTGGGCTCGGGATTGTGCGTAATCGTCTTCGGCGTTGTGAACGAAATGGCACCGGATACCGTAGGGGCAGAAGCCAATCGAGTGGAAAGTGCGGCAGGGTTCGGTCTTGTATTTCGGGTGACGGTTGAGGTCTCGCAGTTCATCAGGGCCGTGCGCGAACTGACACTTGCTGCCATATTTACACAGACCCCTTTCGGCGAACGTGCGGCACAGCTCGGTCTTGTAGCGTGATGAGGTGGCTGTGATCGAAGATGTAGAGTTGGAGAGGGAAACGGCACCTGATGTGACTGAAGATTGCTTTAAATGGCTGGGTTCGGCAAAAGACCAACCCAGACTTCCAGTGTTTCCCTCCACCATGCTAACTGAGCGCTCCGACCAGAAGGGCATCTTGCCCCACTTCGACTGAGATGATACTTTCTGGGTGCCCCAGTAATTTGTGTTCATGCTTACACTCTCAATGCTGTCAATAGAAAGTCCTGAACCAGTGGAGGAAAGTGTGCAGGGACTGTCAGGCTTCCTATATCCCACAGCAGCTGCCTGTGCGGAGGTCTTCATCGGCTCTCGAAGATCAAGATTTAAAAGGTGCTGCAAGGAGAAAAACAAGAGGGTTGTACATCTTTAAGCAGACGACAGTACGGTAGTTTAATTTAAAACCACAAATATGTGTGTTTACAGCACACACAATGAATGGAATAATAGGGAGTCGGATTCGGTTTTGTTCTTTCAAAAGAACCGATCCAAAAAAGAATCGTAGCATCATCGAGTGGTCCAACACTCCAACATACATACACACATTTTGTCAAGCACATTAATAAAATATTGTATATCATCAATTACATGCGCATCAATTCAGCTGTCACAACTAATATTAGGTTTTATCAACAGGTTCAACTGAGTCGACTCAATAAAACGATTCGCATGCGCATCGGAGACTACAATTCGCAAGGTTACAATTAATGCAGCAATAAGAAAACTGCAATTTCAAGTCTGAAAGTATAGTTTGCGTACTATACACGCATGCATTTAAATTAAGATTCAGATAAACGCGAAACAAGAAAAAAAACTTTTCAGCGGCAAGTTTTTTTTTCTCCAGCTACGGCCAGTCAAGTTGTTTACGTTTAAAAATCAAACTGAGTTTAAATATTTTTGCACTAACTCTCAACAATTCGACAAGCATTTAACGCTTTCATCTCGTTATGTTCTAGATTCATGCATGCAAAACCAGCACAACATGACTATAAGGTCTTATTGGAATAAAACGGCGCTGACTCGTGGCCCACGTTTCCTCCCTGGCAGAGAAGTTGCTAGCAACTTAGATGTCATTAAATTGCTTCGATCAGTTATCTTGAACCTTACTGAAAACGTTTGCATTAGGCTTTATACGTTTCCTGCAGAATGCATTCAGATGCATGGAAAACAACCCGCACTATAAACGTGATTCAAGCCTATTAGCTACGTGATGCTTCCCACAACAATCACACTGTCGTTATCCATTAATAAACGCTAGATCTACCTTGCACAGGACATCATCCAGGTCAATAAACTGATTGAGCGCGTAGGATGGCATAGTCCTGACGAAGACTTTATTTGATGATTCCTCCGTGATCCCACGCAACTCCCTCGTAGTTTTCATGAACTTCACGCGCTCGACTCTGCACGTGTTTTTAAGGCTGTTTTACGGCGACCACACCTCCGCGTTTTCTTTGCTCCGCCCACTACACACGGAACTCTACCAAGCCCGCGCTTGAGTTGTTTTAGAAACAAACATATAACGCTTGTTTTCTGTAGTTTATAAGTTGGAATAGTGTACTTTATCATCCGATTCTAATGGCATCATACTAGCTGTTGTTGTTAGTAGGCTAACAAGTAAATCAGCTACTGACATAGTACATACCAGCTACATTTTACTGGTCACAAACTCTCATTGTGTAAACCCACACTGACATATTAATATATATTAAATATACCATTATATTAAAATTTGGAATAATTTAACATTTTTAATGTTGTTGAAAGAAGCATCTGATGCTCACAAATGTATCATTTGTTTGATCAAAAATATACAAAACAGTTGTGAAATATTTTGATTTAAAATAGCCTCAGTGTTTTGCCTGTATTTTAAATTGTAGGCCTAATTTATTCCTGTGAGGGTAAAGCTGAATATTACATTGAAGGACCATGTCATGTGACACATGTGAAATTCAGCTTTACCATCACAGGAATAAATTACAATTGATGATTTTGTGCTCAAGAAACATTTCTTATAATTATCATATATTATAATTAATGTTGTAATATATATATATATATATATATATATTCGTATGTGTGTGTGTGTGTGTGTGTGTGTGTGTGTGTGTGTGTGTGTGTTTGAAACATCTGACATGCTGATTTGGTGCTCAAGAAAAAATATTTATACAGTGTAGCCTATATTATTATTTTTTTCTTGAGTGCTCAATAATATAGCCTATAGAAAGTATATATGTATATGTATATATATATGCTATTGTGACTCATTTGACTGCGTTAAAACATCTGAAGGTTCGATCACGCCACCCTGTTGCTGTCAGAACGGGAGACGACGACCCTCTGAGGTGCTTTGATACAACCTAGGGAAGGTGTTGAAAGTGTCACCCACTGGTGAAGAGGTTGACATTAAAGTCATTTTATATCCCTCTTCCTGGTGACCACAGACATTCTGATCAGCTGATCCCACTGTGAGAGGAGACGTGACTGTCTCGGTGAGCTATACGTTTTAAACAAGAAGATAGATTCTCTGCAGTTCTTAGTTTGCAATTACTTTGAATCCAAATAGCTTCATTGAACAATTTATAGTAGTATTTTTTAGGACATTTGCATATGCAGTTCTGTTTTTTGGGGGGGTCTTCATTAATGGTTACAGTGCAAAATGACCATCAGATCTATTTAAAAGAAGTGCATAAAAATTCAACTTTATTGGCATCGATGGTTCCATGAAGTACCTTTAACATCCATTAACATTTCCATCGCATAAAAGGTTATTTATAGTGAAAAAAGATTCTTTAGGTTATACTATACAATACATACTAAGAAAAATTGGTTATTTTAATAATTATTTAAATGTTTAATTGTGTGCATGGTGTCCACAAAAATACTGAGCAGCACAACTGTTTTCAACATTGATAATAATAAGAAATATTTCTTGAGCCCCAAATCAGCATATTAATGATTTCTGATTCTGAATAATACCTCTCTAGATTTTGAGGTAGCTTGTTAGTGACTGTAATGTTACTCTCTCAACATAAAGCCACACTAATAAGATTCCCCCCTTTGTTAATGAAAAGCAGAAAAGACCAAAATGGGCAGGGAGGAGGTTCCAACAAACCAATATGTCATCGTATGAAGGGCTTGTTGAGACACAAGGGCTCTTGTGAACTAGCTGACTCCATCCATGCAGCTGTAACTTAACCTCACAACTGAACAAAATCTGTCTAATACCTATTGTTAACGTTCCTGCAAGACTACAGCTTATAATTAGAAACATACTTTAATGAGGAGGTCAAGGAACCGGGAACCCCATTACCGTCCTAATAAGGGGAGAGAAACACAAGTGCTTTAGACAGACAGTGATGTAATGGGTCAGTTATGGGGGAATTCATAGAGAATAGACTTGTGTAGAAAATAGGAAAAGTCAAACTTCAGAAGTACGCACAACTCATTAGCAAGGCACAAATGATTGGAAACGAAATACCTTGCGGCCTAGAACACTTAACCTGTTGTCTTGGGGTCATTAGAGTGTGATAAACAGACATCTGGTCAGTTTGTTTTGGGTACTTGGAAGAAGCATTAAGGGACTTCGGTGTTTGATGCAATGTTGTTGGCAGGCAGGGGAGTGAGGGCAGGGTGTGGGTGTGGGGTGTTTCCCTCCTGCTCCACTGATTGAGCAAAAGACTTTAGAACATAATGAGTAAAAAAGTTCTTGGGCTACAAACCTCCCCCCGCCCCCAGGGGAACGGAGGAGTGGTAAAAGGGGGAGGTGGGGCAGGGAGGGGGTGATTGTTTAGGGAAAGGGAGAGATGGCTGAAGACCCTCTCCGGTCTAATCCTTAATCACAACAGTGTCAGGGGGCAAAAAGGAACATCACCCCAAAAAGACACCCCCACCTTTTGCAGCAGTCATCCCGCAGATGACCAGAGAGAAAATTATTCAACAAACCACACAGCCGTGTGCAGGAATGTGCATGAACAACTACATGTTTTGCTAACTTCCCCATTGAAAAAAGTTTCTGAAGGTTTCTGAACGCTTGAAACATCCAGTTTTTTAAAATGTTTAAAAACGTCCTTGATTAAGGAGACATTCCATTTTATTAACCTGTAAACACTGGGAAACGCTGCTTTTGAATGCTCTCTGAACATTCTGAACTTTTCCAATCAAACATTTCAGCCAAAAACATTCCATGAATGATGCATAAATGTTTTTGTGTTATGAGAACATTTAGTAAAGACCAGATAACTGAATGGACACGTAAAAAAATATTATTGGTTTAACTTAAAAATGTAAGTTACCTGGTTAACAATTTGAGTTCATTGAAATTAAAAATTTGAGTTAATGAAGAAGATTGGTTTAATCAAAAGGAATTCAAAATATGAATCTGAACCACATTAATTATCTAAGTTGATTTGACAAAAGAAAGAAAGTTGTGATAACAAACACAATTCATACAAACAATTACTTGAATATATAGTTCATCAAAAAAGTTTTTTTACTTGATATTTTTAGATTTGATCTTTTTTTTAATATTATTATTATTCAAAATGCTTTTGTCCGCCATAAATATCATGTCTGACTGACACACAGGAAAATGAAACATAAAATAGGAAATTATCATAGACCCCATACAGGCTCTGGCTGTAATGTTCAGATTTCAATCTGATACTTATCCTTAATTTATAGTAATAGTAAATAAAAATGTACTCGTATTCAAAGTGTTACTAAAGTATGTTATTCCTTTTGCTTCACGGTTACACCACATGACATCAATCTAAAACTTTTCTTTCTTGAAAATGTTATAAAATCAAAATCATTTGAAAACAACATGACTAAAAGGAGTAGAACTTGATGTGTGTTTTAAATTAGATTTTTACGTTTATTTTATTTTATTTTATTTCTTGTGGGCACATGCATAATTCATAAAATAATTAACACAGTACAGAAAACAATGCAACTAAAAAAAATGATCTTTCATTTTAAAATCTCCCCAAACAGCCCAGAAACTCAACAAGTGTTTTCATATGACCTCAATCCATTACCATCCACCACATGCCATTGCAAATGACCTGTAAACGTCCCAAGAATGATGTCAATCAACTTTGTAATGGGCTCTGCAGCTGCAGAGGCCCAACCTTGCAAATGGGAAACCATTACATGACATAAAACCTCGGCTCATGGAATCCAGCGGTCTCGAAACAAACCAAAGCCACAGCAAGCTTTGCCTTGACAGGGATCTCCATCCTTTAGCAGAGCATGAAAAGAATATTTCACACCCGCCTCTCAGGGCTGTTCTCATGCAAATGCAGTGAGAACGCATGGGAAACGCACACGGGCGTGAGTGACAAAAGAGTGTTCAATGGTCTTATACACTCATGTGTAGATCAAAATGAAAGGCCTGAACATATGATCCTGATGTCCTTTATGACTTCTAATGATTTGTATAGACTTTGTAAGTTTAAACTCCACTGCAAGCATTCCGATGCCCCAAAATTGCATTCCCATAGTTTGAGATTTATTTTAAAGGGATAGCTCACCAAAAAAATTAAATTAGCCCATGATTTACTCACCCTCAAGTCATCCTAGGTGTGTATGACAATCTTCTTTCAGACGAATACAATCGGAGTTATATAAAAAAAAAAATTCCTGGCTCTTCCAAGCTTTATAATGGCAGTGAATGAATATTTTTCTTACACGAACGCATCGCTTCGCTTCAGAAGGCCTTTATTAACCCCTCCGGAGCCGTGTGGAGCACTTTTATGATGGAGAGATGCACTTTTATGGACTTCAAAACAGAAAACAAAACGGCTATTCACTGCCATTAAAGCTTGGAAGAGCCAGGACATTTTTTAATATAACTCCGATTGTATTCGTCTGAAAGAAAGTGTCATATACACCTAGGATGACTTGAGGGTGAGTAAATCATGGGCTGATTTTCATTTTTTTTTTGGTGAACTATCCCTTTAAGGACCATGCAGCAGGAGATCTGAAATCTGTCATTTCAGTGTAAAATGTCCCATTATCCTCCATACAGGCTCCACATTAGCATGCTGCATGTGGAGGGCTTGTGTTTGTTTGTCCTGTGCACTATTAATCTGTTTTAATTTCATTTGCAGGTGCTGAAGCACACACCCCTCTGCATTACCCCTCAGTGTGAGCTCAGCATGGGGGTTTCGGGGTGAAAGCAGACAGACATCCATCTGAGATGTCCCTGTCACTTAAAGCGCCAGAGGATGAAACTGCACACTCCAATGCTACTATACTCTGTGTAAACTTTTGGGCAAAAGTTTTTACTTTAGCAGTACAACATTGCAGGTCACTTAAAGGGACAACTACCTGATTTAATCCTTCAGTGTTACCTTAAGGGTTCAAATGACTACTATACGGTATATATGTGCACCTTCTAATCTAGAGGTAGAAAAGTCAAATGTTGACCCGTTGAGGGTACTGCCACAGTGACAAGCTGTTGTACCTTTTTTGCTATTTTTCTTCCTGGCAATCAATGAGGCTTAAGTGTCTTTCTTGAAAAAGACATAATAATAGTTAGTAATAGTTCAGTTAAAAATGATATCATAAACTCACCTTTGTGTTATTCAAAAGTGTTATTTTAGTACCATTGATTTCATATTAGTAATATTTTAATTTTAATTGTGTATTTTATTTGTGTATTTTATTTTATTTGTGTATTTAGTAATTTTGTGTGTGTTTTGTTATTTTTATTAGGTATTGTTTATATCTAAAATACTGAAACTAAATAAAAAACTATATACAGTATAATTGTAGTATTTTAGAACTTCAACTTAAGGTTTTCGTTTTTTAATATTTTCTTTTCTTTCAGTTATTGTTTATTTTATGTTTTTCTTTTTATTTAACGATAAAAACCCTGTTAAAAACCTGTATTTTTCGTTCATAATGACTTAAATTTCCATCTGTTACTCACATAAAACTATCATATGTTTTCAAAAGACTTGGAATATAATATTACAATAGATTGTAAGGGCCATTTTAGTGGTGACTTTTTTTAAGCTTGATGTTATAAATTACTTTACTCTTTCCCTGTATGGAAGAGCAACTTGGACATTCTTCAAAATATCTCCTTTTGAGTTCCACAAAAGAAAACAATCATACAGATTTCTAACAACATGGGGTGAGTCAATGGTAACAGATTTTCTGGTTTCGGATACATTTTTCTGTTAAATTGGGCTGGGCAAGTTTTTTGTGCATACTTTGTAGTGAGAAGTATTTTGATGTGTTATTGTTATTTCAACATGCCTATGCTGTATGCATATGCACATTTGTCATATGTTAAAGAGATTTGTTTTGTCAGTGACGTGCAAAATGTCATGTTATACAAAAAAGGAGTGTTTAGGAAACCTGTTTGGAAACCATGATTGAATTTACAGTTCCATTTGGCCCCACTATAGAGGCACATAAAAGAACACATTTCCACTTGAGGGTGTAAAACGTATGCGCTTGTCCTTTTAGTGTGGAACCCTTCCGTCATCCTGACACAAAACCAGGAACAGGTGATGCAGACAAGCCAAAACAATCTGCACTCAAGGCAATTTACAAGGTAAACTGTGTGTGTGTTTGTTAATATGCTCAGTTAAAATGTTGTATCAGAAACGTTAAACATATGTGTGAGCATCAAATATATCCATACTTTCCATATGTTGAAGGACTACAGAATACATGATAATCACAGTGAGAGCATCTGTAGAGATAGCAGCTAGTTTACTGAAAAACAGTCCTGGAGGGAAAAGGTGTTCAGTTACGGTAAAGAAAACAAGTGAACCTAAGAGAAAGAAAGGCAAACCTTTATCAAACATACACATGCAGTGATCGGTCTTAACTGCCAGTTAAGACATTTTATCTATATTTGTCTGTTCAGTGTTGCATATATAGCCATTGAATAATCATTGTTGTCAAACTAAAACTGTTCTTAAGGAATGAAAAAAACTGTAGTGTTTGTTGAAGGAAGGACAATATGTATGTCACTGTATATTATTATGGATAAGAACTTTGGCTAAATGTCTAAATGTAAAAAAAAAAGATATATTTAATATATTGAACATTTTCAGGATATTATATTATATACAATGTATTTATGTATAATATATTAATATAGGCTTTTATTATTTTAATTATATATATATATATATATATATATATATATATATATATATATATATATATATATATATATATATGCACACCCCATCTGTAATCAAAATCCTGCCAAATAAACCAAATTTGATGTTAACTCTCATACCATCAAGCATCTGTGGTGTTAATCCATGACCTAAAGCCCATGTGGTACAGATAAGCAGTTCCTCGTTGGCAAGCAGTTAAGACAAGCCAGCTTTTCATCTTTATTTCTTAAGTTAGTTTCTTATTTTTCATCCCTCACCCCACAGGAAGTCTCTTCAGGCTGTGTATTGTGCCCAGCGCTCTGGCTCGCTCCCTGCCGAGGGCCCAATCTCGCTGCGCAATGAGGAGACTTGTTATCAAAGCCTCCCCCTGCTGGTCGCCTTTATGAGCGCCCTATTAAAGGCTACTCAAAAGCACGGAAAAGTGCACTTATATGAATTTATTTGGAATGGGGAAGAGAAACTAGATTGGCCCTGTGTACAGAATCCCATTTACGGTGCATTGAGTTAATGAAGAGTCACGAGATTTAAGACCCGTCTCAGTGGATTTCCCAGAGTTACTTGGCCACAGCAAAACATCTGCTTCCTGTATGGGAATGGGACTAATTCTGTCCCCACACACACACACACACACACCCTCGGGCTTACCCTGCACTCTTAGGGCCCTTGCTTTCTTTTCACAAGGCCGTCCAATCATAATAAACTTTGGAAAGTCCACTAATGAGATTCAGGGCAGCCCTGGAGATCTGCCTCCCAGTGCATGCCTGAGCACCTACATTGTGTTTTTCCACACGGGGAACAAAGAGAACATTACACTCTTGCAGGAGAGATCTCTCTCGCTCAGAAAGGACAGGCTCGAACTACTGAGCCTCCCATGGGTCAAGCCTCAAAAGACCCAGAGACAAAGTTGCGTATGCGTCAACACTACTCGGCAAAAAAAGAAAAAAGAAAAGATGAACTTGTTCACTGTGCTGTACATCCGGCTTTTCCTGCCAAAGACCATCCTGAAGATGTTTTTTTCTTCCAAAGAAGTGTAATGTATTGTAAGTTCACAAGACTTCTTCACCGGCATAACAAGTTAGCACAAAGTTTGCACATTGATTTTGAGATATCAATTGAGACATTTTTCTTATCATAACGCCGGTTCGAATCCCACTGGCAACGGTGCGAGTAGAACGGGAGGGGTTAACCATGCAATAACTTGCTATAGAATTCATCTAAAAGTTGTAAAAAGTTTTGCTTTTTGGTTTTGCTTCAGTATTTTCATGTGAATTTGACACCAAATTAGTTTTTTATGAAAATGTCAACCAAAATCAAACACTGTAATAGGCTCAACATATTAACAATAGGCTGAATAGGTATTTGATGCAAAGGCATAAGAAACAGCAGAAGTCTGATTTACAATCTAGTTGTATTTGATTATATTGTATTCTAAAGTATTGTTGATGGTTTATTGGTCTTTTCGTCACAAACCATGTTTGTCTTCACACCAAGTGAACCCCTATTCAATGTAGTCTGGATTGTGTGTATGTACAGTAGTGACCAAAAGTGATGTCTGGGTGGGTTTGGTCTGGGGATTTGTTTTTAATGACTGTACAAGTTTGATTAAACCATCAAAATAGGAGGAAAATATAAAAAAAATTGTAAATATTTTAAATATGAGGGAAGAACAAATCACTCAACTTGGTTATGGTATTTATTTGACAAAATTATTTAGCAAAAATAAAAAGGTTAAAATAGAGCTACAGGTTTTATTTTACTATAAAAAAAAGCATACATTTTGCTGGTTCTCTCTTGTTTTTGCATGTTCATAATTTTCTTTGTGACACACTGGCCACAAAATATGTCAGCACAATTTGGTGTTTTATTGCGTTATCACAAATAACACAATTGACTCCAAGCCCAAAGGCAATGTCCTTGCAAAATCTTTAACAAATTTTTAATAATTTGAATAAAGGGTGATGATGTCGATTTTCCTATAGGCCGGATGTCACTTTTGGCCACTACTGTATACAGGCTCTACTGCAGAAAAGTTTATGCTCATAATTCACATTCATTAATCTAACTGAGAGCAAAACTTTTACCCCTCGCTTTGAAGAAAAATGAAATAAACAAAATTCAGGCACTGTTAGTATCATGTCGCAATGTGATCTTAATCATTACTGTTTTTGTTTCTAAAAGCATTTTTGTTGCAACATTAAATTGCTCTGGAACAACGTAAAAAACAAACCAACTGTCCTGTCTCCACCCTACTCTTCATGATGGCGTTTAAACGGCCCCTGAATCCAAACCAGGCCTACATTATCCAGGCCTGTCCTCCAGGCCTGTTGTTTATTCCTACTTGAAGGCACTTGATTAATAACCAAGATATCGGTCTGATTTGCAACTCCTGAGGGGCGACTGAGGGAGGGCGTCAACACTCTGGACGAAGGTCTGAAATTTCTTTGCCCCTCCTGTAAAAGTATAGGACATATGAGCTTCAGGGTTGATACTTGTGGAGACAATTAGGCTCATATCCCACAGGCATCTCTGACTACAACCATGAGTTTTCCATTACTTCTCATGAATGACTTTGGTAAATCAAGCATTACTGTGAAATTATTTTTGATTAATTTGATCATGTTATCAATTTAAATCTCCAATTACATGTTTATATAAAATTTAATGAATGCGTGACCACTGTAGAATGAAAGCCTCTGATAAGTTGGCTCTTTTTAGTGAATCAAAAACATACAACACAACCAATAGTCTTATTCCTGAAGGAATGACTCTTAGGAGTCGGTTGCTTTAATGAATTAAAACTTATAGCACTACCATTCAATGAAAAATGAGTCTTATTCTTTTTAGAATTGGATGTACTACTGTTACCAAAATATGAACAGTCAGTTCAGGAATAGAAATGGGAATCATAAAGAAATGTTGGTTTCAGTTATGATATCTGGGCATTTTTATTCCTTAACATAGTTGCTATTCTTTCAGAACTTTTCAAGAATATGTTTGGGGGGATCTAAATGACAAGACAATCGCAAAAATAAATACATATACATAGTGCTGTCAAATCGATTAATCGCATCAGACATAAAAGTTTTAAATATATAATAGGCTACAGTATACACAAACTCTTATGTTTGATGCGAATAATTGTTTATTCCTTAAAAGTTCTACACTAAAAAAAATGAACGAGGAAGGTTGTGGACTTTACATAATATATTTATATTTAGTTTACTTATAATAATTGTGTTTTTTTACTTGAAACGTTTTTTTCTAGTAAGGTCAACATAATTATGTCTCAACTTAACAGTACAAAATCCTAACTCGTTGTCTAAACACAAACCATTTATGTTAAGTTAGTTAAGTTAATCCATAGCCATTGCGTTTACTTAATCTGTTTGTGTTGGACTACATGATTGATTTGTGTTGCATTAACTGAAACTGGGCGGTGCTTGTTAGTTCCCAGCATGCTTTGCATATGGTTAAATTAAGAGAGAATAAATGGTCAAATGAAGTGTTATTTATATTTTTCAGAAAATGAGAAAGGGGAAGACTTGATAGTGTGTAATTGTGTTTAATATTCAATAACATTGGAATTATTAGTACCATTTAAATTACAGTGGGTTACCATGGTGGAGAAGAGTGGAGCATTTTGTTTGGCTGTGGACTGATTTCACTATTTTTTAGTGGTTGAAGGAGCATGTAAATCATAGCATTTAACATGCTAATATGTGCTGCTAGCAAATAGCTACACTCATAATAATCTGATTAAGTTAACAAAAAATAAACAAGTAACTGAAAAAAGATGCAAAAGAGTTTAATGGAAATGTTAATATCATGTTTAATCAACATATCTAATTTGTGTTCAAATAACATGATAAAGGTTGGTTGACTTAACTTGGTTTGTTTAGATGGAATATAGGTGGCATGATTAAATCATGTTCATCCAATGAATTCGAGACTTCAAGAGATTTCCACGACGCTCGCGCGAGAACTGAACTGAAGTAGTTGAAGGAGATCGCAATTCTCGCGCATGCGTCATGGAAATCTCTTGAAGTCTCGTTTCAGGCCTACAAGGAAGAAAAGGAATAGTCGAATAAAGTCGTTATTTTTGTTTTATTTCCGCACAAAAAGTATTCTCGTCGCTTGATAAACTTATAGTTGAGCCACTGTTGCGACATGGAATATTTAAACATTTTCTTTAATGACTTTCTGGGCCGTCAGGATTCATTCCCTTAGGGAGCCTATGGAGGAGTGATCCAGCTGTCAGATTTAATCATAAATATCTTCATTTGTGTTCCGAAGACGAACGAAGGCCTTACGGGGTTGGTACAGCATGGGGGTGAGTAATTAATGACTTAATTTTCATTTTTGGGTGAACTAACCCTTTAAGGAACCAAAATGACAAGGAATCATAACAGAAATCAAAATTTCTTTATGATTCCCATCTCTATTACTGAACTGACTGTTCATATATTGGCATCAGTACATACAATTCTTATTCAATTCACTCTTAGAGGATTAACACACTTGCAGTACTGGACTTGCATGTTGTTGTTGTCAAGAAATTACTTTCTTTTGCACTTTAAAGCATCTGATTAAAGTGAAGTTCTTCATTACTGCATTTTTCATAAGCAAGTGTACAGCTTGTAAGAAGGGTTTCCTATAAAGGACAAAATAAGAAGTCTTCTTTCCAGTGCTCCAGCTGGGACTCATTACAAACACAGTGCTAATTCATCCCAGTGCCCAAGGTTTGACACTAGTTGGCCATGCCCAGCAGGTTCTGCGATGAGATCAGAGGTCCTGACCTGTCCTTTGCCCTCCAAAAGACCCCCTTGCCTCTATGCTCTTAGTAACAGCAACACTGTTGATTCAATTAGAACCGGAGGAACGTAGCGAGATCCTGGACAAAAGGTTCAGTGCAATGCCGACTGTTCATGGAAGAGCCAGCGAGGCAAAAGGACCGTCTATCAGACATCCATCACTGCACAAATGTTCCATCACCATGGAAAAGCCAAATGGGATGACGGGGCAGAAGAGGTGGGGTGAAGATGGACAAAGAAGATTTTTTTTTTTTTCTTAAGGAGGGATCCTACTGGACCCCAGCAGTGTGACAGTGAATCAGCTGAGAAGGTTGAGTGGCTGCCAATGAAGGGATTTCCACTGACACAGCGTTTCATTAGGTAAACAGTGAAGGATAAGCAAGAGTAATAGTCTGAGGGTCGTGCGCTTCGTTTTTCTACACTGTGCACCGCTGAAGACTTTAAACTTTGTAATTAGTCAGAGAATATGATGCAGTTATATAATCGTATACCAATGCAGTAAACATTAGATCTTCATCACCTCAAACCATGTTCATAATGAACTCCGATGCACAGACTTCAGGTCGTGGCTGGTAACTCTCAAATCCTCTTGATATCCCTCTACGCTACACCCCATCCCCCCCCCCCCCACCCCGCCCCTCCCCCTCCTCTCATTTAATCAAGCAGAGGAATTACCAGGGGAAGTGATTAGGTACAGGTCTTTAGTTTTTTCACTTTCTTTTTAAAAGCGTAATCCTTTCAGCATAGCAAAAAGAAAAACTCCACAGATATCCCGACATTGTGCCCCACTTTCTCTCTCTTTTACAAAGAGACTCCTGCATGGTTCTCTTTTGAAATGAGAGTGGCAAATTAAAAGTTATTGTTTGCCACTTTTAACAGCATTTTTTTTCCCCACCCACCCCTCAACCCCTGGTCCACGTCTGGGATTTGTCCTGCTGAACATCTTGGCAATTTATGTAGAAGACAAAAGGGTAAAGGTTGTTACCCATTTTTCATGTCAATCAAGATGTTAAACAGATCTCTGATGGCCTGACTTTATGACATTATAAAAAGATTCTCAGCTGCTCTAGTAAAATACGCCTTTTGAACCGAACAATAAACACGTTTTATTTTATTTTTAGCAAACAAGTGTCCAGCATGCAAACTCCAAAACTATCCTTTGTACAACTGTGAAATGTACACTCCCAAAAACTTTGGACACTTATGAATGAATAATATAACTTTTTTTTTTATTAATTTACTTAAGATGTTCAGTTTGTCTAGTAAAATATGGCTACAGAGAAGCTTTTGAACTGAACAAGATAAATTAAAAAATAAAATAAATAACATTTGTTTTAGCAGCTGCTAAATGCAAGTGAATTCCAGTACTGTTTAAAAACACTTAAATGTGTCAAATATGTATAAATAAAAAATATTTTTTTTAGTATTATTTTTAAATGTTTAAAATTCTGTTTTTTTATTTAATTTTAGATTCTTAAATATTACATTTGATTATTTGTTTTTATTTTGTGTTTCTTTTTAGCAGCTAACACGTATGTGAATTCCAGTACTGTTTAAAAACCATCCTTTGCAACTAACTTTGTAAAGTGTGCAATATGAATATGTATCAGCATTGGAACTCCAATATCATCTCACTTTGAAGAACTTCAAATATAAGAAAGACCTGATTTGCCTAATATTTTTGGTCAGTACATAATTCCATGAGTCATTTCATAGTTTCGATCATTTTACATTACTTTAAATATCCCAAAAAAGAAAAATAATCCATCTAAACGTTTATTTGGTCATGTACACCTGTATAAATCTTGACAAAATATAATATACCACCTCACTGAAAAAAAAAACACCTTAAAGATCACACTGTTTTCTGATTGACACTACCGCTGATCTTACAATGTTTCACAATTCCACCACAGTGCATTTAATAAGGTTTAATGAGCAGGCTTGTTAAGTAAGTCGTACACTTAAAGCAGTGGAGTGTTATGGTGGGATTTTGTGTTCCTCTCGCTGCATTCACAGACCAGCTGCAGCTCGTCTCAGTGGCTCGAGTTCCCATAGTTCCATTAATCCCCCAGCAGCACTTGAGGAGCACACACACACACACACACACACAGAGGAGGCAGAGAGGAGTGGGTGGGTTGTATTGTCCTAGTCTAGTTTATCATTTATATGCTCTTCTGTGAGATATTAATGCAAGTTAGCTTTGTGCAAATCACAGCTTTTTCATCAGGCATTTCAAAGCAGTATCACATGCATCTGACAGATGGGTTCATCCTAACATCCTAATCTGCCTTCCATGAGCTAATGAATATATATATATATATATACAGTCAACATTTGAAGTGGATCAAAACCTTTCATCAAAGCTATACATGAATTTTGAACAATGCCCGTTCTTGTCTTAGGACAACTTTGATTCACTTTTTGGATCCACCTCAAATGTTTTGTACAAAAACTCAAATGTTACTTACTTGCTTACAACTTTGATTCACTTTTTTGATCCACCTCAAATGTTGACTGTATGTATAAATATATATACTGTTTTTCCACATTAAGAAAAAAATGTTTTGGCCTGCATTACAGGGATAAGCATTTTGGAGAAATTATTTTTTATTTCTTTCTATAAATAAGTTCAAGTGCATTTACATCCTGTTGATCCTTTCATTTTGGGGGGAAATCAGTGTTATTTTAGTTTTATTCATATTTTGAATTAGCTTTTATTTTTATATTTTTAGTTTTCGTGTTCATTTTAGTGCGTTTGTCTTTTTTTAAATATATATTAATATTGCTATTTAGATTGATTTTTTGTTTTTGTTCATTTCCAGTTAATAATTTTAGTGCTTCAACAAACTCATTTCAATAATAATCCTGGGTGAAATATGACCCAGACATTATTTGATAGATTTTTTTTTTTTTACTTTTTATCTTACGATCAAGATTACGGAGCCCCACACTAGACATGCAGACAAAAAATATATATCATGGCCACAAATTAGGAATTCGTTCCCACAACTTATTAATTCGTCCCATCGTTTTGATTTAACTAAAACAAGGGAACAAATTATTACAACATGGTCATGATTTAGTAAAACGAGAGAGCAATTATATTGTGTGCGCAATTTACATAAAACAAAATGAACAGTGAACGTGCTGACGTAGTAAGTCTTAGGAACTAATTGGTCATTTGTGGCCACAATATACATATTTGTTTCTCTGCATGTCATGTGTGTGGCTCCGTCAAAACCTATAATGCAACACTACTGCAGAGAGCAAGTCCATGCTAAGTAAAGTAGTAGAGTGAAGATGTGTATGTGCTGGATGTTTGTTTGAATGTGCTGTGGGACAGAAGGTGTGTTTGAAGTTGTCCTGCAGACTCTCTTCCACTAACCCTTTCATGACATGGCAGGAGAAGAGAGACAGCTGGCGCTCAGGCTGAGGGCGTTTATTTACCTCCACCGGCAGCAAAGGAAAAGCGCTCCACAAAAGAGGACTCATGAATGGGCTCTCACTGGGGAAGCCTTCCTCGAGTTCTTTATGTGGGTCTTCCATTTAAGCACGGCACTTTTTGTTTGTTTCTCATAACAGAAGAAGCTTTTGGGACATATCATCCGAGAGCGCATGACCTTACACACTAGGTCTGACAGGAAAAGAGGGAAAAACACAAACAAGCTGCAAAATAACAGTCTGGCATTCATAAAACAGTGTTGTGTTACTGAGACATTGACATATGCGATAGTTATGCAACATAATAATTAACGTAACAGTCTTGTGACTGGCATGTTTTTCTTCGATGATTCTTCTGCAACATGCGTGTCATCTAGATTCTTTGTTTCTGTGCTGAATTCATCTTTAGTATTTGATTTCCTACTTCCATAGAAACCTTTTCTCTCAAATATATATCAAAACAATTGTTCAGGATATTTAAACAGTTTAAAAATCTATTTAATCTGTGCTAACATCATTTGAAATGTTTTCTAATATGTTCTACTTTTTCTACGATTGTATTTTCTAAGTACATTTCTAAGACATTTTCTTTATTATTACTTAAATGCCACATTGGTGGATTGAAGCATCAATCTCTTCTGAAAGTAAACAAAAAACTAAATGTTTAAACTTTTGTGTAGTGCTAAAAAACAAAATACATAACAAATTGTATAGGGTGTCAGACAAATGGATGTATGTTTATTGTTATATTGCATTCATTCATTTTGGACATTTATTAAAATCCGAAAAAGCTATTTATTTATTCGAATGCTTATAAATTCATCCAGAATTGTGCAGTAAATAAACAAGGATGGTAAACAGAAAAACTGTACCGACTTTTAAACACAAAACTTGGGTTAACTGAAATACCAGCTGTAAAGAGTTATCAGACTAACTTAAGTGCAAGAAGCTTGTGCAAGATCATTCAAATGAAACTTTTATGATGAAATATGTTTGAGCTTTTATGCTATATGACATTCATCTGACTGACAAAGGTTGCCCTCTTCTGGTGAAATCAAAAATCTGTTTGTTTTTTTACTTCACTAGTAAGATACAATATAACTGTAACATTCCCAAACATTAAACATATTTCTAAACTAAAAAGAGACGTTTTTCTTCAAATAAATAATCAGATGTGTCATTACTAAAACAGATTTAGTTCGCTTGTTCGAGAAAACTGTCCCAAATATGGAGAAATAATTTACATTTACAATAAAACAGTAGAAAAGCACTTATACATCTAATATTTTTACATCCAAGTTTTTTAATGTATTATTACTTTACCAAAGTAAAATGGCCAAAATATGTTAAGTGACCTGAATCTGATATACAGTATAATGTGCAATAATTCAGAAGTTACAAAATGTCACATTTATGAAAATATGCTTCCATGATTATCTGTTCCAGTAATTTAGTTCACAATAAGAAGTGTTGAAGTATTCAGAATATTTCCAAACACGTCAAGACTGCATTTAAAATGAACAAAATATGTATAGAAATGCGTGGGAACTGTCTCACTGAAATATAACTTGAAACTGCTTTATATCAAAAATAATGTTGTAAACATGAAACATCTGTGTCCATCTAATTCCCATTGACAACGTTTTAAATGAAGAAACATTCGTGTTCATAGCTCATTAGTCCATCCTAGAGTTTCTGAATTACAACTTGGAATTTACCTATAAAGAACAGAAAAATTATTTACAAAGGCAGTGAAGACAGTCGCAGTCTCAATAACAGTGTCAAATCACACGTTATCAGTGGATACACTTTTAATTAAAGAACCATCCAAATAGTATATCCAAATGTAGTAGAATTATTTATCTGTTTGTTAGGGCTTTCATATATTTAGTTACTAAGAGTTAAAAGGGTGAGAGATATATAAGTTTGATTATAAGGTTAGCATAGACTTACATGATGGCATTAGAGAGACCTCTGCGGTCACTACACCCTCCAAGCCCAGGTTAGAGAGAGCGCCCCGAATCATCCCACAGGAAAAGGCCAAGTACTGCAGACAGGACATGTATAGATCCATTTAGATTTCACTTCTTATGGTTTTAAAATATAGACAAAATAAAATAAATGTCAGAAGAATATGATATAGTATGAATGGGCCTAAATATCATTCTCACTTTTGGGGCCTCCTCGAGGTATTGCTTTCCACTGGAAAACTGAGTAAGTAGTGAAAATTTATTATCCTGTAAGACATATGTGCCCTAGAACAAAGCCAGAGAAAAGAATTTTCAATAATGCTACATGTGTTGCCACATATAAAAAAAAAATGCCCCCATTATGCTATGTTAAAGGTTACCAATTTTGCTTTGTAGTCTCCAACAATAGGTTTACGTCCTAAAACACACTTTGATTTTCTCTTAATATACATTGCAGCATCACCTCTTTTCTCACAGTGTCTGAAACCATGTGATAAAGAATAAGTTCTCTCTTAACCCCGCCTTTCCGAGAGCCTACTCTGCTCTGATTGGTCAGATGGCTCAGTCTGTTGTGATTGGTCCACCGCTCACAACGTGTGTCAGAAACGTGTGACACACTGAATTTCAGCTCTTCCTCAACACTTGATACACAGTGATACGAACCGTAAAGATGGAGTTGTTTTTACTGTATCAATTCGAGCCTGAATCCTTATCCTTTAGAAGACCATGCAAAGTGGATTTGCTTTGGCAGCATAAAAAAAACAGTCTCTTCTCCACATGTTGACAACACAAACCAAACTCTTCCAGGTCTCAGATAGAACTACAGTGTTTGAGGGAGGAGAAAACTAAAGTATTGTAGCATTGTTTACAGGCAGCCATTGAAGACCATAGGCTGGCATTATGCACATTTGCTACAAAACTACGTAGCTTTGTGCAGGAAGTAAGACTGGAATTACTGACGACTCGTTTCAGGCAGTTCAGAATCAATTCTTTCTTTGTAGAGACAATGACTCCCTTTATCATGCTCTTTGCAACTTTGCAGACCTTTTATCTTCACAAACAGCTATATTACACACTACATGAAGGTAATATCATAATAGGGGCACTTTAAATACATTATTGAACCTTCAGACCTGATGGTTAGTCCTCAAGTTGTCGATTTGTTTTTTGAAGACGGTGCTCCAGAAGTCTTTACAGAGGAACTTCATCACGTCCAGGTCATCTTTGAAACTGGGGCAGTCTTTTGTAAACCTTCTCAAAAACATATGCAAAATTATGCCATCGTTATATTTTTAAACTCTGGATTCCAAAAAAAATGATAATACATTTACATTACATTTACATTTATTCATTTAGCAGACGCTTTTATCCAAAGCGACTTACAAATGAGAACAATAGAAGCAGTTAAACTAACAGTAGGACAACAATACGTAAGTGCTATAACCCCTCTCAGTTTAATTTTAGTGCAGTTTTTTTCTTTTTTTTTTTTTTTTTTTTTTTTATAGAATAGAAGAGAAGAGAAAGTGTTAATTCTACTGAATCAAGTGCTGCCGAAAAAGATATGTCTTCAGCAGTTTCTTGAAAGTGGCTACTGACTCAGAAGCTCTGGTTGAGTTAGGCAGATCATTCCACCAACAGGGAACAGCCATTGTAAAGGTCCGAGAAAGAGATTTTGTGCCTCTTATAATAATATAATAATACAATGTAGTGCATATAAAAACAACGTGGGTTGCACTTTATTTTACAGTATGTGCACTTACATGTACTTGCAGTGTACTTACCTAAGAAAGTACTGGGTAAACATGGGTTACGGTTAGATTTAGGGGTTGGTTCAGGGTTAGTAGCTAGTTATTGCACTATAATAATTACATAGTATGTACATGGGGAACAGGACAGAAAATAAAGTGCTACCACAACGTGTATAACATAGTAACTCTGTACATCAGAATACCTTTCAATCAGTCCTTGTCCAACTCTGAAGCCCATTGCCTCTAGTGTAGATACACACGTCACTCTCTCCTTAACAAAGCAAATCAGAGCATGATCCGAATGCAAAAGACAAAATGCTATAACAAATCATCATTAAAGCAAAGGAAAAATATATGATATGTGCAGTCTGGACATTTTGTAGACTGCAATGTAAGATGGTACCCTATCAATGTCCTCCCGGGTCGCATGCTCCTTGTACACATGAGAGACAATCTCCATATGGAGGAATTCAAACAGAGCGTCATCTGCCATATCTGAAAGAGAACATCCATGGAAAGTTCCTTAAACATCTGGAAACACTCCTGAAAAAATAGCCATTTCTGGGTTTAACCCATTCAGGCCCACAGGCAAACTGAAGTGGCTCTACCACTCTTTTTTCCACCTGAGAATATTTTTCAAACAACTAGAGATGTTTTAAAAACAGCTGGCATTGAAGTATAAAATCAGAGAAATAGTTTTTGACAACCTCACTGGATAATGTGTCAAGTGTGTATTTTGAATCGGAGAAATAGGGGGTCTGTGGATGAAAAAAAAACTGTATAAAAAATGTAAAACTAAATAAATAGTCAAGTAAATGAATAAATAAATAGACCAAATACACAAATAATACATCTACTGTAACAGGACAGTACTATAGTGAGTAGAAAAACTACTTTAAAAATATATTTAACATGTTTATTATATACATTTTTAACAGTAGCTATAATCTTATAAATAACGTTACATTTGACCTTTACAGAAGCTGTCTTCAATCCATATTTTGTTTATGTGAATTAATTAAATGTATGTCATCAATACCATTGACTGCAAGCTTACTGCTAAAAGTCTGCTTTATACGTAAAGCTAAAAATCCTAAGAATGTATCAAATGTTCACAATCTGTATGATTGAGATAAAGCTGCTCAGACAGCTCAGCTAAGTTAATGTTACAGCACTTTCAGCGATAGAGCTGTTAACGTGTTCCAACTATTGACGATAAATATATGGCATTAACACACGTTTTAAAATACTTACTCCTTGCACGTATCTTCAGCAATCAAATAAAAATACATTTATGAAAACCCCGTCAGATGCGCAAACTCCGTCTTCAGTTCTTCAGTGTTTCAGTTCTTCAGTGTTCTTCAAGAACTGACAAGCAATACTGCCACCTGCTGTTATGGAGAACAACGACCCGATCCGATATCTGCGCTCACTCATTTAACCTCAATCATATTACAATTTATTGTAATAATATCTCGCAATATTACTGTTTCAATGTATTTTTCATTAAAAAAATGCAGCCTTGGTGAGCATAAGAGACTTCAAAAACATCGTAATGAACAGCATACTCTTAAACAGTAATCTCTCTCTCTCTGTGTGTGTGTAGTATATATATATATATATATATATATATATATATATATATATATATATATATAGAGAGAGAGAGAGAGAGAGAGAGAGAGAGAGAGATTACTGTTTAAGAGTATGCTGTTCATTACGATGTTTTTGAAGTCTCTCTCTCTGTGTGTGTCTGTAGTATATTATATATATATATATACACATATATATTTAGAGAGAGAGAGAGGCAGTAAATTGTGTAAATTCTGATTAAAATATTACTTTACAATTATATATTATAAAATCAAATAAATAGGTAAGTGATAAAAACAATTATTATATAACTCATAAATAATATACTTATAAATATAAATGTATCATTGGGTTGCTTTACAACTCAATGACAGTCTTGTTTTTAAGTCAATTTCAAAAGCTACGTCAAATAAGTTGCTCTACTTAAGTACAATTAAATGTGTAAATTTACTACTTCCACTTTAGTATGTTTTTAGCAGGACACTGACGTTTGGTAAAAAAAATAAAAAATAAAAAATAAATAAAATGGCAAAAAACCCATACTTGAACGTAAATTTGATTTCTCAGTACCCTATGTGTACACTAGTGAGAAAGTTCTGATTTCTGAAATCAGTGCCATTACAACTAATCCAAACCTGATTTATTTTGCACGTGAAAAATATCTGACACATTTCAGTGAAATATTACTTTATAATAAGAGGCAAGCAGTTATTGAAATTAACAGACTTATAAGTTCATACTAAACCACATATGAGTTGACATTAGACATAACATACCGGTACACTCTTTTGTTAAAATCAGTCTTAAAGTGTGTCCCAAACATAATTGGAAGAAATTCATACTTTTGCACATCTTTAAGCTTACCAATGACCTTTTTTTTCTTGGATAATGCAAGATGATTACAGACATAAAGCTACCTTGGTCCGAACTGCAATTTCAAAAGTTACTTACCATCTAAGATTCACATTGAATGTTAGTTCGCAATCAAACCAAAGTAAATAAATAATAGCAATAAGTCTATTGTTCTATTTCTCCGAAGTGTTACTGATTAAAACATCAGAGCACTGAATATAATACTTTCCTATGAAACTGAAAAAGAAAATGCACATGTTGATGTTTCAGATATTGCATCAGACAAGCAACATCCTGAAACATCTACAGGACAAAAGACTTATGGTGGTGTTGTTCCTACCGAATACATAACGTCCCAATAAATGAACATCACTCAATCGTGCTTACACAATCCATTCTGCACAACAGCGTTCTTGGTTGAGGATGAAATCTCTAAAGAAGGTGGGCTAGAAGTGCTTTCTTTGCACCCCTCCGGGGTTTGAGAAGTCTCAGTGTTACTGCCCGATTGAGAAGGTGACCTTTTGTGGACTTCCACGAGAGAGACCTTCCAAGAAGAAGCTGTTGGTTCGATTTTGGGCATGAGGAACATGGGACATGGCTCAAGAGTCTGCGTTTGAGCTTCATGCACGTTCAGACTAACTAAGGAGTCCGTCTCCGGGGATTCGAGCTTGGGTTGGTGGTTCCTGGTGAAATTGGAGAGCTGCTCCAGGACCTGGATCTGGCGGTCCATCATTCCCAGCATGCTGCAGTGGAAGGCTCTCTGCTCGGCCAGCTGTTCTCCAAGCCGGTGGTTCAGGATGGTGAGCTGCTGGAGGATAAGGCTGCTGGTCTCCTCAGAAGTTCCTGCTGGGATGAAACAAGATAAACTGTGACTCATGAGGTCATTAAGGGTGTGTTCACACTTGGCATGTTTGGTTAGATTAAAACAAACCCTGATGTGATTGCTCTGTTAGTGCGGTTCATTTAACAGGGTTCGTACACCTTTTCCAAGGTCAAATTTAAGCACTTTTCAAGCACTTTCAAGGTCCATTTTAAAGCTTTTTCCAGCAGCTTATCCACATAAATTACATACCAATACATAGTAAAAATTATTATTTAGCGTTTTTTCCACATTAAAAGAGATAATATGCAATAAACAGCCAAAATTGTGTCTCATAATAGCATAAGGATCAGAAATTGAAGCAAAACACAGGTTTTATTTTTCAAAATGTTGTTGGAGGATTTGATCCAAATGACATGCAGTAGGGGTGGGCGGTATGACCAAAATTCTGTTTCACGGTATGACTAATTTTATTTCACGGTAATGATATATTTCACGATATAGTTATTTATGCATGTAGTTATTCTCGAAAAATCGTCATAAAGGGCTTTGTATACTAAATAAACCCAAATCTTCTCCTTGTTTGACTTTTATTTGCCAAATAATTTATTTGGTAAACTATTTTGATAGCTAAATATAGTGAACAAAACACACTCATCAACTTTTAGAAGAACTTCCCCCAACTGACTGATATTAAATACAACTCATAGGTAATTAAACTTTATTAAATAAAGTTAAATTAAACTTTAAATAAAGTGTTGCTGAATAAATTTTTCAATCTCATGTTATTGCTTTTCCTCATCAATCAGTTTATAATATCTAAATATTTTATTTTGAACTATTCTATTCATAATAAACTAGTAACTTCCTTTTAATTTGGTAGGAAAATATAAGCAATACTATTATGTTTAAATGTGTTCCCCGGTACATTTTTTGCCATGTCTGCTTATTATACTGCGTTTTTTAAGGGGCCTGTTTTGCTCTTTTTGTGATATCTGGCAACCCGTCACCTGGAGCTCAAGAGACGTTCAGTTGTGTCAAGTTCAGAAGTGACTAGAAGGAGAGCAGCAGTATGAAAACCGAACAGTTAATGTTGACTAAGCAGTTTAAATTATACACACCTTGTAACTACGTCATTGTTTAATATTTTACCACAGCGGTACACACTGCCACACCGCGCTCTAAGGGCGAAATTGTCAATCACACATTGGGGGGGACAGCTGTGGGACTTTTTGTGTTGGCGCATGCACACATTTTTTTAATCAAAATAAAATAAATGTTTGTAATTGTATAACACAACAAGGAATTTTATTACATCTGATCGTCAAACCAACGTATACTCACCCTGTAATGATTACAGCATCGGCATTAATTACAAGCCTGAATTGACAACAAAGCGGCCAGTGATCTCTCTCTTATATTCTTCTTTAAACATATAGTGGCAATAAACATTTTGATTAAATTACTGTTACAGGATAGCAATATTATAATATCAAGTCTTGAGCAATGATAGTAAAACAGTTATGTACTAATCAGGGAAAATGCTCTTTATTTTTTTTATGGGGGAAAACCTCTTTTCCACGAGATATTGCATGAAGCCAAAAAATTATCCTTAATTTTGAATTTATGTAAAACGCGTTGCGGCCGGCAGCATACAGACATAGGCAAAGGTGGCTTGCGTGCCTATTGGCTGTCCTGCGGCAACTGCAGCAGCCTATCGAGAGAGGCCCTTTGGTGACGGTCCAATGGGGGCGCATATTTTATGTAGAGCTATATCTTTGTTTTGAATGCAGTAGCGGCGTGTATACAGTAACGTTAGCTAGCTGTCGGATAGCTTGTCAATAGTCCCTCCCATTCATACAAGCTGTATAGTATTGCAATCGAAATTCACAAATTCTACAATTCGAAATTCTAGTGAAATTCACCTGGTCATTATCTAAGGGATTATGTCAGCCAAATACAGGATATTTACCATTCATAGATATGTGCCAAATGTCTGTCAGATTTCGCGCTCCTAACTCTTCTTCTGTTTGGTTTTTCCTACTCACTGACGGTGCACGAGCTACTAAAGGTATAGGGAAAACATGACATGGATTTCAGGAGAAATAGCTTTTGTTAATGGATTTTGGGAAATGGCCCGGCCGGGATTTTATATTTGCGGAGCTGGAAAGAAAGACGTATTTGCAATCACATCGACATTGCCCGCATAATCATACAGTATGATCAAATATTGGGGGGGGACAAATCGTCCTTCTTTGAATATTGGGGGGGACGTGTCCCCCTGTCCCCCCATAGAATTACGCCTATGCCGCGCTCCCTCTCAGTGTGTGCGTGCGCGTCTTTTGCATCAGTAAAATGCGATCGGTTCATTTCAGTGTCAAGTTGTAATCACGGATCGAATCAAATTTAGATTTTATCAGCTGGTTCAGTGGCCAATTGTTTGGAGTTATAAATATATAATTCGCGCTGCATATTTAGTCATTTTGCCTCAGGTACCGAATCCGAGACTACCTGGAGGAGGTGCTCTGAGTTCCGCGGTTCGCGTGAATATGAAAGAATCACGGACTCGGGTGCGCACTTATAGAGTGACCTGCGCATGCGTTTTAGCTGATTATGATGTATTTAGTTAAATAAAACACATGTAAGGGATGATAGTGTAGATGATGATTTACCTTGGATACGAGCGAGAGTGAGTCTGCAGTGTATTCGCACACACACAAAGCGCGTGGACTTAGGCCAACAAATTATTGTAACTCCACTGTCTCCTGCGTTTGCAATCAGCAGAAAGCCAAATGCGATACACAGTAAACCTGTGTTGTTCACTCAGCTGCGCATAATAACACCAAATTAATAAAAAACACAATATATTGACCCGCGTTCTGTTTTCTATCATGCGTCGTGCACGTTTGTGATGACGTAAGATCACAAGCACGCAACCACTGAAGCACGCAAACCACTGACTGGATAGCTCATGACGTCATAAACAGTGAAGCCAGCGCGCCGCCATATTGTGGGCCTTTCTCAATATGTGTTCTTGTCTGTACTTGTGTCCTTGTGTTCTTGTGAAACGTCATCTTTTGTGGCCCAAGTACTGTCCCAATACACAAGTTTGCATTTTGGCAAGAATGGTTAAAAATCCCGGATGTGTTCTTGACACGCCCATTTTACCGAGGATGCATCGGTTGGTAACTTGTGTGAACTTGACGGCAGAAATATGCCAGCATTCAGTTCGGCATTCGAGGAAGGAGAGGCAGGTCAATACAGTAATTCGTTTTTCTACAATTTCGTACGCCATTTAATCACTAAATTCACTTCTGAGAACATTTGATGCGAGAAATCAACTGTGTAGATTTCAAATATTGGCATTTTTACGAAAATCTATGGCGAATCGAAAATGTGCTCAAACGTTTTCGGAAGTGAGAATCTCCGTAAGCGCCTGCGGGTGTTAAGGTAGCGAGCCAACCGGCCAGTCTGCTCACAGACTCGTTTTACCCCACAGTCAAGAGACCATTGCAGCCTGGCTGTTATCGTCAATAATTCTCGTTATGTTTGGGTACTGCAGACGGTGTCTGTGCGGGGTTATTATTGCGCAATACCAGCAAGAACACAGCGTCTACTGTCAGCAGCGTTCTGTGTGCTCGTCACCTTGTGAGTTCATTCTTCCAAGAACAACTAGCAAGAGCCTTCTCCCCAAGAACACAAGTCCGTTCTTTGCATTCTTGGTTTTGAGAAACACCCTGTGATTCCCTAGTGAGTTCACGTGTTCTATTGAATCAATAGGAAATTGTATGATTTTACTAAGAAAACATTGCATAACGAGACACCGTCTTTAAATCTAAAGTCTCCCTGTCACAGTCTTACAACGCAAACATCCTAAGCATTTAAATGGGCATTTGTTTAAAGTCGGAAATTATTCCTGCTTACTAAAAATTAAGTATATGTGAATTGTGAACTTAAAATATAGCTCTTTCTGATTGTGTTTTACAGATAGATCAGTAGTCTGTTCAAGTATTTGATTAGTTTAGCAAGAACATGTCCAGGAAATGCATAATACAAATTGTATGGATTATTGTATACCTGTTTCATCTCTTATTTACACTGCACACGTCTGCGGCGCGTTGCAGCTGCGACACGGCTACCGGAGCTGATCGCGCCCACAAATCGGCAAATCACGTGGAAATGCTCCTGGTGTGAGTTGACACCGCGTGAAGGTAGGAATAAAACATTGTCGGAGCCGTAATGCGCCGCAGATGTGTGCAGTGTAAATAAGGGGGTTACACATAGGCCTACTCTGTTTGCAGTGCATATTTTTTTACCATACCCATGTCAACAGGTTGGAGCTTTCACTGCACGCGGATGCCCGTCCAAGTACGGTGCGGTGCGTGCAGAGATCGTTGTGCTGCAGGCGCTGAATTAAAGTGACAGCGCATGGTTCGTGGTCAAACTGAACACGGATTGACTTGAAAATATTAAATAAATGCATTTAATTAAATTTATAAGAAGTAATGCATTGAATAATACGTTTATTGGGTTTAAACTTGAATACATCTGTGAAAGAAATATAGGAAAGAACATGATAGCAGGCTATACATTTTTTTTAAACAACACGGAAATAGCGACAATTGTGTATATAAATTACTATATATGGGCTTAAAGTACAACATGTGAGCAGTTTTTCAAGAACCTTTTGTGATCTTCGTTTTACACTTGTTGATGCACAGCGGGTCATCTTAAAAGTGCCATCTGAGCTACCAATCTCTGTATAACGGCCGTTGGAGGGAATCTTAAGATGGCCGCTCAAACACTTCCGGTGGCTTCACTGCCTGGTGGCAGTTTAGAACGTCATGAGCTATCCAGTCATTAGTGACGCAAACGCACCAGGATTCGATAGAATCAAGTTGAGTGTGAAACCAGGCCAACGCTGCGGGGTACGCCGGGAACAATCACGCTCGGGCCGCAGCAAACGATTTATTTCGCCATTTAATAAACGAAATATTCAGTCAGATAGGTATTTGTTGTGAAATAAACAGTTACAATTTCAAGCACTTTCAAGCATTTTATCCAAAATTTAAGCACTTTTCAAACCTTGAAAACACAACATCAAAATTCAAGCATTTTCAAGGATTTCAAGCACCCGTACGAACCCTGATTTAAATAAGTGTGAACGCTGCCATCCAAACACTGGTGCGCACCAAACAATCAGACCAAGACCCCTGAAAAGATGGGTCTCGGTCCCTGAAAAGATGGGTCTCGGTCTGCTTCCAAACGGACTCTGGTGCGGTTCAACTGAAACATGAACGCAACACAGACCAAAGACACGTAAACAAACCAAAAACGAGACATGATGTCAAAAGGTGCGGCCCTAAGAATGACAGAATGCTCAAGCATATCTGTCTTTTCTAGCCATAGTTCAGTACAAACATCAGAACCGCGTCTCCTCGAAGCAGATCTTCGTTTGTGTGTGTGTGTGACGGAGGGATTCCTGCCGCTGTTTTGACTCCTTTACACATTTTATAAGCTCTTCGCAAATTCTCAGCTGGTCAAAATACCATCATATTTAAGCTACGCACATACATAGAGCGCATTTATCCCAGCACACAGTATTGTTTTGGATGTTCGGTAAGTTCCATCACGAAATATATGTAGCTAATAAAAGCCGACCAATCAGGTTGTGAACATATCCCTATGCCTTTAGGTTCGGTATCTTTAGGTTCGGTGTTAAAATGCCAGTGTAAATGTTAAGCGAAACAGGACTAAAGTTTTTTTTTGTTTTGTTTTTTGGTTAGGACCAAACCGACCAAACTACAAGTGTGAACACACCCTTATTTTGTTGTACCACACAGAATTGAACCAGTATGTCACCTGGGAAATCGTCGTGGCCGCAGTCGGCGGCGTCTCTTGTACTTTCTGTACTGTTGGGAGTGCACAGGGATGGTGGTTCGGTCTTCACTGCATAGAGGTATTCTCCTGACAAGCCCAGGGTCATAACTTCATCTGGTCCTACAGCCCAGCTTGGAGGCTCAGAACCAGCCATGACATCTGGATTCAGGCTCTCGTCAACATCAGGTTCAAGTTTAGACATGCTTTCAGGATCACAGTTCGGGATTATGCCTTCAGGGATTATGCCTTCAGGCCAAGGACCTGAAAGAGGAGATAAACAGGACCAATCCTCATCACTGATCAAAATTAAAATGGACACAATTATAAGATGCAACTCTAGAGAGACTCAATAGAGATGACATTAAAGCGATACTCCGCCCAAAAATGAATAAAGGTTTGGAAAAACATTAAGGTATAAGTAAATAACGCCAGAATTGTCATTTTTGGTTGGAGTATCAAACCTTTATCAAAGTCTGTGTGCAAACGGGAAGTCTAACTCAATGTTTCCCCAAAAGTGCACATTTTGGGTGTCTCCCTTATCTGACCCATCTATATCTGGTCTTGGAGTCTCTACAAATGAGCGAATCAGGTGTGTTTGATTAGGAAGAGTTCGAAAATGTGTTTACATGGCACCATTTTCAACTAAAAATTTCAGAAAACGTTTTAATGCGTTTTGGCCGTTCATTTACACAACAACAGCTTTTTGAGAGCCTGTAAACGAAAATGTTCAAAGTGCAAGTTTTTGAAAACGATACTGTTGTAAACAACAAAAACGTGAATTTGTGAAAACGGTGACGTCATGCGCATGAGTATTATGTGTTCAGTCTATAGGTGCATAGTGTTTCTTTACAAAGGGACATCACCATCTACTGGCCCGGTATGAATAATGCAGTGTTTTTAGTTGTTTTTGTGGATCCATTTGACAACGTTGTTGTCTGTATGCGAAAAACGCAAAGGAAAAAACATATATTTTTAGTACACCGTTGACATGTAAACATACCCTTGGTTATTCCAGAAACAGGGTTGAGAAATGCTGATCTAATTATTGCCCTGAAAACAAGGCAATGATACCAAGAACCTGATCAAATTAAAGGAATAGTTCACCCAAAAATGAAAATTCTGGTATCATTTACTCCCCCTCATGTTGTCCCAAACCTGTATGACTTTCATTCCTCTGCAGACACAAAAGAAGATATTCTGAAGATTGTTGTCAACCAAAGAGTTTTGGTTACCACCAACCTCCATTATATGGACACAAAGACATTTCTCAAAATATCTTCTTTTATGTTCCGCATAAGAAAGAAAGTCATGTGGGTTTGTAATGAGGATGAATTACATGATGATGAATAAATGATAACAGAATTTTCTTTTTTTTGGGGGAGAACTTTCCCTTTATTAATATATTGTATAATACCATAATTCTCAATTGGCAGGTCATGAAGTACAAATAATAAAATGTAACTAACCATATAATTGTGCAAAATTACTATAAATGATTAAGCCAATCAACTTATAATTGGGAGCACAAATCAGTTCTCATATCTTTTTTCTTTGTCTTTTTTATGGCGTCAAATGATGCATGTTAAGGCTGTAATGTTGTGACATGCCGCCATGAATAAAAACTATGAACAAACCTGTATAAAGTAAGAAAATATGACTGGGTCATATTTATAACATAAAAATATAATAGTTTACCCAAAAACGTATATTCTGTCATCATGTATACACCAAAACCCAGGTGACTTTCTTTCTTCTGTGAAACTCTTTTTGTGTTCCACATACAGGCTCTTTCGACTACAAAGAAAGAAAACTGGGAAATATGCTAATTTGACACTGTTTATGTCAAACCTGGTGCAACAAGCCTTGACACACCATATCTAAACATATGTGAACGTGAATAGGATTTGAGAGCTGTGGTGGAGGTGGAGATTATCAGTGAATAACAACTTGCACCTCACACAAAATCGCACGACTTTAGAAGATTTGGAATAGAGTGCACCAATCATAAAGGAGCATTTTTGTGACATTGTCGTGAGCCTGACAGCATCCAATTTCGTCCTCACATTCACTGAAAGGAGAAGATCAACATTCAGCATCCCATTCTAACATTAGTGTTCCACAAAACACAAAGGTCTGGAATGACGTGAGGGTGATTAAAGGACAGAACTTTCATTTTTGGATGAACTATTCCTTTGCACATAGACAAATAAACAGCAAGTCATGCAAAAAATGTAATGGGCAGCAGTACTGTCTGTGTGGTCATCCAGGTCTGCGAGTGACCGTCCGAGAAGGTCGTGACCATCTGTGAGGTTGTCCTCCCTGCTTCCCGTCTTTGGTCTGCGCACCAACATGTGATCCAGCATATGGAAGTAGCGGAAAGACTCGACGGCAGAGAGGCGTGCGGCTGGACTTCGGTAGCTGGCCAGTTTGATCTTACGGTACTTATGTTTAAGGCTCTTCCAGCGGTTACGGATCTGGGTGACGGTGAAGTGGATGCCCCGCTTTGCCAGACTCAAACGGAGGCGTCGGAAGAGGGATTCGTTGCGCTGACGCTTCTTGTCCAGCTCGTGGACCAGACCCATCTGCTCTATGAGGGCCAGCATGGCAAATGTGTCCGGTTCTGTCCACCACTTGTTGGGCTTCTTCTCATTCAGGTTCATGGTGTCCTTCCTGTTTGAGGCCCCTAAACTTGCAACCCACTCCAGAAAGAGGGCAGATTAAAAAACTCGTTCAGATGATCGAACTCTCATTACTAAATTTAAAATGCATTTAAAAAGCATCACCATGAAATCAAAATGGACAATTCTTGTGATTTATGGAATATTGTAGTATGTTTTTAGAAATGATTTATTCCTTTGACATCATTGTTTTTTTTTTTATTCATGTGCCCTCATAATGTTTAATCAAAAAAGATTAAAGACTCCCTCTTGCAACAACATCTCTTCTCTTCTTTGATGATGTGTTTACTGGCGCGAGGGCGGGAATCTCACTCAAATGAGATTGACCAATAGCAAACCATAATCATCCAATCAATTCCCTATAGACAAAATTAAGTATCACCCTATATATTTATTTACATATATCACTCGGATATACATCACAAAAGGGAAGAAAACATTATCGTAACTTCCATGTCATGCTGACTTTCATTTCATGTCAGTACTTTTTCATATTGTGAAGTCTGAGGCCACAATGAAAATCTAGGACTCAAAATATAATTTAAACCTGAAAATTACTTTTTAAGCTTTAGAATTTTCGAAATATAAAACAAGGAAACATTATGATGTAAAATTAATAAGAAATATTTTAGTATAAGGGGAAGTTCACACCGAATGCACTGAACTGCTATTTTTTCTATGTAAATGTTTCATTGATCATTGTGTTTTAGTGTGTTGTCTTGCGCCATCTCGCGTATGGTGTTCCAAAAACGTGGCACTTTAAAAAAAAAAAAAAAAAAATATATATATATATATATATATATATATATATATATATATATATATATAAAAAACGTGCCTAGAAACCTTGCGTTTTTATTCATTTTAGGCTACTGTTTTAATGGGAGAATGGCCCATCAGTAGGTCCATTTTTTGACACTTAGCATGTAATGCCATTCGTAAAAAGGGGAGCGTACCAAATAGCCTACTCAAATTGGCATGAAACAGAAATTACAATCGCATTTTTTGGTCTATTGTGATGTATATCTGAGTGAAACGACTTCTCAAAAGAGAGATAAAAATGTAGAGATCTTTTATGTTTTGATCATTGAAATGTATTCGATTGTCGTTTGAAAATTGCTACAATCTCATGTGAGTGACAGGATGCTGGAAGGGAGGGAGGGATTGTTATTGTCCCGCCCTCATGCCGGTGCACACCTCATAGATTATGAGGGCACATGCATTTAAAAAATAATGATAATAATAAAATAATGACGTGCAAAAAATGTCAATTATAATAAACTCGTGTGTTCCATAAACAAGCAATAATTGTCCATTTTTATTTCATAAGACATTATTACATTTGTTTAAATATTTATTTATTTTCTATTAAAAACTTGTGTCAATCATAACATTTGTAAAGGGGAAAAAAACAATTATTCATTTTGACTAACGTATAGTGGTCTCAGATGTTTGGACCCCAATGCAAGTCATTATTGTACGTTATACATAATTAGGTCTAGTCATTATTAAAATAAGTGAAATTCAGTATAAATCTCAACAGCATTAAGCATTCTACACAGACCTGTTAAGTTGTAGGCCTCCTGCACGTACTGTAATGCAGCAGAGATTCATCGAAAACGCCTCCGCATCGACCGAAACGCAGTAAATTGGCGAAATGACAGGCTGCGTAAAAACATTTAGACGGTTGTTGATTGCGAAATATTTTGAATGATATCCAGACACAGAACATCTGTTTACTTCATACTGTGCCTTTTCCCTCTTGGTTTCTCATAGAAATAGAACGAGCGGGTAGAATGGCCATTAGCCTGAACCATGAAATCTGACAGAGGCCGGTTAGCGATCCGAATGTTTCTAATTAATCAGATACGATAGGTGTACAATTATTGTGACTCTTCATTGTGTATTTTCAATTTAACGTCATTTAAAAATAACAATTGTTGTTTTACTAATGTTAATTATTGTCCCGAACGTTACTTGTGTTGGTCATCCAGCTGGCGTTGTCACGCGATAAATGTTACTTTTCTCATCGCTGATTAGGATCGACCAATGACACAGTCTTTTGTGAATATTTGATAATGAGTTTTGTAAATACTCGTGTACAGATTATTATGGCGTATTTTTGTTTTGTCTATCACATAGGAATCTGTGGACTGAATTTAATTGAATGATTATTCATTTAGGTGTACAACTGTCCACCGTAAGATAGAACAAACCCTGAGATTTGGATGTGGCTCACTGATCGATTCTGCTTTCTGGGCCATCAAGCGCCCCCTGTTGGAAGGCTCCTACTTTGATAGAAAACATTTACCTTTTGCTTTACTTTGCAGTGCTATTTCTGCTGCTCCCGCTTGTGTTTGAATAACATTACATCGTGACCTCGTTACTGCCACCTTGTGTATTGGAGTAGATGAAGTCTAAACGGGGGTGTTCAAAGAACAATGGGGGGCGTTGGAAGCCAGATTTTTGAAACGGGTGTTTAGGTGTTCTTGGAACGCCCCGTTCAACTGAACGCCTCTGGCAGTGGAATTTGTAGTTGTGGTCAGAGAGTTAGAGAATAGCCACACATGTGTATTTGAAGTAGTTGTGGTCAGAGAGTTAGAGAATAGCCACACATGTGTATTTGAAGTCACAGAGAGAAATGTTTTAAGAGTTGCAGACTTGTAGACTTTTTCTCTCTCTCCCACAAACAAAAAACAACAGTTACACCCATGGTTACACCTTCTCAAATTCTTCATTGCAGGTTCACAAATCACATATGTGAATATTCTACAAATCAATGTGACGATCCCAGGGACACTATCGCTGGTAATAACAAACGAATGTGACAGTGACTTTCTGTAGATTATCTCTTCACTAGCATTTGGTAATAATTGAAATGTTAGCTGATGCTAGTATAGAGATAACAGAATGTATCGTCACATTGATTTGTGACGATTTGTGGAAATTTACAATTGTGAAAAATTAAGATATGTTAAACAATCTTGGCATTCTGATGAGGGACAAAAAGTGTTTTTCTTAAAGCTACACTGTGTGATTTTTACCCCCATCTAGCGATGAAAAGATATGACCATCCAGTGAATATTAGTTTCTGTTCCTCTCAATTCCGATTTCGTTTTAACTCCTATGGTGGCCAATGGAGTCCAAGATTAACACGGCTTCCAGTTCGACCTCGTCCATGAGTGTTCCTTCAAGTGATGAGGTTATTTTAGAAAACTATTATAATTTGCATAATTTAATTAGTCAGGTAACATATAGGTTGACATCTATGTAAAATGAATAATAGATTTATGTTTTCGTAATTTTTTTTTACCATTTCATTGCTAACATCAGTTATCAGGTTCCCAGACGAATGCAAGCTAATCTTAGTAAAGTAACTTTTATTTTTAACTTTTAACTCTTTTTCGCTTCCTTGGCGACTCTGATACGTATCCTCGAGAATAAGAGTGATCCTCCATCAGCAACAGACTTTCAAAAAGGCTTTCAGGTTTTTATATATCAGTCTCAAGCAATCCCCCTCTTCACATTCGACACGGTGCCATCGAGTATTAAAACGCGAAAGGCGTTTAACATTACTAAACAAAAATTGCGTAATATAAAATCGCAATTGCGTGGTGTAAAGTCAGAATTGCGAGATATAAAGTCAGAATTGATTGATATAAAGTCACAGTTGCAGGTTATAAAGTCAGAATTGTGATATAAAGTCGCAATTGTGTGTTGTAAAGTCAGAATTGTGAGATATAAACTATTCTGAGGAGAAAAAAGTAATTCTGAGAAAAGATGTCAGAATTTCGAGAAATAAACTCGCAATTATGTGTTATAAAGTCAGAATTGCGAGATGTAAACTCGCAATAGCGAGAAAAAAGGTAAAAATTGTGAGATAAAAAGTCTAAATTCTGTCTTTTTTTCTCGCAACTGTGACTTTATTTCTCATAATTGCGACTTTGTATCTCACAATTACGACTTTATTTCTCAGAATTGCGACTTGATTCAACTGTTATTGTGCTTTCTGCCAGAGATGGTAATTATAATGCAACTAATCAGTCATATAGTTATATAAGCGGGCAATGATCCTGTACAAGAAAAATCATAGTCTAAATAAAAATGCAACTACTGGAAAATGACAATAGATCTTTCAGCCATTAAGTCATTAGACACAATAAACCTCATGGTAGTATAGTTATGTAAAGGAAACCTGATGAGGTCAGTGTGCACCATGGGCCTCATTTATAAAACCTGTGTACACGCAGATTTGAACTATGAGTGTGAGTGTGTGTAGGCCTACGTTAAAATCCACACCAACGTTCATATTTATAAAAACAGCCTGGATGTGGAAAGGTAGGCTACTTGGTGTAACCAGTCCTAGTCGACCCGCTCTGAGCTGGACTCGAACCGCGTCTCCGGCATGGGAGGTGGGTGCACTGACAAGGCCGAAGCCTCTAGAGCGCCTCTATAGGCTACTATATCTATTACTATATATTTTCAGTTCAGTCACATAATCCTTCATAAATCATTATATTAAGCTAATTTGCTGCTCAATAAACATTTCTTATTATCAATGTTGAAAACAGTTGTGTTGTTAAATAGTTTTGTAGGAAATGTGATACATTTTTCCAGGATTCTTTAAAGAATACTGAGGTTTTAAATAACAGCATTTATTTGAAATTATATATATATACATATATAAAATCAATTCTTACAGTGAAGTTTCTGTCCGTTTTCGAACTATTAAGCCACATTCAACTTGATGTTTACTCATTTCTGATGCAGTTGAGCCATAATTACTCAACAAAGTTTACAAAACGTTGCGATAGGGTTAAACTGATAAGGGCCGATTATATTGCCACACTTTCTGTGTAAATCACACACACAAAAAAAGTAAGAATTTTAATGCATTAAAGGCGCTCACAAGACAATCATTCTGATTTTAGGCCCAATTCTCCCCTTCCAATAATCCAGATGTTTTGGTTCTGCAGTTGGATATTATTGGGGTTGTCGATCAGATAGCGAGCAACTTCTAAACCTTTTTCCTTTTTTCCCGTGAATTTTCTGTAAAAAGCAGTCCTAAAACTATTGAATTCTTCTTGCCGTCGTCACATCTCGGCTTTTCACACACTAGGAACAAAACTTTTAGATTTATGTTTTTTTTTATCAACATGTTTGTGGTCTCTTACATTTTGAAAATCTGACAAGATTTTAAAAGTCTTTTAGTGTGGGCCATCCTTAAGCGGGGACTCCAGATATGTATCGCGCTCAAACACAATATTTAGAATATTTGCTTTCTGAGATTTAGAAAACAATCTCAGCTATAAATAAAGTCTTGTTTTACAGACAATAAAAACCCCAAAAACTTAAATCATGCCTAAACACTGGAAAATATTGAAGCAAGTTAATTGTTTTTGATCAAACTGAAAACTTTTTTTTACAGTTTTATTTGTAGTGTCTTTATAACAGCAGGTTGATTTTAACAGCTATGAATACATTTACCAAACAACATTTAAAAAGTAACAAATTAAAGACAGTGAAAGACAAATGTAAAAATGAGAGAAGACAATTTAACACAATATTTAAATGAGCAATTTCAATTTTCAATTAATTTTTCTTCCGCTGGGTTGTTGAGCCTTTTTTTTGTTCTTCATTTTTCTCTCAAACGTCAGACTCAGCCCTCAGAGAACTGCCTGAAGAGGAACTCTGATCTTTTGTCACTGAAACTAGGCACAAAATGAATCTGCAGGATTTCAGAGAAGCCCTCAGACAAACTGGGTGCCACAAATTTTTTCCTACAGAGAACAAGAAAAAGTCAGAAACCAATCGGCTTGTATGAGTATAAGCAAATAAAGATAAAAGATAAAGAAGCTTGTACAAAGGTGTGATTTCCTGGCAAACTGATCTGGTACAGTGGAATAAGCTCAGCTTGCTGCTGTTCACTCACTTGTAGCTGTGAAACACCATGTCATTGACATGAACATGCTTTGTGGCAGAAGGAATCATCTCACGAAACTACAGCAGAAAAAAAAAACAAGATAACATCAATCAGTGACTGACTTCAATTCTTTTTGCATTTTTACAGTTAGTAAAATGGTATAATTTTTATACAGAATTTTATATTTAAAGTCACCATGAAACAAAAGTTGAGATAGTCTTTTCTTCCCTATGGTGGCATATATCTGAGTGAAAGGGTTTCTCCAATGAGAAAAAAAATGTAGGGCGGGACTCGATTTTGTCCATGGCCCTCATGCCAGTAAACCATGGAAGCTTGTTTCCGCCACAGAATGAAAAATAAAAAAGGTAATTGCGGTTTTTATCTCGCAATTCTGACTTTATTTCTCAGAATTGCGTGATAATAAGTTGCAATTGCGTGTTATAAAGTCAGAATTGCGAGATATAAAGTCAGAATTGATTGATATAAAGTCACAGTTGCAGGTTATAAAGTCAGAATTGTGAGATATAAACTATTCTGAGGGGAAAAAAGTTAGTCTTTTTTTTCCTTAGAATTGGCCTGATAACTCACAATTGCAAGTTTATATCTCATAATTCTGAGAAAAGATGTCAGAATTTCGAGATATAAACTCGCAATTATGTGTTATAAAGTCAGAATTGCGAGATGTAAACTCGCAATAGTGAGAAAAAAAGTCAATTGTGAGATAAAAAGTCTAAATTCTGTCATTTTTTCTCGCAATTGCGACTTTATTTCTCAGAATTCCGACTTCAAATCTCGCAATTGTGAGATCAAAAGTCGCAATTATTTTTTATTTTTTTTTATTCAGTGGAAACAAGCTTTCATAGTAAACATCATCAGAGAAGAGAAGTGAATTTTCACATTAATTAAAAAATAATAATAATAATAATAATGATAAATAATTTATAATACTGGTAAATACTGCAATAATAAATAAGTATTGTTAATTTTGATTTGGTGGTAAGTTTAAAGGGATAGTTCGGCCAAAAATGATATTTAACCCATGCATTACTCACCCTCAAGCCGTTCGAGATGCATCTGTCAATCTTGTTTCAGACGAACACATTTTCAGTTATTTTAGAAAATGTCTTAGACCCTTCAGTGGATATAATGTGAAGCAATGGGGTCCACCTCCTTCAAGTCCCAAAATGTGAATACATCCTTCACAAAAGTAATCCATCCGGCTCCAGGGGGATAAACAAAGGCCTTCTGAGGGTAATCCGTGCGGTTTTGTCCTAAAAATATACATATTTAAAACTTTATAAATGAAAATATCTGACTTCCGGCAACGATCGACGCGCGTGCGTTCACATGCTTTCGTGTTTTGTTTTGCTCTGCTCTCTGGCTGCGCTGGCGCGTTCGTTCTACGTCACAACAGTTCCTACGCTACGTCTTACCTCGTACGCCGACTTCCATCACCCGTGAACGCGCGTCGATCGTTGCCGGAAGTCAGATATTTTCATTTATAAAGTTTTAAATATGTATATTTTTAGGACAAAACCGCATGGATTACCATCAGAAGGCCTTCGTTTATCCCCCTGGAGCCGGATGGATTACTTTTGTGAAGGATGTATTCACATTTTGGGACTTGAAGGAGGTGGACCCCATTGCTTCACATTATATCCACTGAAGGGTCTAAAACATTTTCTAAAATAACTGAAAATGTGTTCGTCTGAAACAAGATTGACAGATGCATCTCGAACGGCTTGAGGGTGAGTAATGCATGGGTTAAATATCATTTTTGGCCGAACTATCCCTTTAATGTAAAAGACTACAATGAAGACAGATACCCTGTTGTTATGCTTTGCTTGTTCCAGACTGGTTGAGAAGTTGAAACACCTGCAGGGGACTCCAGCGCTTTGGCTGACATCTACATATCTGTGGAGAAAATCATTGATGGTGCCATTTCAGTTGAAAAGACAAAGATAAATTAGCATCTGCTTTGGAAACAGAGGTAGGCACCTTTTTCTCGACTCGGGGTCAGGGTTAGTGTTATCCACCGCTACGCTCTGGCCTTCCTTTAGAGCCCGTTCACAGGCTGACACGCACTGCTGCCAGGAGCCAAGCATGTCCTAGAGTTCATGTGCAGATGTCACAGCATTCAAAGGCAGTTAAAACAAGATATTACACACATTTAAATCCTCCAAATCTTCTGAACCAAATTTGCTCGATCCTGCTCTTGGAGATCTACTTCTTGTCTCTGGGTTCTCTGTTCTCTGTTGTGTTAGCAATGTAACAACTCACCCTGTTCACATATACATAGCCCTTTGGAATGATGTGTGTCTGGAAGAATGTGGATTTGCCCGCTGCAAAAAACACCGCAAAAAAACAAGGGTTATATCATAAAAATTGGTCACCTAGTAGGAGTAAGAAGAAAAAACAAGCACTGAAAAAAAGGCTCACATCCAGGGAATCCCACTGATACAATGACTTCCTGTTTGGTAGATGTGAGGGATGTATCAGGAGGATCGTAAAGACGCATTTTGGAGTCTAATTTCCTCTGGACAATGATACAAAAACACAAAACATTATTACAGATTTTTAGTACAGTAATGTCCAAAAAGTTTGGGCCAGTAAGATTTTTAAATATTTCTGAAAGAAGTCTCTTATGCTCACCAAGGCTGCATTTATTTGATCAAAAATAACACTAAAACAGTAATATTGTGAAATGTTATTAAAATTTAAGGTAATTTAGTTTTCCATTTGACTACATTTTAAAATTAAATTTATTCCTGTGATGCAAAGCTGAATTTTCAGCATCATTACTCATCAGTGTCACATGATCCTTCAGAAATTATGCTAATATGCTGATTTGCTGCTCAAGAAACATTTCGTATTATTAATAATGAAAACAGTTTTTTCAGAAAAAATATTTTTTTTAGGATTCTTTGAATGAAAAGAACAGCATTTATTTGAAATGTATACTTTTTGTAACATTATAAATGTATTTAGTGCCAATTTTGATCAATTTAATCCATCTTTCCTGAATTAAAGTACTTGTTTCTTTTAAAAAAAATCTTACTGACCCCAAACTTTTAAATGGCAGTGTGAAGTACCCAACTAAGGGTACAAAACATAAATAACCATACATGTAAATAACACAGTACATAAATAACACAATAGACTGTGGAAAACGTGTAAGTTGAACAAAAACATTCAAAAAGACCAATCGTTTACAGGGTCAAACTCTGGCAAGCTGAACTGAGCGGGTTTCCAGCCCAAGAAGTATTCCTCTGGGGTGTGAAACTGAAGACCAATGTTGAGGGCAAACTGAGGGCACAAGAGATAAGGGGAAAAAACTGTAAAGCTGTGTTTTGTCAAAAGCCCACAACATTGTAAAGTTTCCCTTTTTTGTTATTCTAAAATGGAGCAAGAAAAACACTACCATGCCCTCTTGTGGCAAAACCAGAGTAAAGCTATTACACGTGATTTACATTTACATTAATAGAGTTTATTATAAAATGCAGAAACTCTTAATAACAGTAACAAATTCAATCTGCTTAAGAGTAATGAAGACTGCAGTTAACGTCATTACCAGTCTGTCGCTGCAGGAGAAGTCTTTCTTCTTTTTCCCTGGGGCCCAGTTAGCAGGACGTCCTGCTGCATCTGTAAATAAGGGAAAACCATAACTGAGCATGTAAATCTGAAACGTTATTGGGTCATTTTGCACTATGTGCAGGAAATAAAATACATAAAATAAAAATTTAAACCAATGTTTTTGGTTGCACTTTATTTCAAGTGTGGGTATCTGCAGTCAGAGTAATTGGCGTGCCGAAAGGTAGCGGGACGTTTGAAAATGGAAAACATACGGAGAGCAGCAGCTTATGTTTCTGCTCTGACAGCCGGAAGATCCCGCCAAACACGGTGAGTGCATGTAAGAAATCAGGAACGGTGAGAGAACATTGGGCTTGGTATGTTTTTAGTCTTCAAACCAAACTTGGGTCTTCAGCCGACAACGTGTAAATCCTAGTTAGCTAGCGCTTCCCATAGCGTTTAACTTTACGCATTAGGTCAGTTTGCAGAGAGTAGGTGGTCTTTTGTGGCTGTTCGAACACATTTGACCACATGAGCGTTTACACAATGAAAGCAATCCGGTCGAATGCGTTTTCGACTACCTCTGGAAGTGGTCGAGAGTGGACAAGCTCAGAACGTTTTAGACTCCGTTTACACCTCTATTTACTGCCATCCACTTGTGATCCGATCGACCAAAACGCATCTTAATACCAGGTGTAAACAGGGCCTTAGACTTGAATGTACTTGATTTAGCTCACCTCCTACATAGAAGCTGTGTGACACATCTATTGTCACTCCACCATTCGCCTGCAAAACACAACAGTGTCTTAATATACATAGGCTACTGGGACTGAACTTGCTGCTTGTATGTAATGTAAAGCAAATGACACTTTAAAATGCAATTCCTGTAATAGACAACTACAAATAACCACAATAGTGATTCACCTTCTCACACAGATGTTCCCACATTCCTATAACAGGCTTTCTGTAAATACCAGGGGCTGTGGAAACAAACACCTGAAAAAAGACAACGTGTTCCCATTCGTAAATAAGTTAAGGGAAATACATCTACTACACTCAATTCTTAAACTTGCTTATGCTGCCATTCAAAGGTTCGGGGTCAGTAAGGTAATAAATTAATAATTGTATTCAGCAAGGATGCAATAATTGATCAAATTGTGAAGACATTTATAATGTTAGAAAATATTTCTATTCCAAATAAATTTTTTGTTGTCGTTTTTTTTTTTTTACTTTTTTTATTCCTGAAAAAAACTGTTATCACGGTTTCCACAAAACATCCACAACTTTTTCAACATTGATAATAATAAGTAAAAAAAAGTTTCTTGAGCAGCAACTCAGCATATTAGAATGATTTCCGAAGGATCGTGTGACACTGAAGACTGGAGTAATGATGCTGAAGATTCAGCTTTGAAAATGGTTCTTTTAAATGGTAAGAATCATTCACAATATTACTGTTTTGACTGTATTTTTGCTCAAATAAATGCAGCCTTGGTAAGCATGAGATTTTTTTCATAAACATTCAAATAATTTGTTACATTTATAAAGCGCTTTTCTGGGTACTCAAAGCGCTTTACATAGAATGGGGGAATCTCCTCCACCACCACCATTGTGCAGCATCCACCTGGATGATGCGACGGCAGCCATATTGCACCAGAACGCCCACCACACACCAGCTTACTGGTGGAGAGGAGACGAGAGGAGTTATGAAGCCAATGAGTATATATGGGGATGCCATGATGATGGACAGAGGACACTCGGCAAATTTGGCCAGGATGCAGTTAAACCCCTACTCTTTTTCAAAGGACAATCTGGGATTTTTAATGATCAGAGAGTCAGGAGCTCGGTTTAACGTCTCACCCGAAGGCGCTCTTCGGCAGTATAGTGTTCCCATCACTATACCGGGGCGTTAGGACCCACACAGACCACAGGGTGAGCGACCTCTACTGGCCTTACTAACACAGCAGGTCTCCCATCCAGGTACTGACCAGGCTCAGCCCTGCTTAGCTTCAGTGGGCAACCAGTCTTGGGCTACAGGCTGCTGGTAATAATCTTACAGACCCCAGACTTCTGAACAGTAGTGTATGTAGTGAGCGTGTCATTAACCTGGATGGGCAACTGAAGTGTCTGTAGAATATCCTCAGCTTTGGACTTGAACACCTCCGGTCTGAGTTTTCCTCGAGATATTCCCATCTGATTGGTGAAAAATACCACCTAAACAGAGCAAAGTAAAACCAATTGGACATTTATTGATGCTCTAACTTCCATTATGAAACATTATCTTATACTGACAACTAGGGATGCACCGATCCACATTTTTTTCACTTCCGATCCAATCCCGATACCTGAATTTGGATATCGGCCGATACCGATACTTTTCCGCTACCAGAGCTGTGTTTGCTTTAATATTATTATTATCATATGTTGATTTTATATGATGCTGAAATAAACTCCTCTCTACAGGCAAGTATGATATGTACGTATGTATGCATGTATGTCAATATATATATATAGTATATTAAACAATAGATAAACAAAAGATAGACAATTAAACAAAGATACATATTATACAGGCCTACACAGTGCTTTAATTTCAGGAAGGTCTACTAACATTTTTCAGGTATGGTCTAAAAAGAATTATAATAAAGTAATCAAAAGTAAAATAGCACTTCAAAGTTTAGCATAGATAGAAATGCTTATTAAAGCTAAAGTAATTCATTCAAGAGCTGTGAGTGATTTTCTCTTTGCCTTTTGTTGTTTGATTCTCAGTAACTTAATGGAGCAATCGTCAGCATGTTTATTATGGGTTGTTTCCACTGAGCGGTACGGTACGGTACGGTACAGTACAGTACGGTTCGGCTCGGTAAACCATGATCCGGCAAGCGTTTCCACCGCCAACAGTACCCTTACTTGATAGGCGTGGTGTTTGCCAGAAAGAAGCGATCGACGTCATTTTCGCGCGAAGAAGAAAGCGACATAGTAAACAACAATGGATGACATACTGCAGATCTTGTTCTTGCTTCTCGGCATGTTTTGTCACAAGAAACAAGCGCCGGCATTAGGCGTTTCTCAATATCAAGTAGCCTACGCAAAGTCCGACTCAGGAGATTGACTCCCGAGGACGCGAGTCCAGTAACGTTAATTCTGCTAATGGAACAGCGCGTTCTTGAAAGCGCCGCTCAGCTCGCTCTGCTACTCCGGTTATCTCCAGTGGTGGAGGAAGTACTGAATCTCAGTACTTAAGTAAAAGTACAAATAACCAGAGACATATTTACTTTAGTGAAAGTAGAAGTACCACAATGACAACCCTACTTAAGTAAAAAGTACCTGATTTTAAATGTACTTTAAGTATTAAAAGTAAAAGTACTTGCATAACAATTTATTCTCTTAAAGGTGACCTATAATTCAAAATTGAATTTACCTTGGTATAGTCAAATAACAAGAGTTCAGTGCATTGACATGACATAGAGTGAATCTCAAACTGGACTGTTTTCGCGTTCTCATTTAATTCACGTTTATGAAAAACACCCCTGAAAAACGGTCGGTTCTCCACACAATACCGACTGTGACGCAATAGTCGGGATCATTAATATGTATGCCTCCACAAATTTGCATATGCCAGCCCATGTTCAATGACAGGCGAAACTGCGCAGCCGAAGCATAGCAGTTGCTCAGTGTTTGGATGTACACATGAACACAAAAGTATTTTTTAGTTCCTTCATCCGAGCCTCTGAAGAAACAATGGCTTACTTTTATTTTCTCTGGAAATTTCCAAACATTTCACCGACGACTGTTTCCTCAACTTGGGCCAATACAGAGCTGGCCTCGGATCAGCTACCAAGCAACACTTTCTGATGTGTAATTGTTCAAGTTCAGACAGGTAACCTTTCTCTCAAAATCGTTCAATACTGTTTATGCATCAGTAAGTCAAGCCAGTGACTAAAATATCAACTTCACATCGTTTCTTTTAGTAGGATGAAAAAAAAAACGTATTTAAATTGTGAATAAATTATATACAGAAAGCGATTAAAGAACAATCTTTCCACAGCGCGAGTTTATCTGGACACTTGCCAAACTCGTTATGAATTCAATGACGCACGTTACACTGCACAGCGAAGCTCTTACTGTATTTACATGATCGTGTTTGCATTGGGGAAAGCATTAGAGAACAGAAACTGCATTGCAATGATAAGATCTTCATTCTCGCGACCAACAGACTGTCCTCTGCTTGCTCAATGCTCAGTCATCACAGCAACATTGTATGTGATGGGAATAGATCTAAATACTTTAAAAACATCTCACGATTCGTTAATTTCGATAGCTGTAATAGTAAAAACGTATATAATAGCTGTAGTAAAAGTATTCGAGAGAGTTTCACATGTAATACATAGCTATTTCATATCCAAGCATGTCAGCCAATCACAGCAGAGGCCGGTTCCACACAGCAGACACGCCCCTTCAAACATAGCGTTCAAATCAGAGGCTAAAATCCGGGTGGGAAAAATGCCTTTTATTTCTAAATTATGACTATTTTTGATCTAAAAAACATACTAGCATTATAAGGGCAACCCAGGAAACATTATAAAATAATATAAAAAACCACTCTAGGGCACCTTTAATGTCTTTATTCTAGTGATTAATAAAACAGTTAATCCTAACTCATTCAACCTAATAATCCTATAATAATGTTCAATAATGATAGAAAAGCAGTTATTTTTTAAGCTTTTGTCACCATTTCTGAACAAGCTTGCAATTAAGCAATATACACATCAAGCTTAATTTGACGGGGTTTGGATGTACACGCGATTAATTTATGGCCATACTAATCCTAACCAAACGTATAATATGCTACACACGCACCCCACACCACTACTAAACCTACCCATGCGTATCCTATGCACGTAAAAACAAATTTCCGCGTATAAATTGCACGATAAACACACTGCGTGCTATAGAGACGCATTTAGTGTGACCGGGTTGATATGGCAACCAAACTTCACTGGTGAGACAAACGTGCGACGAACGGACGGCCAGAATGACGTTTTGCCAGGGGAAAACTGATCAGAAAATGTAACGAAAATGTAACAGAACGTTGTAGAAATGTAGTGGAGTAGAAAGTATAATAATTGCTGCAAAATGTAACGAAGTAAAAGTAATAAGTATGCACTATTATTCTACTTAAGTAAAGTACAGATATGTGAAAAATGTACTTAAGTAAAGTAACAAAGTATTTGTACTTCGTTACATTCCACCACTGGTTATCTCTGTATGTACATTTTAGGCAACAATAAAACAAAATATGTTATAAAACACCACTCTGCTTCTTTTCGATTTCATTAAAGGGTTAGTTCACCCAAAAATGAAAATTAAGTCATTAATTACTCACCCCCATGCTGTACCAACCCCGTAAGACCTTCGTTCGTCTTCGGAACACAAATGAAGATATTTATGATTAAATCTGACAGCTGGATCACTCCTCCATAGGCTCCCTAAGGGAATGAATCCTGACGGCCCAGAAAGTCATTAAAGAAAATTTTTAAATATTCCATGTCGCAACAGTGGCTCAACTATAAGTTTATCAAGCGACGAGAATACTTTTTGTGCGAAAAAACAAACAAAAATAACGACTTTATTCGACTATTCCTTTTCTTCCTTGTAGGCCTGAAACGAGACTTCAAGAGATTTCCACGACGCATGCGCGAGAATTGAACTGAAGTAGTTGAAGGAGATCGCAATTCTCGCGCATGCGTCGTGGAAATCTCTCTTAAAATAATAGAGCAAACAATTCAGTCAAATATACAAATTCAGCGCTCAAATATATGAAACTTTACTTAGCCTTCTGCCAAAACTATTGGCCAGGGAACGAATTATAGATTCACGAGACCAAAGATCGCCTGTTAGGTCTATACAAGACGAATTATATCTCATGTTTAACCACTACAGAGACGTCAGAGTCAACGGCAAACATCAGAACGACTAGCCGGCTGTTCCAGGTGGGGTACTTGAGCGCCGAACGCACGGTGATTGCTTGGAATGGATCTCAGTCAAATTATCATAAATCTATAAATAAACCACAGATTTGAGCTTTAAAAAACTACATTCTCGCCTGAAAAACTCTTAAAACGACATTTTGTGACACAATAACAGTAGTATTATATTTCAACTGTATATTAAAAAATGGCGCTTCTATTGTCCTTGTAGCACGCGCAAGTGACGATACTCTGTCAACCAATCAACGTTCTGCAGTGAGTCTAGCTCCACCTTTTAGTACCGTACCACTGTGCTAGGTACCCCAACGGAAGGGTACCCAAAAAGTGGTACGCTATGGTTCGGCTTTTTGGTACCATTCACAACTTTTGACAGTGGAAACGCAAATAATTGCGTACCGTACCGAACTGTACCGTACCGTACCGCTCAGTGGAAACGAGCCATTAGACTGCTTCCCCTTTAAGACCGAGTGCACCATATTTTCTCCCAACTATTTCCATAACTACGTCCATTTTAGACATAAACTGTTTAAGTGAATCTCCAAGCCGGTCATTTTGACATTTTTGTGTAGGCTACATTTGATCGTTTAGACGTGCATATGAAGCCCAAAGTATAATGTGCTTGTCTCGTTGCGGTCTGTTTCGGAGCGCGTGCTGCGGGAACAGCATCTCTTGCGCAGATTTTTGTGCTTTTAATAGCTCTTTTTATTATTAAAAGCGTCCCGCAATTTAGCAACAGTAGAGACTGCATTTTACAACAATCACCGATCGTGCTGATGGGCTGTCGTGTTGTGCGCGCTGTGGCACCGCGTGAGAGATCTCTCTCTTTCTCTTCTGGACTGCGAATAGCAAACATGCATCACAGACAAATGGTTTAATTAATACGGCTTTGCAAACATTGCATTTTACTGTCTTGCTCTGCTGTGGTGTTTCCAGTGTGAGTATTTCCACCATAGGATTTCCACACAGCGAACACGTTGGCAGCTCAATGCTATCCTGCTAGCTGGCTGCAAACTGCGGAATGGGTTTCCTGAGGGGGGGGGAGGGGGGGGAGGGGGGGGGGGGGTCTCTCTGTCTCATTGAGCCGCACCTCCGTTCAGGATATCCATTCCACAGTTTGCAGCCAGCTAGCAGACTAGTTGACGGGCCGCGGGAATCACTTTTGGAGTCGTTTCAGCAGACAATGTTAAAGCGCAGACATGGCTCATGGATATCGGATATCTCCGCAGGTTGGATCGGGAAAATCCGATACGTGAATTACGCTGGTATCGGTCCCGATACCGATACTGGATCGGATCGGCCCCATCCCTACTGACAACATCAACAAGTGATAGTGGAATAAGAAGCACCTTGTATCCTTTCTTCAACAGACTGGCCAGTCTGGGCTGAATCTCTGGGAAGAGAATCCTAAACAAGAGTAGAACATCATTAAGTGAGAGACAACAAACAGCTGCAGGGTATAGCAAGTTCTTCAACCAGACTCACCTCCAGTCATCTGGACTTGTGGGAAATACTTTCCCAGACTTTGTAGTGATAATGCAGCCGTCAATGTCAAAACCTGCGACCTGAATCACACAAAACAGCATGAAACATTATAGAAGCATAATGGTTTTGATGTTTAAACCTACACATGCCTGGAATACTACCGGTATACCTACAAATTTAAGAAATATTACATCTTTTACGTATTTTTCTGCATCCATAATACAATGGTTAATGGATAATCAATTATGTTTTCATAATTTGGAGTAGTGCCTTGTGTTTGTCTCCTTATATCTAAAGTCATTTTGTATTTGTATTAATATACTTTATATGCTCATGATAATCAATGTGCATTGTCCCTTTTAAAATAAATAAATAAATTCAATTCAAATTTAAACATTGTGTGCTGAATAAACACTATGTGCTGAATAAACAAACACTACGTGCTGAATAAACAAACACTATGTGCTGAATAAACACTATGTGCTGAATAAACACTATGTGCTGAATTAACACTATGTGCTGAATTAACACTATGTGCTGAATAAACAAACACTATGTGCTGAATAAACACTATGTGAAAGTTCATGTCTTACTTTGGAGCTTTCTGGAACCCCTGCTGCAGTGAACAGCATAAGGCTGCCGATTTGTTGCCAGTGACTCTGAGAGCAAGTGGAAGACGGAGCGCTGGGTTTGATAGTTGGTGGTACCAGGTTTTCATCACTCTCTCTCTCAGCAAATGCTTGTAATTGCTTAAGCTTTTTCTCAGATGAGGTCTGTTCATCTTCATCATCCTCATCGTCACGCACTCGTTTCATGCGAGTGTCATCCTTCTCTGGGCTGCGAGGTCGTTTTGTTGCCTGAGAAACAAAAGCCAAGGTTTTATGGGATATTTCTTTGGATTTTATGACATAAAATGACTTTAATAATAATAATTTAAAAGGAAAAAAATGGGTTGAAAGTTTTTGAAAATGTCTGTACCACAGAAATGGAAAATGTAAATGTTTCACTAATTGTAATGTTTCTTTTATGAATATATGCATTTATACACTCCTGTAAACTTGAATTAAGTAACCTTTTATCTTATTAATGTATTCTTCAATATTATTTTTTCCTAGCTCACTGTTTCTTGCCTGTTTCCTCAAAAACACACAGAAAAATATAACAGTGTTTCTAAATCATGAATATAATATTATTATAAACACTTCCAAAAAAATAAATAACTGCAGTAATACAATTGACGACATCTATATAAATTCATTATAATGCATTATAGCCATTTAATTGTGGTACAGAATTGCCATGTGCCAACATTTATATTTCCTTCTGTAAAACTGTTAGATAAAGTTTATCTATTATTATCAAAATATATTTAACTTATTAAAATGCAGCAAAAATACTGTTGTCGAAGAAATGTGCAGAAATGTGTTTACAAGAGCAAGAAAGAAAAATAATAATTTATTGGCTTTTTTAAACACTGTCCTTTTAATTCCAACAACGCAATTTGTTGTAGTTTTACTTAAAAGAAAAAAATCATACTGAGAGATGGAAAATAATATGTTGAGATTTATATATATATATATATATATATATATATTTAAATTTTTTTATAAAATAAAAGGGGTTATTTTATATTTCCTAAAGCAGTTCCACTACCATGGATTATCTTGATACCTTTTTTGAAGATTTAGAAAAGAAATCCTGGATGCTCCTTTTGGGATCATTTGAGATTTTCTTTCCATCTCTTCTTTCATCTGCAACATTTCTATTCTTCTGAGGAGAGGAAGACTTTTCGTTTGAATTTCCAACAAATTCCACAGTGAATGGGTGGGACTGATCAACCAAGTACAGTGTGCAACCAGATGTCAGACATCCAGACTTGCCACGACCCAAAGACTGACCGTCCAGGGAAGATGGGTTGGGCCCGAGCTGTAAAATCAGATTGGATTGTACTCACTTATGCTTTCCTAGATTTAACTATTAAGAAAATAATTGGTTTCATAAAATCTTAGTAAACTGTAACATGCTGGGTTTTTTTATGTTTGTTTGTTTTACCTGCGTAACCAGAACTTCCTGTTTGGCATAGTTGGCCACAAGTTTGACTGTCAAAAAGAGAAGCAGTACGTTATTGTTTATCAGCAGACACAAACGTGACGCGTACAACGTTTTGTATAACTAGGCTGGGTGTATGATGAGAAAACCCACCCTGATGCCTCGAGCACTTCTTGTCTGAAATTCTGGATTCAGGGCCTCGACCTAACATAAGAGCTCGACCATCAGCCAGCTCCACCCGAGCTCCATCCACACTCACTAGTGCGCACTGCATCGCCATTCACAGACGAGAACAGCTGGACTGCAGGAGGAGAGAAGTTACAGTAAGAAATACAATGATTTAATATTCAAATAATCTAAATTTATACTAAATTACCAATCTTCTGTACATTTTGTATTTATTTAGCGAGCTAATTATGAATATTTAACCAGATAACTGAAAAGTAACTCATTAACAGTTAGCTACATGCCGTAACTTCGTTTTAATGTCTTTTAATGTTTCATGTGTAAAAACAACTTAGTCGGACTTTGACACCAAAGGGATCATAATAGACTCAAGCTAACTGTAAAACCTGCGCAGGCTGTGTGAACATAACGTTTCTCAAATTTATATTCCAATCAGGCCACCTAAATTTTACTAAATACACAAGACAAAATCCAAATAACACATACCTGTTTTCTACAACTTTACGGTTACTTCTTGCGATTCAGTTGTTGTACTCCCTTCACGGGTCCTGTTCGTAAATATTTCCGATGTGGAACAACGGCTCCATGGTTTGGTTCCCGTGTCATTGGGAGTAAGTTAGTCATCTTCTGCCACACCAGTTACTGTGGTTTAAGTTACTACTATAACAGTGTGGCGACATGGTGTTAGCCACCGCTGTCATTAACCAATTTAATACCGTATTTTTCTCAGTTAAATAATTATCACATCTATTTTATTGTATAGCCCACTAAAACAAACTGTATAACATTACCTTTTGTAAGTTTTTAAAAGCAGTTAATGATAGCATGTGCTTTGTTCTTGGTTCTAATTGCTCACAACCAGTGGGAAACTTTGAGTGACAGGTTGTCTTGCCCTCTCGCCAGTAAAAACATCATCAGAGAAGAAAAAAAAAAATCATGTGCACAGATAAAATATTTATATACTATTCCATAACAAATTAAGACTTGTCCGTTTTGATTTTATGGTGACTATAAGCTGGCAGCGTATTGCATTGCAACAATTAAAAGTAGCCTGTCTGTTTTTCTAGTAGGCTATTTGTGTTGAAAAGGGGATTTAAAACTTTGTTTGAGTATTACCTGAAAATCAGTACAAAGTGCACAGACAAAAGAATAGTATGAGTCTATTCAGTTTGTTTACACCTGTTAGATGATTAATCTTCAGTTTACATAAGTATTATCGTGAGATAGGATATCCTGCTAATACTTAAGCCTTGATAAACATTGACAGATATTTACTCTGCATAATGCAGTACCAACAGTTTAGTTTAAAGTGGCAAGTGTTTTTGTCTTACAGCTATGGAACCCTGCTCATGACATATGGAAGAAAACATAAAATATTTCATAGTCTGAAGCTAAAAATCCGACGCTTAGTGACTTTCTGTGAATTGTGTCAATTATTACTGCTCAAAATCTGCAGACTGGCTCTGACTTTCGACAACTAGTGTTGATTCCTATTGACTGTAAATCTGGCAAAAATCTGGACAAAAGTTGTGTAGTTTATTACAGCATTCCATGATATCTTTTTTTTTTTCTCCCACCCGTCATTTGGGGAGGTCTGTACGAAGCTACTCGTCTCACATAGGATACAAACTAGTACATACAAATGCTGTAGGGAGTGGTTGATGGTGATTTCTAGATGAACAAACAAAATGAAAAAGGTGTATTTATGGGCGTGCTCCTAGGGTGTGCTCCTTATGGATGAGCCATAGTCAACCACAAACACATTCCCACAGTAGTTACACAAAGCTAAGAAGGAAAGTCATTTGAGCTTGTTTGTATCTACAGATAAAGGTGAGTGTGTGCATATTTAATATCAAGTTGCAATTTTTACATCTGTAGTCACAATTGGGATCGGATGGGAAATAAAGTTTCAATTGTGTGTTTTTGTATATTCAGATTTGTGTATACTACTGTATATTAAATGTAATTCATTAAAAAATAACATTTAAAAAATTACATTTCTATTTGTTTCTAAATATATGAAACTTGATTTTTTTCTCATTTTCTGTCTTTGTGTAGGACTGAAAACCAATCGGTATCATTTTTCTGCATGCACAAACTCTGGTTGAACAAACCCAGTGTTCAGACCCTTTAAAACTGTGTGTGATTTGAACTGACTTACTAAAACAGAACTAATTCACCATGGCACGCGAAGAGGACTACTACACTCTCATGTCTGGGCTGCAGGAGCTTGATTTCCAAGGGAAAGCAGTGCCCAGTGATCTTGTACTAATAGGTGAACATGCCTTTCCACTTGCTATGAATCCAAGAGGTCAGGTGCTGATGGCTGCATCTCATTACGGTCAGGGACGTATAGTGGTGTTGGGACATGAGGAATACCTAACACGCTTTCCTGGCCTCATAGAGAATGCTCTAATGTGGCTTATGCCATGTACCGGTGATGCCGGCATTATAGGAATTCAGGGGAGTTTACGTTCAGTAGCTGAAAACTTGAACTACTGCCCTATCAAGACAGAGCTAGGAGACTTCCGTAATGAATTAGCTATATATATCACAGATGCTTACAGTGTCGAGACCTGTGCAAAGGATCTGGTTGCTTTCCTCAAAGCTGGAGGTGGTTTGATCATTGCTGGCCAAGCATGGAGTTGGTCTCATGACCATCCACAAGAAAACACTATAAAGAACTTTCCAGGAAACAAGGTGTGCAGTGTTGCAGGAATTTACTTCTCTGAACTCCCAGGAGAAGTTGGCAACTTTCCTGTTCCAAGAAACATTCCTTCTAGTTGGCTTTCTGTCTCGTAAGTTGAACACACATTTTTGCTTTTTACCCTTTCTTTAACAAACCATTCACTATCTATCTTGTCTTTTTTCAGAATAGGCAAAGACTTCAAAGATGATCTAGAGTTCCTGCTACAAGGTGTGTCCGAGTTTGACACCCAAGGAGGGGCTTTAGCATCTGAGGTGATGGTGCACGGACCATTAGCATTCCCCATTGCAGTCACTCCTGCTGAAAAAGCATTCATTGCTGGTGCTTATTATGGACAAGGTCGAGTAATTCTGGCATCCCATGAAGGCTACCTGGGCCGGGACTCTCTGTCCACATTCATGATCAATGCTATCAAGTGGCTTGATGAGGGTCGGAAGGGTGTTATTGGGATCCTACCCAGCCTCAAAGCAGCCCACGTGGTACTTAGCAAATCAGGTTTAGATTGCCAGTTGACTGGCTTCAGAGAAGATCTAAGCGTCTACGTCTGCACCTCCTACAGTGATGCCCAATGTGCAGAGATCCAAGAATTTGTTGCTGAAGGTGGAGGACTTCTGATTGGGGGTCATGCCTGGTATTGGGCTCAGACCCACTGTGGCTGCAATGTGATGACTGAATACCCAGGAAATCATATTCTTAACAAGATGGGATTGTGTCTCTTAGGCAATACCTTGGGTGGAGGGTTATATAAGGCCCTAGATATAGAGCATAGTTGTAGAGAGGGGTACCACTTTCGTAGCATGCTGCAGCGGTTTGCTGAACATGTAAGCCTGGGGCAAGAATTGACTGCTCATGACCAGGGCTGCTTGAAGCAGCTAGGCAGTGACTGTGGCAGTTACCTTCGTATGCGTGCTCATGACAGTGCTGCCTACACCTCAGTGGTAGCAATTCTTAGTGACATAGTGAAGGAGGTAGGTGTTCCACAGGTGTGCAGTAATTGTCCTGTCGAATGTGCTAAAGACCACCTGATGCTCCACATTGGATCTGAGATATACAAAGTGTCGCCTAATCCTGATGCCCTTCTTCCATACATCATCAAGGACAGACCCAACTTGCCCACTGTGTCTGATGCAAGAGTTCGGATCAGTGCTAACACTGGGGGTACAAAATATTTCTTGCCAAATGCAGGATGAAAAATGTTATTCCTTTTATAAGTTATACTATTTTAAGCACTATAAAATGTCTTGTTTCAGGTTGTGAAGAATGGATAAGCACAGGCTTATATCTTTCTCCTGGTATGAAGACGTACATATCAGTACCTCCAGAGATCGTTGGGAAAAGTTGGCAGGTAATCATTAAAATCTACTCTATACATGTTTCCAATCAAGGAATAGTGCTTCTAGCTATATATGTTATTTTAGATACAACTTTATTGCACATATGGCTTGGAGAGCATGTTATTAAGATGAGGAGATACTCTATGTAGGTGCAGCTTGGTTGCCAGACAGATAACATTGGTGGAGCAAACATCCTGAAACGGGCTCCTGTGGTCCATGAGCGATTCCCTTTGGACACAGAAATGGTACAGGTCTGGAATTTGTGGGGAGGGCTCATCTACCTAATAGCACCTCCACAGAGCAAAGTGGATGGGGTGGAAATTGTCGTGCAGGTCTCAGTACAGGCTCCGTACTTCAAATCTGGTAAGAATTCTGAATTAATATTCAGTGAGCATCACAGCAAGGTTTCTATTCAGAACATTTAAAGGTACATGATAAAACTTGTTCTGTTCCTCAGGAGAGACTAGTGTTGCTGACTGGGTGAGCGGGATCCGGTCGGCACCTGCCCCCTGGGCAGAACTTGAGTTTGAGAACATCATTATCACATTAGAATCAGAATTTGTAAGGAATCTGGACTGCCCTGATGAGGTGGCTACATTGTGGGATACCATAATGAGAAGCATAACCGACCTGGCAGCAAGGCCTGCCAAGTTACCCCGCAAGGAGCGGTTTGTTGCAGATGTTCAGATCTCTCATGGTCAGTGGTACTATTGCTGGGATAAAAAAACATCACTATTACAAGTTACAACAGAATCATGCCATAATTATTACTAATTATATTCTCACAATCCTGACGATAACACGTTCCCCCTTTCACCCCTCAGGTTTCATGCATGCTGGATATCCCATCATGATGCACTCCAACTCTGCCCCAGCACTAATAAACGTAAAGGAAGCCTATAAAAGTGGTCTTTGGGGAGCCATTCATGAGTTGGGTCATAACCAGCAGCGTGGAGTTTGGGAGTTCCCTCCACACACCACTGAGTGCACCTGCAACCTGTGGTCATTGTACGTACATGAGGAACTTCTGCGATTTGATAGAGCTAATGCTCATCCAGCCATCACTCCAGAAAACCGCCAGGCTCGTGCCAAGATGTATCACTGTGGCGGAAAGGATTTAAAAAGCTGGAGCATGTGGACGGCACTCGAGACTTACATGCAGGTAAGAACAGACCATAATGTTTTAACAGTTTGTTTAATCAGTTAAATGCATGTGTTTTAAAACATTGTTTGATAATGTACTTTTTTGGTTACATCATTATTGCCAGTATTCACATTTTTTTAAAGAGAGATTAAAGCAATAATGAATTATTTGTGAGACCTAGAAGTAATAATTAATTATTTTAAGGTTCATTTTTAAAAAACAAAACAATAAAATCTTATGCGGAATAAATAAATATAAAAAATGTAATTGTTTATGTAATTATTATAAAAATATAATTTTATAAACATAAAATATATATATTTATAACCATTTGTGTGTGTAATCTTCCATCATCTTTCTATTCAAAAAATTGTTTTCAAGCTTCAGGAAAAATTTGGCTGGGATGCTTTTAAGAAAGTTTTTACTGCCTACCATACTATGAATGGAGTGCCAAATGACAATGCAGGCAAGATGAATCTGTATGCTGAGACCTTCTCCAAGGTGGTCAACGTGAATTTGTCCCCCTTCTTCAGAGCGTGGGGTTGGCCCATCCAGCCCAGCACAGAAGAGAAGATCTCTCATCTCCCTGAGTGGAATGACCATCCTATGAGCCAGTACGCATAAGAACGTCTCAGTTTTATTATAATTGAGGGGTTAGATTAAGTATAAAAGATTATATATGAATATACATATTGTATATGAATATATAAAATATGCGTATCTGGAGTTTCATGGACATTATTGTATTCATGTCTCTCATTTGAACGAATAAGTGTGTAGATGAGCAATATATTCATATCAATTTGAGGCACAAACTTATACATATAATTTAAATATTCTGAATGGCTAATGGGCAAGTGGGCTAAGGTTAAGTATAACCGGAACATGCATGTTAAAAACACAACATATACATAAATACCAAAAACTACATGTATGTACTACAATAAACTGTCAGTATGGCATTGCATTTTGTATTGGTGTACTTTCCTTTCTTATCCAAGAGAATTCATCATATATATTATTTTAAAAGATACTGAATGGTGCGCAATGATGATGTGATTTGAAACTACAGAATTAAACCTTATTGCTAAAGTTTATTTGAAAGTGTTAATCTAAGCTCTGCATTGGCCACTGAACAGCTCATCCACTGGTGCATCAGAGAATTGCTGAAGGAAGTTGACCATCTCATTTAGGCTGCGTTCCACAACAACATTCAGCTCTGTGTTGAGGGCAGTCGCACCACCGCTTAGGATGGGGCGGCCGTTTTGATCGACGCAGCAGTAAGCGTTCCAGATGTACTCTGGGATGTTCACCCGTTTGACATTGTTTTTGATGATCCAGTTGTTAGAAGAAGGGATGGCACCAACCAGCACATAAGCCTGATGACAGTTTGCATTAAACAACGTGGTCAGTTTAGACTCATGTTTGTTCCAAGCGTTCTGGTTCAGCGTTGGGTTTTGAGGCACCACATTGGTCAGGGTGAAGGTGGCATTACGACTTGGAACTAACAGGAAGCAGTTATGATAAAAAAGAGAGAAAAGAAAGATAGAATTTAAAAGAAATTCATCAACTTTTGAGGTGATTTTAGGATGTTTTCGTCCATTCAATAATTTTTTTATGTATATTATATTTTGTGTACTAAAGAGTAACTTTTAAGATTGGCAATAAATGTAATAATATTAAATGTTAACGTATGACGTCAGTCCCTGAAAAGGTTAACAGGAGGGAAGACTAAACCTTCATTCGTGGTTATACCTGCATGATGTCCGTTGGGATTTAGGTGACCACGGTCAAATCCAGAGTTTGTGTAGTCTTCATTTAAAGCTTGTTTCTCTCCCAGATAGATGTCCAGGTTCTGCTGTGACAGCTTATATCCATCTTCCATTTCACTTGACCATGTGGGATTCACCAACTAGTAAAACATCATCGTTTTGATGGCTTAAGACGTCAAAATTACACTAATATACAAATATAAATGTTATTGATAATTAATTTTAAACTAAAAAACTCCCAGGGTAATCTTTTTATTATATTTTAATATTTTATTTTGCTTTATTATTTGATTAAATTACATTTATTATATTTTAAAGTTTTACAGTTTCTGTATAAACACATGCTATTGAATTTGTTTACCATTAGTGTGTACAGGAAAAGCACTCAGCTCACTAAACACAACCTTTTGTGATAAGATAAGTTGTCAGTGAACCCTCCCATTAAACAGCATTTTATTACTTTTCAACTAAATTTAAAGAGTAAAACAGAGCTTAAACAATAACTAAAAGAAAAAAAAAACATTTTGGACAACAAATATTGTAATTACTTTAGCATTATATTGAAGTATTTTTTACAATTAAAATAAAAATGTGATCTGACATTTATAAAAAAAACAAAGTAACCCAAGTTCAAGTACACTGTAAAAAAAAGTTGCTGCCTTAAAATTTTTAAGTAAAATCAGCATGGATGTTTAAGTCATTTCAACTTAAATTACATTAAACTCACTTAAAAAAATTAGTTCAATCTTGTATAACATAAAGAAAGTTGAAAATTGCTTAATTGCAATGTAAAAACATGTTGTCAACTTATTAATCATGTTTTTTACAGAGTAAAAATAGAAAATAAGAATATAAGTATTTTTGTATTCATAAGTTGAATTTCTTGTTTTATTGATGTTAGAAACAAACTGGATGATGCAGGAACCAAACACAAAAATAATCAGCACTTTCTGAAGGCACTAGAATAATAGATGTTACTCACCTGTGGCTCTACAAACCAGCGTGTCTCTCTGCCTCCACCATTACTTGGCTGAAAGATGTACGCAGAATAGACAGCTATTCGGTAGTATGTGTCGTAAAGTGTGGTGAAGTGATATGTGTTTAGAAAGCGCTGACATAAACGGACGACATTCGGTCGGGAAGCTCCTATCTCTGGAACTTTCTCCTTGTAGAAGAACTTGATGCAATCAGGTGAATCCCAGAAATTAGCCACCACATGTCCATCTGCTGGACCCAAGATCATGGCTGTGAGGAGGATACACAGAATGAAAGAAACCTCCATAATGCAACAGGGCAGGCTGAATACAGATGACACGTCTTATAACAGAGCTCTCCTTTATATTTTTCACTCCCCATGACTGTTAAGAAAGATAAGATAAGAAAGATTAGTAGATCCAAATTTAGCAACATTTGGAGTTGGGGAGAGCGGTGCACAACCTAACACTTTGTGACTTGTCTTTCTCAGTTTGTGTAAATTCACTTGGGGTTGAGAGAATTTATTTTTTCCCACATAGATTTCCCACATGTCAATTATGTGGTTTTGTTTTAATAATAAAGTGTATACTTTTTTCTTGATATACCCCGAAAGAATGGAAGTGAAATGTGACAACATCCCCCATAGGTGGGGCACGTTGTAACATGTGAGGGGCACAGCCTAAAATGTTATCTGATCTAATCAAAAAATATATACGATAAACTAAAATATTTTGTCAATGAATTACAATTATTAACTTTTCATATAAAATAATGGCATTTTTTTAATAATAAAAAATAAAATAATTTTTGAGTTTGACAAAAAAAACACACCACAAAACACAGCTATACAGCATAGTTCAAAAATCAAAACACAATAATAATTTCTGAACATTGACTCTTAGTCTTTATTCACTTTTTTCTGGTTTCTCAATAGAATTCATAAAAGTAATAGCAGTTCTAATAGGGGTTTATTGTAACGCAGTGTATCTTGCCACCCGTTTGTCTTGTGCTGGTTAGATCAGCATTAAAGAACTATCTCAACTGTTAAACAACATATATAAGATTAAAATAATATCAGATTTGTCTAATTTTAAATAAACATAAAACAGAGATGAAAATTTTACTTGCTATGGTTAAATGAATGTTCAGTGATATCTTCCAAAGATTTATTTAATTTTGCCGCAATTCTTTCTCTATATGGTGTTGATATGGCAACTATAGTAGCCTAAATACACTGTTTCGTCATGCTGGCATGTGTGGAAAGTTTCAAACCATGTGTGTTACCACTAGCCAGCCCCGTGTTAGGTTGTGCCCCGCTATCACCCTAGTTGATAACATAATTAAATAAAGGGTTAAATTAAGCACATTAAATGGTTAGTTCACTCAAAAATGTCATTCTGTCATTTACACAACAAATCGGTGATACTTTCGTTCATCCTTTAGGGACCGTGTCTAAAGTTACACGACATCGGTAAACGCACGTTTCTAACTTAAATAGCATATGAAGAGGGTGACCCACAGTCATAAAACCAACTGTAAAGTGTTCCTGTAGGTGTCAGGTGTGATACACACTTTAGATTTGTGATATTTATTAAAATAAACGGTCAAATCATGTGTAAAAATTGTTGTTTATTAATTTCACTATACCAAAAGGCTTATACACAAAATATAGCCTATTGAAAGCTTAATAGCATTTAAAGAGAATGACTTACAGTCATGATTTGACAGTTTACTTTAATAAATATAAAAAAAACTAAAAGGTTTGCAAGTGCATTATAGCTGACACCAGACACCTATATGAACACTTTACAGTTTATATGAGTAGGGTAAGTCATTCTCCTCAAATGCTATTGTGCTTTACATTATTTTGTGTTTGAGCCCATTTGATAGTGAAATAAATTGCCATTTTTACACATGATTTGACAATTATTTATTAAATATCAAAAATCTAAAAGGTGTGCAATGTGCATTATAGCTGGTACCTACATGAACACTTTACAGTTGGTTTTGTGACTGTAAGTCATTCTCTTTAAATGCTATTTAAGTTAGAAACGTGTGTACCAATGTCGTATCTAACTTCAGAGACGGTCCCTAAATTTGTGAATGTGGAACGTCCAACATCAAACCAACTTTATGTTAGTGAAATACGAGAGATTTCGTTCCCTCCATTGACAGTCCACGCAACTACCACGTTGACGCTTCAAAAAGTTCATAAAGAGATTGTAAAACTAATCCATGTGAATTGAGCGGTTTAGTCCAACGGACTGTGGTAAATGGAAGCTCAAGCATGTTCACTTGATGTGCGAGAACCAATGAGGTTAATTGTCATGTTACGCAGCACGTTTGAGCCTCCCCAAAAACCAATGAGGTTCACACTCATGTTACACAGCACGTTTGAGCTTCCCCAAGAACCAATGAGGTTAATTGTCGTGTTACGCAGCCCGTTTGAGCTTCCCCAAGAACCAATGAGGTTAATTGTCATGTTACGCAGCACGTTTGAGCCTCCCCAAAAACCAATGAGGTTCATTCTCGTGTTACGCAGCCCGTTTGAGCTTCCCCAAGAACCAATGAGGTTCACTCTCATGTTATGCAGCACGTTTGAGCTTCCCCAAAAACCAATGAGGTTCATTGTCGTGTTACGCAGAACGTTTGAGCTTCCCCAAAGAACCAATGAGGTTCATTCTCGTGTTACGCAGCCCGTTTGAGCTTCCCCAAGAACCAATGAGGTTAATTGTCGTGTTACGCAGCACGTTTGAGCTTCCCCAAGAACCAATGAGGTTAATTGTCATGTTACGCAGCACGTTTGAGCCTCCCCAAAAACCAATGAGGTTCACTCTCATGTTACACAGCACGTTTGAGCTTCCCCAAGAACCAATGAGGTTAATTGTCGTGTTACGCAGCCCGTTTGAGCTTCCCCAAGAACCAATGAGGTTAATTGTCATGTTACGCAGCACGTTTGAGCCTCCCCAAAAACCAATGAGGTTCATTCTCGTGTTACGCAGCCCGTTTGAGCTTCCCCAAGAACCAATGAGGTTCACTCTCATGTTACGCAGCACGTCTGAGCTTCCCCAAAAACCAATGAGGTTCATTGTCGTGTTACGCAGAACGTTTGAGCTTCCCCAAAGAACCAATGAGGTTCATTCTCGTGTTACGCAGCCCGTTTGAGCTTCCCCAAGAACCAATGAGGTTAATTGTCGTGTTACGCAGCCCGTTTGAGCTTCCCCAAGAACCAATGAGGTTCATTCTCGTGTTACGCAGCCCGTTTGAGCTTCCCCAAGAACCAATGAGGTTAATTGTCGTGTTACGCAGCCCGTTTGAGCTTCCGCAAGAACCAATGAGGTTAATTGTCGTGTTACGCAGCCCGTTTGAGCTTCCGCAAGAACCAATGAGGTTAATTCTCGTGTTACGCAGCACGTTTGAGCTTCCGCAAGAACCAATGAGGTTAATGGTCGTGTTACGCAGCCCGTTTGAGCTTCCGCAAGAACCAATGAGGTTAATTCTCGTGTTACGCAGCACGTTTGAGCTTCCCCAAGAACCAATGAGGTTCATTCTCGTGTTACGCAGCACGTTTCAGCTTCCCCAAGAACCAATGAAGTTAATTGTCGTGTTACGCAGCACGTTTGAGCTTCCGCAAGAACCAATGAGGTTAATGGTCGTGTTACGCAGCCCGTTTGAGCTTCCGCAAGAACCAATGAGGTTAATTCTCGTGTTACGCAGCACGTTTGAGCTTCCCCAAGAACCAATGAGGTTCATTCTCGTGTTACGCAGCACGTTTCAGCTTCCCCAAGAACCAATGAAGTTAATTGTCGTGTTACGCAGAACGTTTGAGCTTCCCCAAAAACCAATGAGGTTCATTCTCGTGTTACGCAGCACGTTTGAGCTTCCCCAAGAACCAATGAGGTTCACTCTCATGTTACGCAGCAAGTTTGAGCTTCCCCAAGAACCAATGAGGTTAATTGTCGTGTTACGCAGCCCGTTTGAGCTTCCCCAAGAACCAATGAGGTTAATTGTCGTGTTACGCAGAACGTTTGAGCTTCTCTAAGAACCAATGAGGTTCATTCTCATGTTACGCAGCCCGTTTGAGCTTCCCCAAGAACCAATGAGGTTCACTCTCATGTTACGCAGCACGTTTGAGCTTCCCCAAGAACCAATGAGGTTAATTGTCGTGTTACACAGCACGTTTGAGCTTCCCCAAGAACCAATGAGGTTAATTTTCGTGTTACACAGCACGTTTGAGCTTCCCCAAGAACCAATGAGGTTAATTGTCGTGTTACACAGCACGTTTGAGCTTCCCCAAGAACCAATGAGGTTAATTGGCGTGTTACGCAATTGGTTAATTGTCGTGTTACGCAGCACGTTTCAGCTTCCCCAAGAACCAATGAAGTTAATTGTCGTGTTACGCAGCACGTTTGAGCTTCCGCAAGAACCAATGAGGTTAATTCTCGTGTTACGCAGCACGTTTGAGCTTCCCCAAGAACCAATGAGGTTCATTCTCGTGTTACGCAGCACGTTTCAGCTTCCCCAAGAACCAATGAAGTTAATTGTCGTGTTACGCAGCACGTTTGAGCTTCCGCAAGAACCAATGAGGTTAATGGTCGTGTTACGCAGCCCGTTTGAGCTTCCGCAAGAACCAATGAGGTTAATTCTCGTGTTACGCAGCACGTTTGAGCTTCCCCAAGAACCAATGAGGTTCATTCTCGTGTTACGCAGCACGTTTCAGCTTCCCCAAGAACCAATGAAGTTAATTGTCGTGTTACGCAGAACGTTTGAGCCTCCCCAAAAACCAATGAGGTTTATTCTCGTGTTACGCAGCACGTTTGAGCTTCCCCAAGAACCAATGAGGTTCACTCTCATGTTACGCAGCACGTTTGAGCTTCCCCAAGAACCAATGAGGTTAATTGTCGTGTTACGCAGCCCGTTTGAGCTTCCCCAAGAACCAATGAGGTTAATTGTCGTGGTACGCAGAACGTTTGAGCTTCTCCAAGAACCAATGAGGTTCATTCTCGTGTTACGCAGCCCGTTTGAGCTTCCCCAAGAACCAATGAGGTTCACTCTCATGTTACGCAGCACGTTTGAGCTTCCCCAAGAACCAATGAGGTTAATTGTCGTGTTACACAGCACGTTTGAGCTTCCCCAAGAACCAATGAGGTTAATTTTCGTGTTACACAGCACGTTTGAGCTTCCCCAAGAACCAATGAGGTTAATTGTCGTGTTACACAGCACGTTTGAGCTTCCCCAAGAACCAATGAGGTTAATTGGCGTGTTACACAGCACGTTTGAGCTTCCCCAAGAACCAATGAGGTTAATTGCCGTGTTACGCAGCACGTTTGAGCTTCCCCAAAAACCAATGAAGTTAATTGTCGTGTTACACAGCACGTTTGAGCTTCCCCAAGAACCAATGAGGTTCTTTCTCGTGTTACGCAGCACGTTTGAGCTTCCCCAAGAACCAATAAGGTTAATTGTCGTGTTACACAGCACGTTTGAGCTTCCCCAAGAACCAATGAGGTTCATTCTCGTGTTACGCAGCACGTTTGAGCTTCCCCAAGAACCAATGAGGTTAATTGTCGTGTTACGCAGCACGTTTGAGCTTCCCCAAGAACCAATGAGGTTAACTGTCGTGTTACGCAGCACGTTTGAGCCTCCCCAAAAACCAATGAGGTTCATTATCGTGTTACGCAGCACGTTTGAGCTTCCCCAAAAACCAATGAGGTTCATTATCGTGTTACGCAGAACGTTTGAGCTTCCCCAAGAACCAAAGAGGTTCATTCTCGTGTTACGCAGCACGTTTGAGCTTCCTCAAGAACCAATGAGGTTAATTGTCGTGTTACACAGCACGTTTAAGCTTCCCCAAGAACCAATGAGGTTCATTCTCGTGTTACGCAGCACGTTTGAGCTTCCCCAAGAACCAGTGAGGTTAATTGTCGTGTTACGCAGCACGTTTGAGCTTCCCCAAGAACCAATGAGGTTAATTGTCATGTTACGCAGCACTTTTGAGCTTCCCCAAGAACCAATGAGGTTCATTCTCGTGTTACGCAGCACATTTGAGCTTCCCCAAGAACCAATGAGGTTCACTCTCATGTTACGCAGCACGTTTGAGCTTCCCCAAGAACCAATGAGGTTAATTGTCGTGTTACACAGCACGTTTGAGCTTCCCCAAGAACCAATGAGGTTAATTTTCGTGTTACACAGCACGTTTGAGCTTCCCCAAGAACCAATGAGGTTAATTGTCGTGTTACACAGCACGTTTGAGCTTCCCCAAGAACCAATGAGGTTAATTGGCGTGTTACACAGCACGTTTGAGCTTCCCCAAGAACCAATGAGGTTAATTGCCGTGTTACGCAGCACGTTTGAGCTTCCCCAAAAACCAATGAGGTTAATTGTCGTGTTACACAGCACGTTTGAGCTTCCCCAAGAACCAATGAGGTTCATTCTCGTGTTACGCAGCACGTTTGAGCTTCCCCAAGAACCAATAAGGTTAATTGTCGTGTTACACAGCACGTTTGAGCTTCCCCAAGAACCAATGAGGTTAATTGTCGTGTTACGCAGCACGTTTGAGCTTCCCCAAGAACCAATGAGGTTAATGGTCGTGTTACGCAGCCCGTTTGAGCTTCCGCAAGAACCAATGAGGTTAATTCTCGTGTTACGCAGCACGTTTGAGCTTCCCCAAGAACCAATGAGGTTCATTCTCGTGTTACGCAGCACGTTTCAGCTTCCCCAAGAACCAATGAAGTTAATTGTCGTGTTACGCAGCACGTTTGAGCTTCCGCAAGAACCAATGAGGTTAATGGTCGTGTTACGCAGCCCGTTTGAGCTTCCGCAAGAACCAATGAGGTTAATTCTCGTGTTACGCAGCACGTTTGAGCTTCCCCAAGAACCAATGAGGTTCATTCTCGTGTTACGCAGCACGTTTCAGCTTCCCCAAGAACCAATGAAGTTAATTGTCGTGTTACGCAGAACGTTTGAGCCTCCCCAAAAACCAATGAGGTTCATTCTCGTGTTACGCAGCACGTTTGAGCTTCCCCAAGAACCAATGAGGTTCACTCTCATGTTACGCAGCACGTTTGAGCTTCCCCAAGAACCAATGAGGTTAATTGTCGTGTTACGCAGCCCGTTTGAGCTTCCCCAAGAACCAATGAGGTTAATTGTCGTGTTACGCAGCCCGTTTGAGCTTCCCCAAGAACCAATGAGGTTAATTGTCGTGGTACGCAGAACGTTTGAGCTTCTCCAAGAACCAATGAGGTTCATTCTCGTGTTACGCAGCCCGTTTGAGCTTCCCCAAGAACCAATGAGGTTCACTCTCATGTTACGCAGCACGTTTGAGCTTCCCCAAGAACCAATGAGGTTAATTGTCGTGTTACACAGCACGTTTGAGCTTCCCCAAGAACCAATGAGGTTAATTTTCGTGTTACACAGCACGTTTGAGCTTCCCCAAGAACCAATGAGGTTAATTGTCGTGTTACACAGCACGTTTGAGCTTCCCCAAGAACCAATGAGGTTAATTGGCGTGTTACACAGCACGTTTGAGCTTCCCCAAGAACCAATGAGGTTAATTGCCGTGTTACGCAGCACGTTTGAGCTTCCCCAAAAACCAATGAAGTTAATTGTCGTGTTACACAGCACGTTTGAGCTTCCCCAAGAACCAATGAGGTTCTTTCTCGTGTTACGCAGCACGTTTGAGCTTCCCCAAGAACCAATAAGGTTAATTGTCGTGTTACACAGCACGTTTGAGCTTCCCCAAGAACCAATGAGGTTCATTCTCGTGTTACGCAGCACGTTTGAGCTTCCCCAAGAACCAATGAGGTTAATTGTCGTGTTACGCAGCACGTTTGAGCTTCCCCAAGAACCAATGAGGTTAACTGTCGTGTTACGCAGCACGTTTGAGCCTCCCCAAAAACCAATGAGGTTCATTATCGTGTTACGCAGCACGTTTGAGCTTCCCCAAAAACCAATGAGGTTCATTATCGTGTTACGCAGAACGTTTGAGCTTCCCCAAGAACCAAAGAGGTTCATTCTCGTGTTACGCAGCACGTTTGAGCTTCCTCAAGAACCAATGAGGTTAATTGTCGTGTTACACAGCACGTTTAAGCTTCCCCAAGAACCAATGAGGTTCATTCTCGTGTTACGCAGCACGTTTGAGCTTCCCCAAGAACCAGTGAGGTTCACTGTCGTGTTACGCAGCACGTTTGAGCTTCCCCAAGAACCAATGAGGTTAATTGTCATGTTACGCAGCACTTTTGAGCTTCCCCAAGAACCAATGAGGTTCATTCTCGTGTTACGCAGCACATTTGAGCTTCCCCAAGAACCAATGAGGTTAATTGTCGTGTTACACAGCACGTTTGAGCTTCCCCAAGAACCAATGAGGTTCATTCTCATGTCACGCAGCACATTTGAGCTTCCCCAAGAACCAATGAGGTTAATTGTCGTGTTACACAGCACGTTTGAGCTTCCCCAAGAACCAATGAGGTTAATTGTCGTGTTACACAGCACGTTTGAGCTTCCCCAAGAACCAATGAGGTTCATTCTCATGTCACGCAGCACGTTTGAGCTTCCTCAAGAACCAATGAGGTTAATTGTCGTGTTACGCAGCATGTTTGAGCTTCTGCCAGAACCAATGAGGTTTGTTCTTACACATCAAGCAAGTAGGCCTACAGCTGAGCTTAATGTTTATTGAAATAAAAGCCTAAATTCGATCTGTTCGTCATATACAGCGATCAAGTCCCTTCAGAAAATTTGGACTAATGTCATTTAAAATATCTTCATTTATGTTTCAAAGATGAATGAAAGTCTTACGGGTTTAAACAAAGTGATGTATATATGCATTTATTCTTGTTTTTTTGTTTTGTTTTCAGCAAAGGTTGTGTGTGTCAGTGTGTTTGGTTTCCCATGACTCAAAAGTCACCCTGTGGGAACAGCACTGGTGTCTGACCTTGATGTAACCCGAGAAAGGCTCTGATTAAGAGATGAAATGTGCCCTTACAACTGCTGCCCTCCAGTTTGTGCTCACTGTTCACATTCTCTGTTGCACATCAAAGGTAAATCAAGGACAAATACTATATGTTTAATATTCATAATGTTTATTTCTAACTAAATATATCTAAAGAGATAAGGTAGACAAATGTGCAATGTTATGGAGGGGCTTGAGCTCTAATATCCCCCTGGACTTAAACAAGAAATCTGAATAACATTTAGTAATAATATGATATAAGGGTTAAGAAATAAAGGTGGCAGATCATGTTAAACAGTATTATTTTATTATTATTTAAAGCATGGATTAATATTTTGAATTAACTTTTATTTTAAAAATGTTTTGGTTTCATTTAACTTTTAGTTAAAGTGTTTGTAATTTAATGTGCTTTTAATGTGCTTTTTTATAGTTTTTTTTTTTTTTTTGGTTACACTATTTATTTGGTAACAATTTATTTTATTGTCCTTGCTGTTACATAGGCCTACTTACCATAGTAATAACAGTAAATTATGCATAATTACATGCAACTAACCCTCAACCAAATCCTACACTAACCCTAAAGTAAGTATATGCAATTGCTTAAATTATATCTTATTGCTTGTATTACTCTTCAAATTGGGGATATCATGGGACAGGTACAGCATGGAAGAGGGGGTTTTGGGCTCAGTTTAGCTCCTCCTAAATGGCACAAGGCAGGCCCAGCTCAAAGGAGGAAGCTGGTAGTCAACGAGGTGCGAAAGCAGGAGGAGAGGATGAGGTGTATAAAGGCCATTGCCCAGGCCAAGCAGGGAGAGTGGATGAGATGGGAGAGTGTGGAACAACGCAAAATGGGCTGGCAAGACCTTTGGTCAATGGAAGAGAGTAGGATCAGTTTCCTTATTAGGTCAACATATGATGTTCTCCCATCACCGCAGAACCTAAACCTCTGGGTAGGAGAGGATCCCTCTTGTCCTTTGTGTTCATCACCTGCCACATTAAGGCACATTTTGACAGGATGTAAGGTGGCTCTTAGCCAGGGTCGGTTTACTTGCCGCCATGACCAAGTATTGCGATGTTTGGCTTTAGCATTGGAAGGCAAGCGTAGTATGACCAATAAGTTGCCGTCTGTTCTAGCAAAACATTACATGCAGAAGACAATATTCCTCCGCCCAGGCGAGCAACCACCAAGAAAAGGTGTTAACACCAATTCTCGCCCAGGACAACTGGAAGCTGCTAGGGACTGGAAGATGCTGGCTGATCTTGATCAACGGCTTATTTTTCCACCTGAAATTGCCACCACTAACCTACGACCAGATATTGTTTTGTGGTCTGGATCAGCACGCAACAACCCGGTTCCTCAGAGACGTCGGATTCAGTGGCCAAGAGTTGCGTCGCACAGTAAATAACTTATCTGAAGCAGCAGAGAGGAGCAGCAACTGGCTGTGGTTGAGACGGAAAGATTCTAGCTGGCTGTGTACAGGCCGCCACGCTACGGTTTCGTAGAATTCTTGAAAACTTGAAGAGTCTGTTGGTTTATTTGTATAGGTTGTATAGTATTTACAGTCATTACGTTCCTGTGTATATTGCGTGAATGACGGGTGGTTGGGCAGATATTGTGTTTTGCGGTAGGTGGTATGCCATACGGAAACTGCATATTAACGCACCAGTGGGGCTCGACAGCCTTAGTCAAACGGGTTGGTGCGTATGGTTGGGTTGCGGAGAGATTGTGAGATTGTGGTTAGGTCTCAGCAGCAGGAGGGATGTAGAGGTCAGTAAGCTGGGCTGAGTTGAGTGGGGGACGGAGGGGGATGACTCTGGGACGCCAGAGTCACTGTCGAGCCCTCTTGAGGTGTCGTGGGCTAGTCGACGAAACACTGAGGACGGAAGGTGCCCAGTGTTGGTGTCATGCTGGTCCACTAGGGAGACCACACTGTAGTTGCAGCCGTCGTGTGTGCTGACGCGCCAAGTACACTGCAGTCGTTAACGGCGGACAGAAGGGGAGTCACACCACCATATGGAAAGAAGCGTAAATGGGTGAAGCATAGTTTACTGTAAAGCTACGTCTTAAGCCTGGTTCACACAGGACGATTTTAAAATTGTCGGCATATTTTCCAAACCTGAGAGACTCCACACACGGCGTTAAAAAAATCACGGGTCAAACAGTTTTGGTCGTACAGTGTGTGGTGTGCAGCCACACGGCAAAATCAACACATCACACACGAACCGATTTGACTCCAGAGCGTTCCCAGGTCAGACGGAAACTCTCGCAAAATCCCTCGAGATCAAACGTGACTTCAGAGTAAACAATCATGGCGGACGAAGAGGATGCAGTGGCGATAGTTTGTAGTTTGTTTTTAACCGAAAAAAAAACGTTATCAAAAGAAAAGGCGATGGTCAAAGAAGTGGAGACAACGCGAGCATGGACGGCTGTTTTGATTTTGTTTCCCGGTGCTTCCTCTGCGCGTCGTCACCTCGCTTTCTGATTGGCTACACGCCACAGTCCACAGACTGCGTGCTCGTTTGTCCCCGGGGGACACCACACACGAGGAGAAATCGGGCCAAAAAAATCCAACATGTTGGATATCCCTGATTTGAGATCGGAGCGGTCCCGACGTCCTTCCGAGCAGACGAGAGCACTCTTAACACACAACAAACGGCAGGAATATCTGATCAGATTATTTTACGATAATCGGAGCATACTTAAGATTGTCGGAAGGGGTAAATCGGGGCTAAAATCGGCCTAATTATCCTGCCGTGTGAACCAGGCTTTAGTGTTGCTTATCTTGGCGAAAGCCGAGTACAAATCAGCATGAAGTTTTTAACATCTACTCTTGTGTAATGGAAATCTTAAATATATATTTACACTGTAACAATGACACCTTAAAATAAATTGTAACCCTCTATTTTAAAGTGCGTGTACAGTGTACAAAGTATGGGTAATATAAGGTAGCCTAACTACAGGGGTTAAGGTTAGGTTTAGTGGTAGGATCAGGGTTAGTATCTAGTTTTTGTAATTATTATAATAGTACATAGTACATGCGGAACAGAACTGTAAAATGAAGTGTTACAGTTTTTTATTGCTATTTAGCTTTCAATTATATTTATTTCCGTTTAATTTCAGTTAGTTGCAAAAGTAAGTTTAAGTTTTTCAACTAATTTTTATATTTTATTTTATTTCAGCTTTTTCATAATGAAAATGATTTTTGGTAGTTTTTGGATAACAATAACAACACTGAGGTTAAATGACTCAGGATTGAGTCAATATTATAAAAACACAATGACAGTTCTCATAATGTGACCCCTTTTTCTTGGTAAATTTTCTTGCATTCAAGCATTTGTTCAATGTTTACATACTGCAATGGGGGGGTGACCTTGATTAAAAAAAAGACCATTATTAATTTCTGGTTAATGCTAGTTAGTGCTTGTCAGTAATACCAGTTAGTGCTTGCCACAGTGGTATACATGTTGTACATGTTATGACTAACACTAGATGGCAGACTAGTGACAGGTTTCATGCTTTAGAACGCAGCAGGACCCTGGGTCTCAGATTCCTTCAGAAAATATAAAAAACTAGAAAAAAGAGTTATGTAGAGTTAAAACAAGGCTGTTTAAAGGCTGTATATATATACATTAGCATTTCAGCATTCAGTAAAGGCATGTAGAAATGTGTGAGTTACATATAAAGCATATTATTATTATTTAAATAGATTTTTTTAAACAGTAAAATTACTGTCTCATAAGTTGGTTTAAGTTCAACATCCCAAATATCTTTATAAAATAGTTCAATAAGGAATAAGGAACTCGTTGAGACAATATACCTTCATAAAGCCACATATCTATGATTTTCACATCCATGTTGAACGGGCCAAATTCAAACATCCTCCATCCACTCTCCTCCTCGTGTCCTTTAAGTCTATGCATTTCAGATTTATTCATACATTTCCAATATATTTATGCATGAGTTCTCTCCACTCACCCCTCCCTTCCTGCACACCCCATCCCATTACTGTAATCCATCACCCCAGCATCATCCGCCATGCAAGCAGCCCCTGAGTTGCCATGGCAACCACCTCAGGCCCCAGCTCTTTGCAGCCGTACTCTTATTGGAAGGAAGGCTCAGGCAGTCTGAGGATGTCTGGTGGATGTGGTAATTGGCTTGGAGTCTCCGATCACCCCCCCCCCCCCCCCCCCCCACCCCCCCCCCCCACCCCACAAACACACACACAAACTCAAACACATATGCACGAATAATGCAGCGGAACGCACAGACATTTTTTTATTTAGAACTGAATGTTATGGACAGAATTCTGATCTTGGTGCAAACGGGTTTAAATCTTGTGGTTTGGACAGACTTATTGGAATTCAGATTGGGTTAACCAAAGGAAAATGCTTTTTTTAAAGTGTGTCTGATAGTGTGTCGCAAATAGGCCGTTTACCGGTTAGTTAATTGTGTTTCTCCAAAACAGGCTGGCAGAAGGTGCACATATCTGTTTTATAATTCACTCTTCCAATTAAAAGCACTGCCTTACAGTAAAGCATGTGCTAGATTGCATGTCATTTATTAAGATGTAATGTTCTAGCTGTAGGAGAGAGAAAAAAAGGCTTATTTTATCTCACAAACAGCAACAGACAGTAATTTTCCTTGCCCCAGAGCAGGAAGCATCTATTGACAAATAGTTAATATTAAAAAAGTGTCATATACACTTTTTCCAGCCTGTCTTCTTTTAATTTTAGTAAAGGTATTTTGCACCAAGACATTCATAATGTAGTTTTTCATGACCATTTTCAGAGTTTCTATGAATTTAAAGTCACCATGAAATCAAAATGGACAATTGCAGTATTTACTGTATTATAAATGTGACTCTGGATCACAACATTTTTTTGCAGCCTCAGATTCCAGATTTTTAAATAGTTGTATCTCGGCCAAATATTATCCTATCCTTACATTCATATGGAAAGCGTATTCAGCTTTCAGATGATGTATACATCTCAAATAAAAAAAAATTAACCCTGTCACTGTTGTGACTGTTTTGTGGTCCAGGGTCACAAATTATTTTTCCACGTACATTATTTCTCTTCTCTTCTCTTCTCTTCTCTTCTCTTCTCTTCTCTTCTCTTCTCTTCTCTTCTCTTCTCTCCTCTCCTCTCCTCTCCTCTCCTCTAATGACGTGTTTACTATCATGAGGGCGGGACAACCTGTCACTCACATGAGATCGACCAATAGCAAACCACAACCATTTTCAAACCAAAATCAAGTCCCACCCTACATTTTTTCTTGTTCAAAAGCCGTTTCACTCATATTTACACTCACCTAAAGGATTATTAGGAACAACTGTTCAATTTCTCATTAATGCAATTATCTAATCAAACAATCACATGGCAGTTGCTTCAATGCATTTAGGGGTGTGGTGCTGGTCAAGACAATCTCCTGAACTCCAAACTGAATGTCAGAATGGGAAAGAAAGGAGATTTAAGCAATTTTGAGCGTGGCATGGTTGTTGGTGCAGACGGGCTGGTCTGAGTATTTCACAATCTGCTGGGATTTTCACGCACAACCATTTCTAGGGTTTACAAACAATGGTGTGAAAAGGGAAAAACATCCAGTATGCGGCAGTCCTGTGGGCGAAAATGCCTTGTTGATGCTAGAGGTCAGAGGAGAATGGGCCGACTGGTTTAAGCTGATAGAAGAGCAACTTTGGCTGAAATAACCACTCGTTACAACCGAGGTATGCAGCAAAGCATTTGTGAAGCCACAACACGCACAACCTTGTGTCGGATGGGCTACAACAGCAGAAGACCCCACCGGGTACCACTCATCTCCACTACAAATAGGAAAAAGAGGCTACAATTGGCAAGAGCTCACCAAAATTGGACAGTTGAAGACTGGAAAAATGTTGCCTGGTCTGATGAGTCTCGATTTCTGTTGAGACATTCAGATGGTAGAGTCAGAATTTGGCGTAAACAGAATGAGAACATGGATCCATCATGCCTTGTTACCACTGTGCAGGCTGGTGGTGGTGGTGTAATGGTGTGGGGGATGTTTTCTTGGCACACTTTAGGCCCCTTAGTGCCAATTGGGCATCGTTTAAATGCCACGGCCTACCTGAGCATTGTTTCTGACCATGTCCATCCCTTTATGGCCACCATGATGTACCCATCCTCTGATGGCTACTTCCAGCAGGATAATGCACCATGTCACAAAGCTCGAATCATTTCAAATTGGTTTCTTGAACATGACAATGAGTTCACTGTACTAAAATGGCCCCCACAGTCACCAGATCTCAACCCAATAGAGCATCTTTGGGATGTGGTGGAACGGGAGCTTCGTGCCCTGGATGTGCATCCCACAAATCTCTATCAACTGCAAGATGCTCTCCTATCAATATGGGCCAACATTTCTAAAGAATGCTTTCAGCACCTTGTTGAATCAATGCCACGTAGAATTAAGGCAGTTCTGAAGGCGAAAGGGGGTCAAACTCAATATTAGTATGGTGTTCCTAATAATCCTTTAGGGGAGTGTATATCACAATTGGGAAAAAAAGAATATCATAACATCTGTTTCATTCCTACTTTAAAGGAATAGTTCACCCAAAAATTACAATTTTCTCATAATTTACTCACCCTCAAGCCATCCTAGGTGTAAATGATTTTAGTTATATTAAATAATGTCCTGGCTCTTCCCAGCTTTGTAATGATATTGAATGGAGTCTGAATTTTTGAAGCTCCAAAAAGCACATCCATCCATCATAAAAGTAATCCATATGACTCCAGTGGGTTAATAAATGCCTTCTAAAGCGAAATGATGGGTTTTTGTACGAAAAATATTAATATTTAACAGCCGTATGTGCGTTCACAAGAGAGTTGAGTTCCAGCGGGAGAGTGACCTCTCCCCGACGTTTGAAGTAGACGTAGCAAGCTTATGTAAAAATAGACGCCTGTCACGAAAACCAAGTTATTCTCTTGTGATCGTGCGTACGGCCATTGCTGGAAGCCAGTGATTATAGTGTATAAAGTTTTAAATATGGATATTTTTCTTACAAAAACCCATCGCTTCGCTTCAGAAGGCATTTATTAACCCACTGAGTCATATGGGTTACTTTTATGATGGATGGATTTTTGGAGCTTCAAAAACACGGGCACTATTCAATGCCATTATTTCAAAGCTGGGAAAAGCCAGGAGATTATTTAATATAACTCTGATTGTGTTTGGTTGAAAGAAGAAAGTCATATTCACCTAGGACGGCTTGAAGGTGAGTAAATTATTGGGTGAATTATTCCTTTAAATTCTGTATTTCAGCGCTGCTCCGCTGGAAACAACACAGAAGACAAAATCGGATCATGGTACCATTTTTTTTTATTTCCTGCTTGTCAAAATGAACAGAAATAAAAGAAAGGACATTCTTTAAAGTGGATCACTGAGCAGCAGTCATCGGAGATGCTCAGTTCCATGAGAAGCACCCATTTCAAGTTCAATGAAAACAAATGTACAACTCAGTCCTGAGTCAGAACACGCTTCTTTTCTCCATACGTCTGTTTTATTTTTCTATGGACAGTTACAAGAAATTAAAACACTAACGCATTCTCTCGCACAAGAGTATTTGTGTGTGGGTGTTTGTGGGGGAACAAAAAAAACTGCAAGCGAAGATCACAGCACAACAATATACAGGTAGAGAAGACCCTGTGAAATCAGCGAGACAGATTAAAGACAAATAGAGCACAGATCTCAACCCAAGCAGGACAGAGGACACAGTGGTCCGCGTTGAAATGTAGCTGCTCACCATTTTAACAAACTGGTTAAGCCTTGTGTACCCCTTAACCATCCTCCCACATAATGCCACTCATACTCTCACATTACTAAGAATACAATCACATCATTATGACTCCACCCCTCATCAATAAAAGCCTGTGAACTAACAAAATATTTTTATACAAACCAATCACTGCCCCTCTTTCAAACTTTGGGGGACATGAAAACAGCTTGACAATCGTTTGTAGTTCTAGAAAATACAGAACATGAAGGTTAGTTTCTAACCAAAAATCTCACCAAGGCAGACAAAATCAGAATATATTTCCTCCTCTTAATACTGTTAAAAGTGATTTGTGTCATTTCACTACTGAAAACATTATAAAAAGGTTTTAACACTCCTACCAGCCCTTCCATCTGCTATTGGTCACACAGACAGATAACTCCACCTCCAAACGCTTGCTATTGGTTGAGCCAGTGTTGCTATGCCAGGCCGCTCAAACAAACAGTGTTTTGAAAACACCACAAAGCCACAGTGTTTTGGCTTCAGGAACTGAGAGGGAAAGAATCAACACATTCCATGTGTAATTTTTGTCCGTTATCAATGTCAGAACATGCAAAATGCGTCTATAATTTTGTCTCTGGTGTAATTGCTTTAATTAAAATGCTCTAACAGTGCCCTCGTCCAAAAAAAAAAAATCACACAGACTGTGCAAAATAGTCATAAGTAAAAAAAGAACAACAAGGGGTTGGCTGAACAAAGAGGTTGATATATCAAAATGTGAAATCAAGACTATTTCTACTGAAGACTAAACATTTCTACAACTCTTTTAAAAAGAATTGAAAAGATTTACATATATGGAGTCAGAGTTACCAGTGGTGTAGTGCTCATTAAAACCATAAATTGGAAAATGATACAAAAATAGAAATAACCCAATAACATGGATTAATATTTCACTGACAGCGTAGAAAAGGCTGTTTTCACATTTCGATGAATTACAGCACATAAGACATTTTCACTTGAGTCTATAACATGGACTGATTCTGGAAAGACAGAGCACTTATCTATTTACAGCAAACGTCTCGCAACTTAAAGCTCAAGGACTCGGTGTGGAGAAAATGGCAGGCAGTCTTTTCAGTTAGGCCACGGATAAGAGGGGACTTTGGGTTTAAAACAGTCACCTCAGCACAATCGCACACACGCACACATGCTGCCATCCCCATAACACTCCTCTGGATTTAGCTTGACATTTTTTCTTCTTTTAAGCAGGCTGCAGTAGCAAGTCTCAGAACACAAAGCAGACTTACAGATAGTAAAGAGCTCATTCTACAAAAGAGGCGCACACTTTTTCTTGTCACAAAAAGGAAAAATGCCCCTCCAAAGAGACTGGGGGGATGGGAAGGAGTCTCCAAAGTTGGTCTTCAGTTTGTCCACGAAATCCAAATGGAGAGTTTGCAGTGGCACCTGAAAACGTCAGAATTTCACAAACCCCTCCCCGTTTTTAAAACACCCCACCCACTGTAGTCCCCGCCCATTTCCGCATTCTGTCGTTTACAGTTTCGAAGTTCCACGAGACTTTTAAAAGCGCACATACATACCGATGCAACTTCCCCAGAGAGGGTCACAAACACAAAAACATTATTGCAGAATAAGTGTGCTTTCTTCGATTTTTTGTCCTTAAATTATTTAAAAACGATACTATTACAACATGCAAGCAAGTCATCATAAAAAAGACAACAATCAACCGTTTAACGCCCTGTTTTTAAAACAAGGACAGACGTTCCTCGATAAATATACACTCTTATAAACGTACCCTGGCTGAGAGGGAATTTTATGTTGGCTTGTTGAGAATAGGAAGAGGAGGTGGGGATCATGTTGGAAGTACGGAATTAATCAGCTGATTTTTTAAATCTACTTTTCTTTCTTTTCTTTTTTCACACAGAGCAAGTTTGATTCAATACAAGTTCAGCAGCATTTGTGGTATAATGTTGATTGCCACAAAAAACAATTCTACTTGTCCCCTTTAAAAAAAAAAAAGAGAGAAAAAAGAAAAGAAATAATTGCGGTAACGGCGAAGCACTTAGAATGTAAGTGAATGGGGCCAATTTTAGAGGATTTAAAAGCAGAAATGTGAAGTTTATCATTTTATAAAAGCACTTACATTAACTTTCTGTAGAAACTTGTGTTGTTCATATATTTTTTATGGTTGTATTATTGTTTTTTTGCTTAACATTGTCATGGCAACAAAGTTACTAAATTGGACAACTTTACACAGAAAAGGTCAGCAAGTGTCTTTTTTTCACACTAAAATCATGTTAACACTCATATTTTTTGCATCTTGTGGTTATACATTTGAAATAATAAGTAATTTAGTGTTTACGGGTTGGCCCCATTCATTTCCACTGTAAGTGTGAGAAATCCTCCTGCAAAAAAAAAATGTTTTGTCCTGCTCACACTGGCAACTTTCACGTTTTGTCCCGCACCGATCGCAAAAGCCTGCAGGAGGAGGCCTAGACAGATTTGTCAGTCTCAGTCCAGTGTCATAGGCTTTTTTTCCCCCCAATTCCCACCAATTCTCAAGTTGCATGTTGGCATTTGTCGCAGCAGGCAAAAGGAATTTTCTCTACGCTGTTTCATTTGTTCATTGTCGCATACAATCGAAAAATATATGAGAATATCCAACTCTGCATCTATAAATTGTTGATGTTTTTTTTTTTTGTGCAATAGACAAATAAAACAAATAACATTCTGTAACTTAAAAACATAAAATAAATTTGAGTAACTAATTATCCCTTTTAAGTCTCTTTGCGTTAGGTCCCGTGGATCCCGCAATTGACTACTTCCCTGTAACCCTTAAAAAAAAAAATTAAGTATGTTTTGTGGTTATCAACTTTATTCTACAAGTGCTTGTATTGAACCCGCAATATTCCTTTTAACACAGACTATGTTCATGATATATCACCTTTTTTTGTAATGTGTTGCAAGAACCAAAAGTTGTATCCTCAAGGGATATTAATTATTGAAGAATTCATTCATCTCTACAACAGAAGTCTAATTACAGCTAGAATAAGGCCAAATTTAATGACTAAACATGATCTCATTATGTGCTGGTGTCTGCTCCTGAAGAATATACCGCAAAAAAAAAAAAAAAAAAAAATCAATGGCATGTTGATACCATCTCTCACCAGAGCTAAACAAACCAAAAGCTGCGGTGAGATCAAGTGGCACTCGTCCCATCTGCAGTTGGTGCGTCATCTAATGATGTCACAGAGACTCCTCCCACTGACATGCCCTACCTCAGATTCGTGCAAAATGTCTCCTCAGCGACACACCGTTTGGCACTACTTGTCTAGCCACCATAAGATGGAGTCAGACAAGAAGAAGACCTCTCTGATCATTGAAGGAAAGAACTCTTTGGAGGGACTGACGAGGAAAGGTCTGCTTGAGTCCCAATTGACATACAAAAAATGTTAGTCCCACCCTACGTTTTCCTTGCTGTCACCATACAGGCAATGGGCAGATGAAAGTTGTTCTCTTCTGGTGGATGTTGGGGGAGTCTCTTTGGATCTGTGATGATGGGATGGAGTAGGATGAGACTGCTAGGGTGAAGTAGGGCACGGAGATTAGGTTAGTGTGATGTAGGCGGACGCTTTTTCCTTTAGCTGGCGCAGACACAGATGGCAACTCCAGCTCCCTGCAAAGGAAGAGTCACAAATGTTGTTTTAAATTGAAGCGTGCAATATTTGGCCAAAGTTAGACATAGCACTTTTAAGTAGCGGTTCTTGTACACTGCAAAAATTTATTGTTTATCAGTATTTATTCATCTTTTTTTTTCAGAGAGTATATGGTCACTGTCTAACAGAAACCTTGTATCTCCACATTTCATTATTTGAATTTTTTTTTTCATTTTTTTTCATTACTATTGGTCACCCTTTACGGATGTCTGTGGGTTTTGCAAATATTGAATCATTGGATCCTCAAACTGTCGATAAAGCCTCATAAATACACACCACCTCTATCGTGAATGAAGTGCCAATGAGAGTTTGGACTTTCTCTGCTTGTTTGTAATGCAGCGGAGAAGAGTGTCTTAGTCTAGCATTTGTTCTCAATTCATAGCTAATACTGTCTTAAATAGCTTGTGCGACTGGGACGTACTTGATCTTTAAAAACATGAGATTTTGGCCAAATGACAGAAGAAATTGAGCGCTCACACAGGAGTTAACTTTGTAACTGGTAAATTGATGAAAATGTCATGTGCTGCACTTTGTCCACTAATGGTGGACAAACACATACATGTCCACAATTCTCAAACAATCGCTGGTCAAAAACCTAGTAACTTAATTTGCCCTTGATTTTGGTCAAATGTTAATAATATAATGACACAAGTGTCTGACCGTATACAAAGCCAAAATATCAACTTTTGGCAACTTTGGCTTTTATTTAAAAAGCAGCGTTTTTTCCATTTCCTGAAAAGTGACGTTTGTGGAAAATACGAGGTTTCCACCCAACAAACTTGTGTAACAAAATGTGCAAGAGTAAAGTGCTTAAAACTAGAAAAAAAATACAATCTGACCAAAAATATATACTAAATATTTATATTTGGCAAAAGTTTGAAATAGCACTTTTAAGTAGCAGTTTTTCATTAGCAAGTTAAAGTAAATTATATATTATTAATTAAAATAAAAATACTTATATTAAATACTATATTTGTGTATGCTTAATATATACTTTAATATATATATATATATATATATATATATATATATATATATATATATATTATATATACTTATATATTTATAAAATAAATAAAAAATTATCTCATGCAATAATAATTTTGCTTCTGAAGTAAACGGCTCTTGCTTTAAAGATTTTTACTGAACGATAATACAAAAATACTGATTAAGAATAAGATTTTTTTCTTTCTTTTTTTTGCAGTGCACTTAACACACCTAAATGTAAAACACATAGCACATACCCTCCGGAGGCTCCGACATAGGGGGGCTTAGACAATACATATGATACCCTCTGTCACAATCATCACAGAATAAAAGCTGATCCTGTAAAAATAATGCAAGTTGATCCTTGTATGCACATGTCCCCAAACACTAGCGCTGAGGGCTTGGATTAAACAGTTCTCAAACACAACAAAGATCGCACTGGAAAAGAGAGTTGCTTCGTTCAGTTGACTTACATCGTTCTCTGATGTCCCACACAGGCTGCATGATTTGCACTCGATGCACTGCCAGCGGTAGGTCCTCACCGCCGCCGTCATGTTGACGGTGAACTGCAGGCACGACGGATGACCTGCAACAACCCAAAAGAAGGTAATATGTTAAGAAATTAATAAATCCCCAATTCCGAGCTGAGCATGCATGGGTTAGGTCGCACCTGATCGGCCGCAGTCCGCACAGGAAATTAGATCTTCAGGACAGCCTGTTTTCTTGGAGCCTCCTAGACAGAAGTCACAGTAGCCGTTTGGGATGACAGAACCATCAGCTGCTTTTTTGGCTGCAAAGAGAAGAGAAAGGTGCAAACATTTTAATGAAGCGAAAGAAATTAAGAAATACGTTATTATTAATTAATGCATTAGGTATTTTGGACTAACAATGAATTTTGTTTGGCATGGAAATGGATATGACAGTGTTGATATGTTTGGTCTCAGAGGAGTAGATCTGCTATGCTGCTGCTGAGCAAGTACGAGACTTGCAACTGCCAATATACACACGACACACTGCTGTGAGCAAGACATGCTGCTGTACAATAGCATACATGAATTACCTGTAGCAGATCTATACAGGTGGAGCTGGGGAAGGTGGAGGGTTTCTGCAAACTGCTACGCAGACACTGACCAAGTATTTCAAAGTTGAGCAGCAAGCTCATTGGCTGCTGCTGATACAGCAGGAACCAATCAGATGTGCATTCTAGAGAGAATGATGTGATTGCAAGCAGATTGAGTTAAAGGGTTAGTTCACCCAAAAATGAAAATTAAGTCATTAATTACTCACCCCCATGCTGTACCAACCCCGTAAGACCTTCGTTCGTCTTCGGAACACAAATGAAGATATTTTTGATTAAATCTGAGAGGTTGATCACTCCTCCATAGGCTCCCTAAGGGATTGAAACCTGACGGCCCAGAAAGTCATTAAAGAAAATGTTTAAATATTCCATGTCACAACAGTGGCTCAACTATAAGTTTATCAAGCGACGAGAATACTTTTTGTGCGAAAAAACAAACAAAAATAACGACTTTATTCGACTATTGCTTTTCTTCCTTGTAGGCCTGAAACGAGACTTCAAGAGATTTCCACGACGCGCACGCGCGAGAACTTAACTGAAGTAGTTGAAGGAGATCGCAATTCTCGCGCATGCGTCGTGGAAATCTCTTGAAGTCTCGTTTCAGGCCTACAAGGAAGAAAAGCAATAGTCGAATAAAGTCGTTATTTTTGTTTGTTTTTTCGCACAAAAAGTATTCTCGTCGCTTGATAAACTTATAGTTGAGCCACTGTTGCGACATGGAATATTTAAACATTTTCTTCATTGACTTTCTGGGCCGTCAGGATTCATTCCCTTAGGGAGCCTATGGAGGAGTGATCCAGCTGTCACATTTAATCATAAATATCTTCATTTGTGTTCCGAAGACGAACGAAGGTCTTACGGGGTTGGTACAGCATGGGGGTGAGTAATTAATGACTTAATTTTCATTTTTGGGTGAACTAACCCTTTAATGACCTATTAATCTGGTGCGATATCTAGAGTTTCATGACAGAACTTTGTATTAGAGAATGCATACATTAACATCAACCTACACTACCATTCAAACATTTGGGATCAGTAAGATTTAAAAAAAAATCTAAATGAATACTTTTATTCAGAAAACATTTGTTAAATTGATCAAGAGTGACTGTAAAGACACAATTACAAAAAGACAAAAGACAAAAAATGCTGTTCTTTTTAACTTTGTATTATCAAAGAATTCAGAAAGAATTGATCATGGTTTCCACAAAATATTAAGCAGCACAACTGTTTCTTGAGCAGCGAATCATCATATTAGAATGATTTCTGAAGGATCATGTGACACTGAAGCCTGGAGTAATGATGTCATCACAGGAATAAATTACTTTTTAAAATATATTCAGATATATTCAGATGGAAAACAGTACATTTTTATTCGAGAATATTACTGTTTTACTGTATTTCAAATAAACACAGCCTTGGTGGACAGAAGAGACTTCCTTCAAAACCATAAAAAAACATTATTTTTAAAAAAAAAAATTTAACTTTACACAATTAATTAAAACAATTATTTTAAACTTTTGCTGTTAGTAGGTTAATAAATACTGTAAAATATTGTTATTGTTCATTGTTAGGACGAATTGAACATTATTGTAAAGTGTTACAAGAAAGAAAAAATGCCACATTATTAAATGTTTTTGAAGAAGAATCAAGTTGGACGTAGGATGTTAAGATGTTGTGGATGGTCGCTATGCAGTTCGTTGTTACATGGTTGCTAGGGTGTTCTTTGTGGTTTCTAAAGAGCCTTTTAAAGTATACTCCTTGGCAGTGGGTGTGCAGAGATGTGTTTGGTGCATGCGCACTAACTAGTGGACTCTGAGTGCTCAAATCACTTGCATATGTGGCGTAAGCGTGGACACAAAAACTGGGCAGCACGCAGACGGTGTGCGTACATGTCCGCGGACCCTTCTGATGTCGGCAAAAGTATACTTTGGGCTTAGGCTGCTGCCACCCCAAGTCACTATGATATTCGGTTTCTGTCTCTAGTGTGTTTTCTGTCCATATGTTTCCTTTCACAATGGTATACAGGCCTGCTGAAGCCTGCAGTCTGAGCGGAGGGTGGGGGACACCCTCTCCGCTGGGAGAACTGGAGGTCTGTTAAATATTGTCACAGGAAGAGTGGAAACTGCTGCGGAGAGAAACAAATACACAGCAGGAGACTGGTGTATATAATTAACAAGGAAGACAAGGATGTCTCTGTGTAGATCAGTTTGAATTCATGGCTGAACAGGTCTGTCTTTCAGTGGGTTGAATTAAATGCAACACAGTGCGACTAGTGATGGGTTGAGCACAAATACAGTGGAAATAAGCATATGTGCCACTGTAAATCGCACACACACACACACACACACACACAGACAGACACTGATGATGAGGGGTGTGTGCAGCTCTGTGAGGTGATTTGGAGAGATCTGGCCCTCTCCAGCGAGGTCATTAATCCACTCCATCCTCCAGAGATCCTATCAGTGGGGGAGGGAGCATGAGCGAGCAGGGGGAATATGTGCTGTTTTATTCCCTAATCTCCAGAGAGGAGAGAGAGAGAGAGAGAGAGAGAGAGAGAGAGAGAGAGAGAGAGAGAGAGAGAGAGAGAGAGAGAGAATGGACCAGGATAAGATAAGGGACAGAGGACGTATTAAAAAAAAACATTGCAGATGAAAGAGTGGTCGCAACAAATTCCAGAGAGCACACATTACACATGCAAAGTTGAGCGGGGAAGCAAAAACAACCCAGCAGGAACTGCATTGAAGCGGTTTGTAAATGAAGATTTAGGCACACACTAGAGCATGTAGTCTGTGAGAGGCTGCATTGTGTTGTGTGCAGCTGCAGCAGTGGATACCAGCAGCATTAGAGGCAGGACTGAACTCTCACACAGTGTGCTCTGGAGCTGTCCGTGGTGCTTACAGGGAAACTCAGTTTAGTGCAGGTCGGTTCACGGCACAGTGTGAAAAACAAATCTGGAGGTACTGAGACCATCCGCAGGCCTCTATTTCACTATTATGAAGTTAAAATAGTATCAAAACATCTCACTAATGGGCAGGGCAATGCACGGTTATACAAACAAATACATACAATAAAAAATATATATAAATATTTTCAAATTTTACAAATAAATCTTGTACATGATCTTGTCATGTACAAAATGCATGTGAGTGCAAATAAAAGTAATTTTTTTTAGAGTCATCCACAAAAATGGCAAAATCTTGCTTCAAATGTACTTTTAAGCATTAGAATCTTGGAAGCATTCCACTTAAATAACAATTAAATTAATTTGTCCAAATAATAATCATTATTATTATCATTATTATAGTTATGAATATTATTTCTAAAATATATGGACAAGTGTTTTTTTAAATAGTTTTATTTATGACCAATATAATAATAATAATAACAATCATATTGTTATATCTCAATAAACAAATTATTTAATAAAATATATCCTAAATTAATAATGCATATCCCATTAAAAATACAAAATAAATAAAATTACAATAATAATCCATCCATACATTCTCCAAACCATTTTTCCTCTTTAAACTCCCAGTAATAATTATTATTATTATTTCTAAAACATATGGATAAGTGATACTCTTTATTTTAATTGTTTATTTATGACCAATGATAATAATAATAATAACAAAAACAAAAATAATTACTATTATTATCATTATTATTATTATTATTATTTCTAAAACATATGAACCGTTGGATACTGTTTATTTAAATTTTTTATTTATAATATTAATAATAAAATTAATAATTTGTTATATCTCTACAAACTAATTGTTCAATGAAAATATATCATAAATTAATAATACACATTCAATTAAAAACATATCCTGGGAACATTCCTTGTACTTTTGGATCATGCAAATTTGTATTTGCAACCAATTCTTTTAAATGGCTGTAAAAGCACATATGACACATGAACATATAGCGTTTCATGATCCTTTAAACAAAATACAGTGTATTTTTCAACAGCTGCTGTTTCTGGGAACTGATCTGATATCTGTGTACCCTGACTCCCAGAAATTGAGTCTATACAGCCAATCAGATTGAAGCGTGGTGTTTTGGTATGCGACCAGATGGTCAGTCAATGGTTCACTGGCCTGAAGCTGAGACTAGCATACAACAAGCAACCAGTTCACACTTGCATGCAACTCAGTTAAATAATCAGTGTGTAAAAATAGTAAAAGCTAGTTAAATAGAGAACAAAAGGGTCGGAATGTAAGTTATAAGGATAATTAAACAGACAGCTGGACAGTTCACCGAAAATAAGTAGTGTACTCAAAGCTTCTCATTCACACTGCATAATTAGAGCATGTCAACTGGTGAAGGAGTGAACTGCACTCCAGAAAGCAGCGCTACAATCTGCCTTACACAAATATTGGCTGTAGGATATATGACATGAGGGTGAATAGATGACTGCATTTTAATTTTTGGGGTTTAAGAATGCAGAATGCACTTACTCATTAAACAAAATGTAATATTGATCAATAAGAAGGATGAACTTGACAGTACAGCATCAGAGATTCTTTTATCAAAAGTTTCTATCAAAAGAAAACATGCAAGTATACAGACTAATACATTCTGTTTTCCAACCGTTCTTGTATATAAATAGAAATGTAAGGTTTTGAAAGAAATCAATTCTTTTGTCCGTCTGTCTTTTATGATTCTCTCATAGATGCGATGTGCTCACAAGTCCCTGTGGAGCGCGTGCATGTAAGTGCAGAAGCACTAACGTTCTCCATCTCAACACACTTCCCTGCGGTCTCACATCATGTACAAAACACACACATATTGCATATATGTATAAAATAAAGGCTTAAATACAAGGTTTGAAATAGCATAGTGTGAATCAGCAGTTTCTGTTATGGCTACATGTATGTGAGAGCGGGTCTGCCCTGTAGTCTGCCTGACTCAAGCAAAAGCCTATCAATGATTAAAAGCCTGCAGTCGCGTTTAAGGTGTAGTGTTCGGATGTCAGCCACAGGCAATCAATCCTGCTTTCTCGTACATGTGCGCGCACACACACATGAGAGAGAGAGAGAGAGAGAGAGAGAGAGAGAGAGAGAGAGAGAGAGAGAGAGAGGCAGAAAGATGCTCCATTCCAAAATCTATTGAGCTGCCTCCATAGGCAGCATGTTAAGGCATCATAAGGCGCCCCCCCACGCAAAGGCTGTTCCAAAAGGTACAAGGCAACTTAATTATGATGCCTTCTAAGATAAGCCTACCTCATTTCACATGTATGCATTGTGGAAAAGGAAATCCCAGAATGAGAGATGAGGACATTTGTAGTTCACTTCACTAGACAAAATTCATTCATTTGTAATGACAAACACAAAGAAGACTTGAGTTATTTTTATATAATATAATATAATATAATACATGATTATACAGTGTATTTATATAAAATTATATTACTATATAATTACCCAATTTAAATAAATGTACAAATATTTCATACTTAAAACCTCTACATTTAGATTTTTAGTATTTAAAATGTCATGTAGAGGTAGGCTAATTAATTTAAGTGATAAAATCCGTTCCATATCAAATTTACATTTAATTTAGTATTGATGTATTGCTATTGCTATTAACAGTTCAGTTACAGTTTATTAGTTACAAGTTCGTTTACAGAGTTATGTTACAGTTCATTGAAAATTAATTTTACCCAACATGTGTGTGTTATTTTTATGCTTATTCGATTTTCATTTATACAATATAATATAATTAATATAATATAATTTTTATACTGCATATATATTTATATATAGGTATTTATCTATTTAG